>CM068376.1:353521609-353929109 GCA_034769895.1 Magicicada septendecula | reverse complement strand
ATCCATAAAGAAGTGTGGGAAGAGCCATCACCTTGTAGAATTTTAGGCGTGTTGCTTTATTTGCTGACTTAAGGGTTCGCCTGATGGTCCCGCACATAAGGTTGAACTTATGCAACTTATTCACAACGTCGTTGCTTGTAAAACATTATTATTATTATTTCTTTTTTTTCGTTTCAGTCACATGTCGTTTCTCCTCGGTTTTTCTTTGAACAGATCCTGCATCTCCGTAATTTCCTTTGTAAACATTTCCCCGTTTCATACTTGTTTTCCTTCATAACCTTACTTGTTCCCCTTCGTTCACCCACGGTAGCTTACTGTTCTCCTGGACGGTGAGGATCCTGTTTGCTATTCTTTCCTATTGATTCCAATCTTGTGAGGTGACCACAGAAAGCCGTCTGTTGTGATAGACGCTTCCTCACACTTTTTATACAACTCTTAGTTTGGTCTGAAGTAAAGCGTAGGCCTAAACGAATTTGCTGGTACTTTCTTGGATTCCAAGATTTTTGCTGATAGTTTCTTGGATCCCAAGATTTTTGCTGATAGTTTCTTGGATCCCAAGATTTTTGCTGGTACTTTCTTGGATCCCAAGATATTTGCTGATACTTTCATGGATCCCAAGGTGTTTGCTGATACTTTCTTGGATCCCAAGGTGTTTGCTGATACTTTCTTGGATCCCAAGGTGTTTGCTGATACTTTCTTGGATCCCAAGCTGTTTGCTGGTACTTTCTTGGGTCCCAAGGTGTTTGCTGATACTTTCTTGGATCCCAAGGTGTTTGCTGATACTTTCTTGGATCCCAAGGTGCTTGCTGATACTTTCTTGGATCCCAAGGTGTTTAATGATACTTTCATGGATCCCAAGGTGTTTGCTGATACTTTCTTGGATCCCAAGGTGTTTGCTGATACTTTCTTGGGTCCCAAGGTGTTTGCTGATACTTTCTTGGATCCCAAGGTGTTTGCTGATACTTTCTTGGATCCCAAGGTGTTTGCTGATACTTTCTTGGGTCCCAAGGTGTTTGCTGATACTTTCTTGGATCCCAAGGTGTTTGCTGATACTTTCTTGGATCCCAAGGTGTTTGCTGATACTTTTTTGGATCCCAAGATGTTTGCTGATACTTTCTTGGATCCCAAGGTGTTTGCTGATACTTTCTTGGATTCAAGAGTATCCTTAGAAACGTACTTTCTTCCTTTATTTATTTTCGAGTGCCCTTTACTAGCTATTATCTCTGCCGTACATAAGCATTCCGGTTTTGATAATAATATATAAAGCATTTCATGGTAGATTCTGCTTGCACTGAGGGTTACTTTTATTTAAAATAGCAAATGTACAACAAAATGTGGTTCTACATAATTTTTCTAGCAGGAAAAATGGGCTGATTAATACCTAGGTTACATCGATTAGACTTTACGGGACGTTTACATTTACACAGATTTACTGTAATTTCAAGAGATAGAGTTTTGATTAAAACATACACGACTCACAACAGTGGAATACACTAACAAATTATATTACGGATAAGTTTAAAAATGAAATGGATTAAAAAATAAAATACTTTTATCGTACTTAATTCAAATAACTAAAATTCAGTTACTAACTTACTAATTACAGCCAATAAATTAATTATGGAAATTATAGTCATATTTAGTGTTATAAAAATCATACTCAGTTAGTTGCTACTAACAGAGACTATAGTAGCAAAACAAACTATGTCAGTTGGAAGAATCTAAACGTTGCGTATATTAGTTTAAACAAAATATTTTATTATCTTACAGACACCGAATGCCTAACAGTTGTCTGTCACATTAATGACTGAGTGGGGTTATTTCTAAATTCCCACCTTAAAGAATCACGTGCGTTGGAGTTTTCAACGTAGAGACGGAAAATAGAAAGTAAGCAGAACAAGGTAAGAAGAAGAAGACGACGAAGAAGAAGAATAAGACCAACAACGACAACAACAACAAGATTCACTACTGAAAAACTAAATTCAATAAAATATTACCAGCCTAACAGCAAAGAATTATGCTGCTCTTAATTGTTGTGTATGTTAGCATTGCTTTTTAAGCGCGCGCGCGCACACACACACACACACACACACACACACACACACACACACACACACACACACACACACACACACACACACACACACACACACACACACACACACACACACACACACACACACACACACACACACACACACACACACAGAAGGTATCAATAACTAATAGATGATGGTAGTTTGTGTACTATTTTTCCAAGAGGATACAGACAGAATTTGTCGGATTATTCTGAGCCGAAATTCACGTCTTACGTTTCAGTAGTCACCGGACCGAAGCTTTCGCTTTTACCGTTATAAAACTAAATAAATAAGAAACCGTTCACTAAATTAGAGTAACCGTAGTCCAGACCCTCCTCCCCGAAAAAATTAAAGATGCCAAAAGCTATTATAACACTTAAGGTTAAACAGCCAGTTTCGTTCATACAAAGATGGGATTCACGATAATCACACTCAATTGTGCATATTTTTAATATTATTTCACTATAGGCTTATAAAGTGGCATTAAGAAATACTTTGTTTTCAAGAAATACAGTTTAGAAAATAAGGTCATTTTAACGTTTTGATTTTAAATGTCAAAATATAATGACTTAACGTTGGGAATGGCTTTTTTAGTGGGAATTATGCCGTATATTACAGGGACTGAATACGCCTAAGTAGAATTCAGATTTTAATTCACTTTTGTAATATTAAAATCTGATAAGAAAATTAGAAAACGACTGCAAATTTTTGTTTGTTATGTTTTTCTGTTTGATTAATTCCGGGGTTTCAGAACGCTTCTTTAGGATCCTTATGGCTATCTTGCTACTGGAAAAAGTCTGGAGCCCCAACATTTTTGGATTCCACGCTTCCAATCTAATCTCGACCCCACCCCAAATCTTGGCTACGTTCCTGACCAAATGATACAAATGATTGAATGAAGAAGTATCGCCGACATCGGGTAGACAGAAAAATTCGTTTATCTTCTCAAGTTATATTTTTGGTGAATACTGTTACTTTCAGAACAGTACATATCAGCGTTTACCCTACTTATTCGATGTATAGGCCCATTTATTAAATATTTAAGCAATATATTGTTTCGTATATGTTGACATTTATATTTTTCGTTACTTTGTTTTTCTGTTTCCTTAATTTCAGGTTACAGAATTCCCTAAAACTCTACTTTCCTTATGTCTATCTTGCTACAGGATGAAATCTGGAGACCCCACTTTCTGGAATCTCCACTTTAGGATCTAGATCATTCCCCAGTAACTTACATTTTTCTGTGTACTTTATTATTGGCTTACTCATTTATGAAAACATATATTTTAACTTTTCGGAGGGAAGAGAAACCTCAGTAACACACAAAGAGTTGTGACCAAGACTCGGGGGTACTGGATCGCGTGTCAATTATTTACCTACCGTAACACGATTGGGAAAACCCAACGTCTCAATAGTAAACAATTATTCAGTAACCGATAAATTATTTACTCGTACGCAAACGCGTACATTCAATAATTGTGATTATCCATAATAGCCATAATTAATTTTCAATTACAAAATAACTTTCTGTTCTAAACGTAAATCCTTATCTCGGTCATAAGGTAATACATTATTTGCAGTTGCTGATAAGATATAAATAAACAACCACATCCTACACACGGTAGATATATATATATAAATTTGTGATGTTATTCAATTTCTTTCTTCTGCAAGAAGTATAATTCGTATATTCTTTTCAACACCTGACGCACGTTTCACTGAAAAATATCAGTATCATCAGAGGTTTCTAAGTAAATTAATAAAAATCAAAATAATTCTATTAATATAAAATTAACGAATAATCGAATTTGTAACGATTTAAATGTAAAATAACTGATAATCTATTTAGATCGATTAGTTAACGATTGTTTTAATGTTTATTTTCTTCATCAGGAATGTATACAAACATTCCCATTGAAGAAACTATACGTATATTATAATAAATAATCTGAAAACAAATAACGAAAGTAACACATATATTAAACAGTTAACTAATAGTTTAAAAATAATTTTAAATCAAAATTATTTTCAATACAACAACAAATTGTACTATCAAACAGATGGCCTTGCTATGGGAGCCCCAACCTCCGCTATCATATCAGAAATCTTCCTACAAAAATTCGGCGAACAAATAACAAATATAATAAAATGAAACGACCCATTACGATGTTATTTTAGATTCGTTAATGACACTCTGTACATTTCCCAAAACAATGGTATAAATATAAATAAAATATTCAACTCCATAAATAATTTACATTCCAAAATAAAATTCACGTTAGAAGAAGAATCTAATAATAAATTAAATTATTTAGACTTAACAATAAAGAAAAATGAAACAAATTTTGAATACTCAACATACAGGAAACCTTCTCAAACTGATTTAGTAATACCAAATACTTGTAATGATCCTCCCCAACACAAAATAGCAGTATTTTATTCCATGATTTACCGAATGCTTAGGATCCCATTAAATAACACAGAAAGAAGCAAAGAAAGAAATATTATCCAACAAATAGCAGTTAAAAATAGATACAAAATAAGAACTATTAATAAATTAGAAAATAAAATTAAACATAAAATCACTAATAAAATTCCCAAGAACACTATATTTAAAAATTCACCTATTAATAATATAAAATATACAACCTTCACTTATTACGGAAATATAACTCAAAAATTAAATAAAATATTTAAAGATACTAATTTAAAAATATCTTATAATACAGATAATTTAATTTTTAATAAAATAAAACCTAAAACTAAATCCAATACTCACAATAAAAATGGAATATATAAACTAGAATGACCAGATTGCAATAAATTCTACGTGGGCCAGACAAAGAAAAAACTACTAGATAGATTCCTTCAACACCGCAATGCATATTTAAAACCAAATATTTATAAATCTAATTTAGCCACACTTTGTCTAAATAATAACCACCAATTTCCAAACATTGAAAATATAAAATTAATTAAAAACATACAAAAAGGTCAAAAAATGAATATTTGGGAAAATCTTAACATTTACACACACAGTAACAATAATTTATTAATTAAAGAACAAACCCAAATAAAAAAAAAACAAGACGATCTATTTAAAATTATAAATTTACTAAGAAATATAAATGAATAAAATATAAACAACAAATTTTCAAATATAACCGAGAAAACAGCTGCTGAAGAAAATAAACATTAAAACAATCGGTCAATAATACAAATTTTAGCAATATAATTATTATGTCATATGTAAGTAAGACACTTGAATGTTTGAACTCTTTTGAACCCATTGATATTAACCCGACTTTAAAATTTCAGATAGATGTTAAACAGGCTATAAAGAATTGTTCTTTCTTTGATAATCGAGATTTGGATTTTTTATCAGTAATGAATCCTCAGCCACCAAAGCTTTACTCTTTAATTAAATTGCATAAGGGTAACCATCCGATTAGACCAGTGGTATCATATGTAACTGCTCCTTCTGTTAAATTATCTAAAAGACTAATTAAGATTATACAAACACAATGCAAATTTCAATCAACACATAGTATTAAAAATTCACTAGACTTAATTAACAGAATTAAAGTTTCACATATCCCAGACAAAACCATTTTATTATCATTTGATGTAAAAAATTTGTTTCCGAGTATTCCACCGACTGATGTAATAGATATTGTAGACAATTTATTAATTGAAAATTGTAATAACCCCTTTATGAGAGAGGATATCTTGAATTTACTGAAGGTTTGCCTTAATCAAAACTACTTTGAATTTAATGGAAAGATCTACATTGGCAAAGAAGGGCTTGCAATGAGAAACCCACTTAGCCCTTTGGCAGCTGAAATCATTATGGACTATGTAGAAACTAAAATTAGAGCATACCCTTATTTCAAATTGTTTATTTTTTGGTATAGATATGTGGACGATATTTTAGCAATTTTTTTTCTAGGTACACGTAGACAATTACAGATCTTTCTTAATTTCATTAATAATTTACACAATAATATTAGCTTTACCTTAGAATTAGAAGATAACAATAGCATCAATTTTTTAGACCTTACAATAACAAAATGCAATAATAAATTAAACTTTGGTATTTTTCATATGCCTACACATACAGATATGACAATACACAATAGTTCCACACATCCATACTCACATAAATTGGCTGCTTTTCACAGTTTTATCCACAGACTAGTTAGTATTCCGTTATTAGATTCAAATTTACAATCAGAACTTAACATTATTAAACAAATAGCTGTCAACAATGGTTACCAACCTAGCCTCATAGATCACTTGTTAAATAAAAAATTGTATTCACAAGCTTTAAAACTAGTTTACCCTCCTTCAACACAGATTAAAAGATATCACACTCTCACTTACATAGGTTCTGCTTCTGATAAGATTGGTAAATATTTCACACAAAAGAATGTAAATATAGCTTTTAAGACGCAGTCTTCATTGGGAAAATATATTAAAAATAATAAGAGTAAAACAGATAAACTGCAAAAGTCTGGTGTATACAAATTATCCTGTGGGTCTTGTAATAAAGTTTATATTGGACAAACAGGTCGATCTTTCGAAAAAAGAATGTATGGTCACAATTATAGTTTTAAATATAATGATGGCAAATCAAGTTATGCAAATCACCTGTTAGAAAAAGGCCACAGTTATAATGACAATTTTAAAATTTTACATTTATCTGATAAGGGTCCAAAACTTGATTTATTAGAAACCCTTGAAATTAATAAACACAAATATTTAAATGTTTTATTAAATGATCAGTTAGACCTAAATAGCTCGCCTCTGCTTAATTTGTATAAATAGACTTGGTTTATGTTATGTTATATGTTTGTGTAATGTGTATTAAATCTTATTGACACGAGATTCCTGTCGCTCTCTAAACAATAGCACTTGCCTTGTATTTTATATTCTGTACTATATTGTACGAAAATTAGTCAGCTTACACCATCTGATGAAGGCACTGTGTTGCCGAAACAGCTGTCATGGATAATTTTAATAAATTGACGAGTGAAAATGACTAAAACTATTTTATTGTTTTATCTTTTACTATAATTTACAAAATGGATTTTCACCAAGTAAAGGCATCAAGCATTAATTATTTGAAAGATGCTACAACTAGCATGTTGGCCTTGTGGTATTTTAAAGTGTTACTCCGTACAAAAATTACATCGCAGAATATTTGGTTCTTCAAAAAGTGCTTAACGGACAACTTAACACCACATTACATGATACTGAAGACGAACAACAAAAGTTCATCAGCGATAAAAGCGGTTGAAACTGGCATTAGAAGATGGCTGTTATACGACATGAAGATTGAATACAATATCACCATTTAACAATAATAATAGACTAGCCATCAATACGAAAATTAGTCAGCTTACAACATCTGATGAAGGCACTGTGTTGCCGAAACAGCTGTCATGGATAATTTTAATAAATTGACGAGTGAAAATCACTAAAACTATTTTATTGTTTTATTTTTAGTATAATTTATAATAGATCTGTTATCTATAATGTTGTGTTATAAAGTCTGTAACCCTTTAATACAAGTTGGTAAATCATTTCTGTTATCGTGTGCATAATTCTCTATTTTATATGAGGATGATTGTGTAATAAAAATGGTGAGTGTTTTAGAGTGCCAATCGTGGGCAAAGACAAGTGAAAGGGAGAGATTGAGAGAGAGAGAGAGAGAGAGAGAGAGAGAGAGAGAGAGAGAGAGAGAGAGAGAGAGAGAGAGAGAGAGAGAGAGAGAGAGAGAGAGAGAGAGACAGACAGACAGACAGACAGACAGACAGACAGACAGACAGAGAGATAAAGAGAGGGTGAGGGTGAGGGAGGGAGAGGGGGAGAATGAATGAAGAGAGATAATGAGAGGGAGAGAGAGAGAGAAAGAGTGAGAGTAAGAGCGAAGGGTGGAAGAGTGAGAGAGGGAAGAAGGGAGACAGTGAGTGAGATGTAGAAGAGAGAGAGCGAGTGGGAGTGATAGTGAGTGATAGATCGAGTTCAGGTTAGTTTGAGAGGCTTTGAGAAGGACTGGCAGGGGGAGAATGGGTGAGAGAGAAGGTGTGATTGTGGACGCATACATAAATTACATTATTCTATAGTACTCTTGACTATATTTTATAATATGATTACAATTATTATCCAAGTTTACCTGTTAGTAAAATTTACCAGAAACGTTTGTTTGTAGCCTTTGTTAACTATCTGATTTAAGTCGTAAAGTTCTACAGTTATTGTGTAAATTGTATGTTTCTAAATTATTATTGTTTGTTAACACAGTAGGGAGTGAAACATGGTAAAAATAACTTTTAATAATTACGTAGTGAACAACCCCTAATCTGTTTTAGTTATAGGTAATATATTACTTTGCTATATGTTGACTGCTGTAGGTATAAACAGTTGATGTACCAATCTAATATCCAATTGTTGATTACTGTTTGTTTAATTAATTAAAATATCATTACATTTAGTAATTTAAATTGTAATACTGTATAAATTAAGTTCTCTCATACTATAATTTGCTCGTTTTCTTAAAGATAATTTGAAGACGTAAACAAACTATCATAAGTCTTCACATATAAAATGATACATACATACGCACGCACACACTCACATACACCAACACGTTCACCCAAATATTTAATTGTTTCGTTATGTTTGATATTTCTATTGTATTTCATACACAGGTCCTGAAGACGACAATAAATATTGTCGAAACGTCGACGTAAAATAGCTAAAATTTGTATTATTGACCGATCCTCACTAACCATCCACTAAAACATTCATTGATTGACGGTCACTAAAAATTTAAGGATTTAATTAAAACAATCGTTAACTAATCGACCTAAATCGATTATCAGTTATTTTACATTAAAATCGATACAAATTCGATTATTCGTTAATTTTATATTAACAGAATTATTTCGATTGTTATTAATTTACTTAGAAACCTCTGATGATACTGATATTTTTCAGTGAAACGTGCGTCATGTGTTAAAAAGAATATACGAATTATACTACTTGCAGAAGAAAGAAAGTGAATAACATCACAAATTTATATAATTACTGCAAGAAACGTCGAGTTACTTATATAGAAAAAAAATATATATAAATATCATTAAACATTATAAACGTTTCTTTAACGTATGTGTGTAGGAGATAAACAATAAGACTTGGTGGAAAACATAACATTGGACCTATCCAAATACGTTATCGTTACGCCCTATAACCGATGCCACTAGTTATTCTTATCAGATTTCCTTTACAAAAATTGTAGGCACTGATCGTTATGTAGTTGCGAAAGGTCGTTTCCATAGCAATCTGCGGCTTGTTAGTGCGTCATATCCGATAACTATTGCCTTTGTGCCGTTCACTGAGTAGACTTGTAGACTTGGGAAATAACGTAATAGCAGGTTAAAAAATTCTCATAAGCTAAAAAGTATCGAAATGAGAACTGTACTTTGCCGTAAACGTTCTGTAGTCTCTGCAGAACGTAACCTAATTCAGCCATAGTGGTAGCTAGACAAATATGAAGAGTAACGTTCCGTATCACATTCAAGTTAATACTTCCATCTTTGCTTACTTTCATCAACAATGATGTATATCTAAAAAAAAGGGTATCATCAGGTTTCTTTCTTCGTATTATTTGAATTAGCAGCCATCCTTACTATTTCTTTTATGAAATTGCTAAACTGCTACAATTTTTTGTTCAGACAAAGCTTTTCGTCATCTCTGACATCATCAGGTCTTGAACAACCATTAAATACTTAAAAAATTCCCTTACATTTTTATATTTATCTGCTTGCAATTCGCTAGTTTTATTCTTCGTATTATTTGAATTAGCAGCCATCCTTACTATTTCTTTTATGAAATTGCTAAACTGCTACAATTTTTTGTTCAGACAAAGCTTTTCGTCATCTCTGACATCATCAGGTCTTGAACAACCTTAAATACTTAAAAAATTCCCTTACATTTTTATATTTATCTGCTTACAATTCGCTAGTTTTATTCTTCGTATTATTTGAATTAGCAGCCATCCTTACTATTTCTTTTAGTAAGCATTTCTTGAACCTGGTTGTTCAAGACCTGATGATGTCAGAGATGACGAAAAGCTTTGTCTGAACAAAAAATTGTAGCAGTTTAGCAATTTCATAAAAGAAACACATCAGGTTTCTGTTTAGCCCTACAATTCACCCGCGCCTGGATATGACAAACGAAAACGATAATTCTGTGTTTACCAAACCCGAGGGATTTTGTCTGAGCGCTGTGTGTCACGTTATACGTGTAAGGATTACACGATAGATGAAATTGAAATATTTTGGTTTTATTTAAATATTCCTTATTTGAAGGCTATACTTATAGGTGTTGTGGTATTTTTGGGTCATCCTCAATTACTTTTTGAAATTTAATTAAGAAAGTTGTGTTAGTGGTTATAATCACAAACAGAATTATCACTGTTGCACGCCACTATAGAAAAATTATTCCGATTAGCGCTTTCAAGCATCACAGATTGTTATTTCCGATATGACGAGCTGTGAAGCTTGAAAGCGCTAATCAGAATAATTTTTCTATAATGGTGTGCAACAGTGATAATTCTGTTTGTAATTACTTTTTAGTTCTATAAGCATGTTTCAACGCTTTGATCCGACGTCTTCAGGATGGAGACTGAAATCATAACGGTAGGACCACCGAGTTGAACGTTGCAACCCGCGAACCGAACCTTCTGTGTGATGGCCTACAGCTATTGCTTACGTCGTGTATGCTGCAGATTAGTTTGCGTACCTTCTGTGTGATGGCCTACAGCTATTGCTTACGTCGTGTATGCTGCAGATTAGTTTGCATACCTTCTGTGTGATGGCCTACAGCTATTGATTACGTCGTGTATGCTGCAGATTAGTTTGCGTACCTTCTGTGTGATGGCCTACAGCTATTGCTGACGTCGTGTATGCTGCAGATTAGTTTGCGTACCTTCTGTGTGATGGCCTACAGCTATTGCTTACGTCGTGTATGCTGCAGATTAGTTTGCGTACCTTCTGTGTGATGGCCTACAGCTATTACTGACGTCGTGTATGCTGCAGATTAGTTTGCGTACCTTCTGTGTGATGGCCTACAGCTATTGCTGACGTCGTGTATGCTGCAGATTAGTTTGCGTACCTTCTGTGTGATGGCCTACAGCTATTGCTTACGTCGTGTATGCTGCAGATTAGTTTGCGTACCTTCTGTGTGATGGCCTACAGCTATTGCTTACGTCGTGTATGCTGCAGATTAGTTTGCGTACCTTCTGTGTGATGGCCTACAGCTATTGCTTACGTCGTGTATGCTGCAGATTAGTTTGCGTACCTTCTGTGTGATGGCCTACAGCTATTGCTTACGTCGTGTATGCTGCAGATTAGTTTGCGTACCTTCTGTGTGATGGCCTACAGCTATTGCTTACGTCGTGTATTCTGCAGATTAGTTTGCGTACCTTCTGTGTGATGGCCTACAGCTATTGCTTACGTCGTGTATGCTGCAGATTAGTTTGCGTACCTTCTGTGTGATGGCCTACAGCTATTGCTTACGTCGTGTATGCTGCAGATTAGTTTGCGTACCTTCTGTGTGATGGCCTACAGCTATTGCTTACGTCGTGTATGCTGCAGATTAGTTTGCGTACCTTCTGTGTGATGGCCTACAGCTATTGCTTACGTCGTGTATGCTACAGATTAGTTTGCGTACCTTCTGTGTGATGGCCTACAGCTATTGCTTACGTCGTGTATGCTGCAGATTAGTTTGCGTACCTTCTGTGTGAAGGCCTACAGCTATTGCTTACGTCGTGTATGCTGCAGATTAGTTTGCGTACCTTCTGTGTGATGGCCTACAGCTATTGCTTACGTCGTGTATGCTGCAGATTAGTTTGCGTACCTTCTGTGTGATCGCCTACAGCTATTGCTTACGTCGTGTATGCTGCAGATTAGTTTGCGTACCTTCTGTGTGATGGCCTACAGCTATTGCTGACGTCGTGTATGCTGCAGATTAGTTTGCGTACCTTCTGTGTGATGGCCTACAGCTATTGCTGACGTCGTGTATGCTGCAGATTAGTTTGCGTACCTTCTGTGTGATGGCCTACAGCTATTGCTTACGTCGTGTATGCTGCAGATTAGTTTGCGTACCTTCTGTGTGATGGCCTACAGCTATTGCTTACGTCGTGTATGCTGCAGATTAGTTTGCGTACCTTCTGTGTGATGGCCCACAGCTATTGCTTACGTCGTGTATGCTGCAGATTAGTTTGCGTACTTTCTGTGTGATGGCCTACAGCTATTGCTTACGTCGTGTATGCTGCAGATTAGTTTGCGTACCTTCTGTGTGATGGCCTACAGCTATTGCTGACGTCGTGTATGCTGCAGATTAGTTTGCGTACCTTCTGTGTGATGGCCTACAGCTATTGCTTACGTCGTGTATGCTGCAGATTAGTTTGCGTACCTTCTGTGTGATGGCCCACAGCTATTGCTTACGTCGTGTATGCTGCAGATTAGTTTGCGTACCTTCTGTGTGATGGCCCACAGCTATTGCTTACGTCGTGTATGCTGCAGATTAGTTTGCGTACCTTCTGTGTGATGGCCTACAGCTATTGCTTACGTCGTGTATGCTGCAGATTAGTTTGCGTACCTTCTGTGTGATGGCCTACAGCTATTGCTGACGTCGTGTATGCTGCAGATTAGTTTGCGTACCTTCTGTGTGATGGCCTACAGCTATTGCTGACGTCGTGTATGCTGCAGATTAGTTTGCGTACCTTCTGTGTGATGGCCTACAGCTATTGCTGACGTCGTGTATGCTGCAGATTAGTTTGCGTACCTTCTGTGTGATGGCCTACAGCTATTGCTTACGTCGTGTATGCTGCAGATTAGTTTGCGTACCTTCTGTGTGATGGCCTACAGCTATTGCTTACGTCGTGTATGCTGCAGATTAGTTTGCGTACCTTCTGTGTGATGGCCTACAGCTATTGTTTACGTCGTGTATGCTGCAGATTAGTTTGCGTACGTTCTGTGTGATGGCCTACAGCTATTGCTGACGTCGTGTATGCTGCAGATTAGTTTGCGTACCTTCTGTGTGATGGCCTACAGCTATTGCTTACGTCGTGTATGCTGCAGATTAGTTTGCGTACCTTCTGTGTGATGGCCTACAGCTATTGCTTACGTCGTGTATGCTGCAGATTAGTTTGCGTACCTTCTGTGTGATGGCCTACAGCTATTGCTTACGTCGTGTATGCAGCAGATTAGTTTGCGTACCTTCTGTGTGATGGCCTACAGCTATTGCTTACGTCGTGTATGCAGCAGATTAGTTTGCGTACCTTCTGTGTGATGGCCTACAGATATTGCTTACGTCGTGTATGCTGCAGATTAGTTTGCGTACCTTCTGTGTGATGGCCTACAGCTATTGCTGACGTCGTGTATGCTGCAGATTAGTTTGCGTACCTTCTGTGTGATGGCCTACAGCTATTGCTGACGTCGTGTATGCTGCAGATTAGTTTGCGTACCTTCTGTGTGATGGCCTACAGCTATTGCTGACGTCGTGTATGCTGCAGATTAGTTTGCGTACCTTCTGTGTGATGGCCTACAGCTATTGCTGACGTCGTGTATGCTGCAGATTAGTTTGCGTACCTTCTGTGTGATGGCCTACAGCTATTGCTTACGTCGTGTATGCTGCAGATTAGTTTGCGTACCTTCTGTGTGATGGCCTACAGCTATTGCTTACGTCGTGTATGCTGCAGATTAGTTTGCGTACCTTCTGTGTGATGGCCTACAGCTATTGCTTACGTCGTGTGTGCTGCAGATTAGTTTGCGTACCTTCTGTGTGATGGCCTACAGCTATTGCTTACGTCGTGTATGCTGCAGATTAGTTTGCGTACCTTCTGTGTGATGGCCTACAGCTATTGGTTACGTCGTGTATGCTGCAGATTAGTTTGCGTACCTTCTGTGTGATGGCCTACAGCTATTGCTTACGTCGTGTATGCTGCAGATTAGTTTGCGTACCTTCTGTGTGATGGCCTACCGCTATTGCTTACGTCGTGTATGCTGCAGATTAGTTTGCGTACCTTCTGTGTGATGGCCTACAGCTATTGCTTACGTCGTGTATGCTGCAGATTAGTTTGCGTACCTTCTGTGTGATGGCCTACAGCTATTTCTTACGTCGTGTATGCTGCAGATTAGTTTGCGTACCTTCTGTGTGATGGCCTACAGCTATTTCTTACGTCGTGTATGCTGCAGATTAGTTTGCGTACCTTCTGTGTGATGGCCTACAGCTATTTCTTACGTCGTGTATGCTGCAGATTAGTTTGCGTATCTTCTGTGTGATGGCCTACAGCTATTGCTTACGTCGTGTATGCTGCAGATTAGTTTGCGTACCTACTGTGTGATGGCCTACAGCTATTTCTTACGTCGTGTATGCTGCAGATTAGTTTGCGTACCTTCTGTGTGATGGC
The DNA here is from genome assembly GCA_034769895.1 of Magicicada septendecula. NCBI lineage: Eukaryota > Metazoa > Arthropoda > Insecta > Hemiptera > Cicadidae > Magicicada > Magicicada septendecula. The sequence continues at coordinate 353,914,553 of CM068376.1, read as the reverse complement.
CTACAGCTATTGCTTACGTCGTGTATGCTGCAGATTAGTTTGCGTACCTTCTGTGTGATGGCCTACAGCTATTGCTTACGTCGTGTATGCTGCAGATTAGTTTGCGTACCTTCTGTGTGATGGCCTACAGCTATTGCTTACGTCGTGTATGCTGCAGATTAGTTTGCGTACCTTCTGTGTGATGGCCTGCAGCTATTGCTTACGTCGTGTATGCTGCAGATTAGTTTGCGTACCTTCTGTGTGATGGCCTGCAGCTATTGCTTACGTCGTGTATGCTGCAGATTAGTTTGCGTACCTTCTGTGTGATGGCCTACATCTATTGCTGACGTCGTGTATGCTGCAGATTAATTTGCGTACCTTCTGTGTGATGGCCTACAGCTATTGCTGACGTCGTGTATGCTGCAGATTAGTTTGCGTACCTTCTGTGTGATGGCCTACAGCTATTGCTGACGTCGTGTATGCTGCAGATTAGTTTGCGTACCTTCTGTGTGATGGCCTACAGCTATTGCTTACGTCGTGTATGCTGCAGATTAGTTTGCGTACCTTCTGTGTGATGGCCTACAGCTATTGCTTACGCCGTGTATGCTGCAGATTAGTTTGCGTACCTTCTGTGTGATGGCCTACAGCTATTGCTTACGTCGTGTATGCTGCAGATTAGTTTGCGTACCTTCTGTGTGATGGCCTACAGCTATTGCTTACGTCGTGTATGCTGCAGATTAGTTTGCGTACCTTCTGTGTGATGGCCTACAGCTATTGCTTACGTCGTGTATGCTGCAGATTAGTTTGCGTACCTTCTGTGTGATGGCCTACAGCTATTGCTTACGTCGTGTATGCTGCAGATTAGTTTTCGTACCTTCTGTGTGATGGCCTACAGCTATTGCTTACGTCGTGTATGCTGCAGATTAGTTTGCGTACCTTCTGTGTGATGGCCTACAGCTATTGCTTACGTCGTGTATGCTGCAGATTAGTTTGCGTACCTTCTGTGTGATGGCCTACAGCTATTGCTTACGTCGTGTATGCTGCAGATTAGTTTGCGTACCTTCTGTGTGATGGCCTACAGCTATTTCTTACGTCGTGTATGCTGCAGATTAGTTTACGTACCTTCTGTGTGATGGCCTACAGCTATTTCTTACGTCGTGTATGCTGCAGATTAGTTTGCGTACCTTCTGTGTGATGGCCTACAGCTATTTCTTACGTCGTGTATGCTGCAGATTAGTTTGCGTACCTTCTGTGTGATGGCCTACAGCTATTTCTTACGTCGTGTATGCTGCAGATTAGTTTGCGTACCTTCTGTGTGATGGCCTACAGCTATTTCTTACGTCGTGTATGCTGCAGATTAGTTTATTGTTTCTGTCGCGAGAGAAAATGTAATCTTACATATTTCCCACTACAATAGGCTACAAAAATCGTTTTTTTATTTCTCGCCTTTTCGTCCAAGCTGCAAGGATTCGTTGCAGGTGACAGTTCCATGAGTTACTGCCGTCTACAATTGGCCCAAGGATTAAATACCTGTGCGTTTTTAAAGCTTTTCAGCCAGAACATTCTTGTCCTCTCACCGTGTACTCGGTTATCTGGAAACTCACGCTCGCTCCTCACCTTTGGTTTAACCACTATACTTTGGTTATAATGTAAAATCACTATTAAGCCTATATATAGGCTTATGTTGAAACAAATGAAAACCGAAGCAGTATAGATGGATACTATCAGGAGAAATATAAGAAAGTCACGACAAGAACATGTAACTAATGAGGAAAGTAAACAAGTAATGGGAATCGAAGACACCAGGCCATCATACGGATGATGATTACGGTATACAGTCTTTCCGTGTAAGATGACTGCTGAAACCGGAACTATAACGGATGTCGGCAAAAATAAATAAAGACAGGCGCCGAATATACGCCTAATATAAGAGAAGATAGGCATCTCGTAAGACAAGCTTGTTTATTATAAATGAGTTGGTAATGGCTGATAGGAGCGGGAACACAATAATCTGTCGTTACGTTTAGTTTACAAGTCAGTAGTTTAGAACAAACGATGCCGGTCAGATGTGTCTCCACTCAGACGGCGATAATCCCCTCCCCCTAAGTTTACAGACCCGAGTAAATTAACCACTAAAGAAACCTTTACGATCTTTTTCAACGTGTTATCAAATTCCAGTTCAAAAAAATCAGTTGGAAGTCTACTAATTTTCGTTTACATAACATTTCGATCTTGTCTTTCCGAACAATTTTTGATACTTTTTATTTTATTTACAGTTTACGTACAGAGTAATTAATGAATACTGCAGGGATAATCAACTGTGTCCAGTTCGCATTATTCACATTCTTTACAATAATCTTTATAAAAAATGAGAGTCGCGGCTGAAAATCAACTTGACATAAGAACATTCTTCAAACAGGCTACAAATTCTACTGATATCGCAAGAACGTCTTCAGACGATCGAACAGCATAAATTGGTTACTGAAAATTGTTGAATAACTTCGACGTTCTGTCTTCATTTTATTTTGTGTACTCTAAATTTTTATAGTAGCATACTCCAAAGTTATTAACTCTCAAATTGTCGCAGTTTACTAGAGTTTAATGATAAATAATTACTCCAACGAAAGTATTCTTTTCAATTCATTTCGTTTTGTTTCGTTTAGAACTGTTATTACCCTTCAAACAGATATGTTTTGACAAGTACCGGGCGTGTCGGGTTATCAGGTTTTACTGTATAACGAGTGAAATACGTCTTAAGAGGGAGGGACTATTCCAGACTCTACACCGTATTCAATCAAACGGCAAAAACTAGCTAGTATGAACAAGGAGCATGTAGGATACCCGTAGAAGCTCGTAGGAAGGCTTAATTCGGAGAGTCACGCCTGTAAGATGATAGGGATGTAACAATAATGGCCGACCAAAAGGAAATAGGAATTAGGTAGAATCGTAAAAAGTCTCTACGGTCTTAGAGTATACATGAATTGGCTTGCCGTAACGGGATTGCGTAAACAAAGGTAGGTCACCGCAATTTTTTTCTACTCTTGTTTCCACTGCGGACTATGTCGACAATTTTCTGATAAAATTATTTTTGTGAACTGTATTTTTCTTTCCGTGTGTTCATGTCAAAAGACCGCACCAAGGAAGGTTCTTCATAATGTGATGAACTTTCGACTGGAAGCTTCTTAGTATTTCATATTCAATGGTTCTATGCAACCCAAATAATTCAACGACTAAAATTGGTAATAGTAAACAATTGTTTTACTTTCTAATGGACAAGGAGGATCGTTATCCTTTGTTTGTTCATGAGCTTGCATATACTTGTCTTTCCAAGTACCTGGCATTCAAAAGTGGAATGGATACACCACACAGAGCAGTACTGACCTTGTAACCTGTAATGTTATGAAATTACTCACATGATATCGGGTTTAAACTTGTCGATGGATTATATTTTTGTAATTAGGTGATCGATTTTTCACACGAAGTAGTGTAGGCCTAAATGAATATCAACTATGCCACAGAACTATGAAATACTAGTCGTGTTAATTCACAGCAGCATGCGCAGTGGCGTCACACTGAGTCTCCTCCACTACTGCCACCGTAGAGTAACGTCACTGTGTATGGCAGAGGCGATATAAACTCATTGCCTTATACTCGACGTTTTAGCAGTTTTCCCATAATTTTTAAGGGGAGTCTGACGTCCCATTTAAAACAATAATAAAGGAACTTTTGGAATCCATTTTCTCAGACACCATTTGAGATGACACATTCAAAATTTCATCTCTAATAGGGAGAACCTTTACCTTTAACGGAGCCCATATTTGAACTCATTTTGAAAAATATATATATTGCAACAGTACAAATATATTGGGTACTGTGCATTGCACAAAGTAATTTAAAAAAGTGATTAGAAGAAATAAATAATGCATTTTGGTAATAATAATAATTCAGCCTGCAATCTAAATTGTAAAATAAACGCCTAACTTGCATGTTGGAACAGGTGATTAATGCCAGCTGCTCTTTGTATGTGTGTACACACGTAAAGTGTGTGTGTGTGTGTGTGTGTGCGCGCGCGCGCGCGCGACTTGTTCATTCATGAAAAGCGCCACAAACAATAAAATTAATAAAAACAGCTAAAAACATTTTCAACAATAAAAATACAGACATATATTATATAAATAATAATCCAGAACAACCTAAAATTAATAGCCTAATAAAAATACACAAATAAAACAATCCAATACTACCATTAATCAACTTCAAAAAACACCTACATACAAAATACACACAAAAACTAAAAAATAACCATCTTACAAATAATTATCACAACATAAAAAATACTTACGAAATAATAGACAAATTAAAAGTAATAAATATAGATGAAAACACATATTTCACATCATATGACATCACAAATATGTATACCAACATTCCAATTGATGAAACAATAGACATAATAATAAACAAACTTAAAGAACAAAATGAAGACACAATATATATAACTGAAATAAAAAATGGCCTACAACTAATACTAAAACAAAATTACATTGAATTCAATAGCAAAATTTATCAACAACAATAACGATTGGCAATGGGATCTCCATTACAGCAGAAATATTCTTACAACATATAGACACCAAAATACAAAATATTATAAAATCCTTTGATCCAAATGGCATTTGGATAAGATATGTAGATGATGGGCTATATATATATATATATATATATATATATATATATATATATATATATTTCATTCACTTTCTGCTACAGTCCGTTTCTTGATGTATATAATACTATAATACTTATAACTATTTTACCTCAAGATGTATTTTTTCTTTAGGGACATGTTTCGGGAGATCCTGTTCTCCCATCTTCAACCTTCGCCATCTTCTTTAGATGGCGAAGGTTGAAGATGGGAGAACAGGATCTCCCGAAACATGTCCCTAAAGAAAAAATACATCTTGAGGTAAAATAGTTATAAGTATTATAGTAATATATATATATATATATATATATATATATCAAGGAACGGCCAATACAAATGCAGATAACATATTAAAACAAATCAATAACATACATCCAAAAATACAATTCACAGAAGAAAAAGAAAATCACAAGAAAATCAACTATTTAGAAACAACCATCACAAGATACAATAACCACCTACAATATGCAATATACAGAAAACCAACTTCCACTAACATCATTATACCTAACCATTCTGACCACCCACAACAACATAAAATGGCAGCATTCTATTCACTGTTTAACAGAATGTACAAAATACCCATAAACAAACAAGAAACAGACAAAGAAAGGAATATAATTTACCAAATTGGTTTATGAAAATGGATATAATAAAAATATTGTAAACAAAATAGAAAATAAAATAAAATATAAAATAAAAACTAAACAATTAAGAGTTAAATAAAATGAACAAAACAAAAATAATAACAACAATAAAAAAATGGGCCACATTCACATACTTACATAATAAAATGACAAAGCTAACAAAACTGATTAAAAACACAAACATGAAAATAGCATACAAAAGTAATAAAAATTATCTACAAAAACTAAATAACCCACACAACAAATACCACTTTAAAATACCAGAGACCAACAAGAAACCAAAATAGCGTCCAGCCAACACACAAATACTTCACCAGACGCAAGATCACGAAGGCTGAGGATGAGAACACAGGGGTTCTCGAAACATGATCCTAATAAGGAAAGAAACATCTTGAGGTGAATTCAATACAAAAATTAAATATAATATATACATCAAGAAACGGATTGTAGCAAAAACTGTTTGAATATATATATATATATTGCAACGGAACACAGGATAATAAGCTATGTTGTTTGTATCAGAGCACATGGATGACGAGCATTTTCATGTTTAAATTGGTTTTATGTAATACTTTGTCTTTTAGTCGTAAGATTTGTATTTACAAATGGATAAGCATGTAGGGTATACAAAATTCTTCGTAAAAAGATGTTCTTTATTGTCATGTACTTTTTGAGTGAATTTGTGCGCGTGTGCGGGTATGATAAAGTGTGATCTCTATATCTTCCGCGGTAATTAACCGATCGACGTGAAACTTTGACAATGAATTATTTATGTAAATAGCTTCAATTTGTGTATACTCTATGGTTCAAAACTATTTTAGAAATATGGTTTTTCAGTAGGAAAAACTCAATTTGAAACACTTATCATTAATAGGGTCATAAAAATTTGTAGATAATTCAATGCAAGTTAGTGCATATTTATATAAACTCTTTCTGAAAAAGTTTATATCTGGTGAAACCATCAATCATGTGACTTGGGTTTAGCCAATCGGAAAACACTAAATTCAGTAACATTCATTTTCTGTAGAGTAAAGATCGACACAGTCTGTCTGTAGAAGTTGCAAGGTGAAATTGTGCTCGTGCGTGAGAGAGTTATTCTAGAGCGAACATAGAAAAGTATAACTTAATATAATCCTTGGTATTCTGTACGAAGTTCTGCGTACAGCGCCGAGTGGGTCAATTATTTAAATAGAATAATAATATAGTATAGTGCTTTTTGTGTAAATTAAGATATCCGCTTAAGGAATTTAAAGACACTTCAAGATTGCGTGGAAGGTGTACGACTAATACACCTTATAATATTGAAACTCATATTCACCCTGAGATTGATAAAATTTACATATCAATTAACAATAAACTATTCTAGGGAAAATAATAAGCATTGTGTGTCTAACGTATTTGAGAAGAGGACGAGAGGACGGAGAGGACGCCGGACGAAAGAGGACGCCAGGACGAAGACGACGCCAGGAAGGAGTGACGCTGAAGAAGATGACGCCAGGACGGGAGCGGCGGTAGGAAGCGGAGCATTGCACGTACTGAGGTCGTAGCCTCAATCAAGTAAAACCGATATATTATCGAACATTATAAACTATTATTGCAAATTACAATACATGACAATTTATAATACAATATACCTCTTTAAAACTATATTTGTATGTATAATAAATTATTTTTCATCTCCTCTATAATAGACTTGTTTGTGATTTTTACACACTCACTATATCCTTATTATTATAATAAAATTTGATCTGTTGCATACGGATATTTGGCGCTGGCCAACGTGTGGCTCGATTTTTTCATTAGTTTAAAAAATATATTTTTTGAGTGTGTAGAGACTAAATTCATTGAGCTATTTGTGTGTGCCGTTCTATGTTATCAGGGAGTGTAGACAAAGTTTGAATACGCTCTCTTATCAGATATTTGAACAATAGTAGTAAATTGTCTATGTGGAGATTTAATTATTATTTGTATTTGTGTTAGATTAAGCTTGTTTACATTTGATTGAGATACTGGACTATAATAATAAATAACATATAAACGGACGTTATTAGTAATAATAAGTATTAAAAATAGTGCCGTTACGATAAGTAAAAAATATAATATTTATTAAATTCAAAAAATAAATAAATCAATATGGCCGAAGGACTCGAATTACAGAATACATTGGCGGCATTATTGGCAAATATGCAAAAGCTGTCCGAAGAAAATAAAGCTAATATAGAAGAAGCTGCAAAACAAAATAAATCACTTCATGATGAGAATAAAAGAATCTATAGAGCCGTTCATGACCAGGCTAAACAAAATAAACAGCTTTTAGAGTTAACCGAAAAACGTATAGGCGAAAAGGTAGAAATAATTCGCAGCAATATTGAGACCGCTTTAGAAGCGAACAATTCTCGCATCAGTGAATGTGAAGCTAAAATCACTGGAATAGAGGAAAGAGTAGTCCAACACACATCTACGGTGAGTGAGCTCGTAGCTGAACAAGATCAGCAGATACAAGAATTGAAACAACAGCTAACTCGACTCCAGAGTACCGCAACAACAGCGAACCAGACCACGTTCATATATAGAACTTTAGAAGAAAACAATTCGCAGTTAAGTTCTTTAGTAAAGATAGTAAAAATCCGCTTCTTTTCCTAAAGAATTGCCAGCGAGACATGGACACAATAGGCGATGGGATGGATAAAATAAACTATGTAGTCAGAAGATTAAAGGGTACAGCAGCTGAGTGGTTCATGGTAGTACAAGATAAAATAGTTACATATCAAGATCTGGTACAACATTTTAGAGCGAGATACTGGAACAGCGAGATACAGCGAAAAATACGCGTACAGCTGGAGTTTGGTAGGTATTCCAGTTTAAAATGGTCTAAAGAAAATTATTTACTCGAACTCATATCTCGTGCGAAGTATCTAGATCCAGAAATGACAGAGACAAAGATGGTAAATAAATTAGCCCATCATTTCGGACGCGGTATTCAAATTGCTGTAATTACACAAGGTATTAAATCACTGGAGGAACTACTCCTATTGTTAACCAAATGGGATAATGTTAACAGTCAAAATAATAGTAATGATAATAGCGAACCGGCTCGTAAACAATTTCAGCCGCAACAACCACAAAAATAACAACAAGTTCGATCAAAGTAATGTATCGGCAATTAATAAAACATACGATAACGAACAATAGTGTCAAAAATCGTATGTGAACAATACTAGTGGTAAGAGTGTATACATTGCTTCAGGCCTATACTCTGAAAATATTAAAGATGAATTGAAGTATAGTAATTATGTTAATGATGATGTGGAACATGTTAGAAATAAGAGTGATAATCATACGGTTGTGGGCGCGAAAATTAATGGGTGTGTCGGTAATATATTATTCGATACTGAGGCTCAAATTTCTCTAATCAGTAAGGAATTTATCGACCAACACAGACACCAATTAAAAAAAACACCGATCTTACCTGTCAACGATGCAATTATCACGACAGCCACACGTGATTCGCAAACTATTAATAAGCAAGCACTTATCACAATAAGTTCACAAGGAATGGAAATCGAAATACCCGTTTTTATAGTCAAAAATCTAGTGTACGACGTTATAGTAGGCACTGACACATTAAGGAAAATACACGCTACAATTGATTTTACTAATAAAACGCTAGAATGCATAGTTAAAAATACACAACATACAAATAACCTGGGTCGTACACACAATACTGTAAGGCAAGGTGGGCGAAATGCTATGCTACAGAAACCAGCCGTTTATCAATTAGATAAGATAACGAGTAACGGTCGAGTGCCCGATAAGGAGATAACAGCTGGTGAACGAAAACAAATAAATAATATTTTAAACAAACATAAATCGATTTTTAAAATTCTAGCAGTCAAGTATACATTACCAGATGACGTAAGAAATAGATTAAAATTGATAAATCTTGAACAACAGAAGGACGCAAAATTAAGAAAAATTAGTGAAGAAATACAAAGGCAAGACAACTCGAAATACAGAATCGACAGGGATGTACTGTATAAAATAATCGACGGACAATGGAAGATTATGGTTCCTGATGATCTCGTAGAAGATTTAACGTGGGCTTGTCATGAAAGTTTTGTTCATGTTGGAGCTTATAAATGTTATTTGGCGATGAGGAAAGACTTTGTATGGTTGAACATGGCAAGGAAAGTTAAGTCTATTTTGCGAACATGTCACATATGCCAGACAGCTAAATACCCAAATCAACACACCTATGTAGAGATGGGTAACATCATTACCAAGAATAAGAATGATCTACTGTGTATCGATTTTTTAGGTCCGCTACCACGTGCTGCAAGGGGTATGAAGAACCTGGTTCTTTGCACAGATTCATTTTCTAAGAAAGTAAGTTTATATGCAATTGGACGACCTACCACGATGGCAGTATTAAATGTTGTATTAAATAAATACATTACGAAATATGGTCCGGTGAAGAAAATTCTATCTGACCAGGGTAAGCAATTCACCAACAAGAAGTGGCAGTCCGAATTAGAGAAACACAATATACAGGCGGTGTTGACAGCAATCCGGAGACCGCAAGGCAACCTCGCCGAAAGGGTCAACAGGGAGTTAGGGCGTCTGTTTTGCACTTATTGTAATACCAACCAGAGTAGGTGGCCGGTTATCTAGAGTTTTTCGAAGTGTCCATCAACGGGAATTACAATGACACGACAGGATTTACACCTAACGAACTACAAACCGGGGAAATGCCAAAGCATGTCTGGGATGGATGCATCAGGAGGATTACAACGCAGAATTTGCTTATTCCAAATTTGGTTAAAAAGATAGAGGCCAGGAGATGCATTAAAAAGTGTGCCGAAGAACGGACGGAAAAATTTAATGCGGATCACAAACTGGTAACGTTCAAAACTGGCGAGAAGGTACTCCTGCGAGCTTTAAATGAGGGCCACATGGAAGATAATACTGCAGCCAAATTATTTAGATTATACAACGGTCCATATATTTTATCGGAATAAGTTGGTAAAAATACATACATTGTCACAAACCCAAATACAAACAGGGAGATAGGGAAGTTGCATGCATCATCCTTAAGAAAATATTACGTTAAAGATAATTAAACCTAAAATGCCAGGATATAGGTGGAATGAATGGTAGGAAATTGTATAAAAATATGTGTAAAGTAAGAATAATTGTTATCATGTTGGAAAAATGTATGGATGGACTTTGGTATACATAGACTTCACCAAATGTCAGAAGTGTGATACGCTTATCTGTGTTCAGGAAAGTTGTTGATATCTAGCCACGTGCGTTTGTTTGTTTACATTAGGGCTGTCAAAGTGACAGTTGAGGAATGTGTTTGATAGAAGCTATTCATTTATTTTGATTTTTGAAGTTATTATGTTATTATTTGGATGATTATTATTATTGGGAGGAAGTTATGTCAATTTAGGTTAGGAAGAAAAAAAAATTTGTATATTCCATATAAAAAAATTTGTTTACACGGGGTGGGGTTAATCCTGCAATGGAACACAGGATGATAAGCTATGTTGTTTGTATCAGAGCACATGGATGACGAGCATTTTCATGTTTAAAATGGTTTTATATAATACTTTGTCTTTTAGTCGTAAGTTTTGTATTTAGAAATGGATATGCATGTAGGGTATACCAAATTCTTCGTAAAAAGATGTTTTTTATTGTCATGTATTTTTTGAGTGAATTTGTGCGCGTGTGCGGGTATGATAAAGTGTGATCTCTATATATTCCGCGGTAATTAACCGATCGACGTGAAAATTTGACAATGAATTATTTATGTAAATAGCTACAATTTGTGTATACTCTATGGTTCAAAACTATTTTAGAAATATGGTTTTTAAGTAGGGAAAACTCAATTTGAAACACTTATCATTAATAGGGTCATAAAAATTTGTAGATAATTCAATACAAGTTAGTGCATATTTATACAAACTCTTTCTGGAAAAGTTTATATCTGGTGAAACCAACAAGCATGTGACTTGGGTTTAGCCAATCGGAAAACACTAAATTCAGTAACATTTATTCTCGGTAGAAATAAGATCGACACAGTCTGTCTGTAGAAGTTGCAAGGTGAAGTTGTGCTCGCGCGTGAGAGAGTTATTCTCGAGCGAACATAGAAAAGTATAACTTAACATAATCCTTGGTATTCTGTACGAAGTTCTGCGTACAGAGCCAAGTGGGTCAATTATTTAAATAGAATGATAATATAGTATAGTGCTTCTCGTGTAAGTTAAGATATCCGCTTAAGGAATTTAAAGACACTTCAAGATTGCGTGGAAGGTGTACGACTAATACACCTTATTAAATTGAAACTCATATTCACCCTGAGATTGATAAAATTTACATATCAATTAATAATAAACTATTCTAGGGAAAATAATAAGCATTGTGTGTCTAACGTATTTGAGAAGAGGACGACAGGACGGAGAGGACGCCGGACGAAAGAGGACGCCAGGACGAAGAGGACGCCAGGAAGGAGTGACGCTGAAGAAGAGGACGCCAGGACGGGAGCGGCGGTAGGAAGCGGAGCATTGCACGTACTGAGGTCGTAGCCTCAATCAAGTAAAACCGATATATTATCGAACATTATAAACTATTATTGCAAATTACAATACATGACAATTTATAATACAATATACCTCTTTAAAACTATATTTGTATGTATAATAAATTATTTTTCATCTCCTCCATAATAGACTTGTTTGTGATTTTTACACACTCACTATATCCTTATTATTATAATAAAATTTGATCTGTTGCAATATGTATATATATATATATATATATATATATATATATATTTATAATTTTCAAAACAATCCTTGTAAAACACAATTTTTGTAATAATATATTTATTGTACTTTCAACCTCCATACCAAATGGATATTATTCAGTCGTGTAACATATATATGTGTACGACGTTTCCAGTCCCTATCTTGAATGGTTTTGGATGAACGTATGCGTAATATGAAAACAGTTAATTCTGAGAAATTAGCATTAAACGTGAGTCATTACTTATTACAGACAAACTCATCAATTCCAGGCCCCCAAAATTTCTATTCATTTTCTCATTTTCTTTGTCTTCTTCCAGCTTCCTTTTTCCTATCTCTTTGAACCACTCTTCTCTTGTCACTAGTTCTTCAGCTTCTCTATCTGCTCTTCTGAGCTGTTCCTTGTCAAGAACTTTTAGTTCGGCAATTTGGACTTGCATCATCAATAAGTTCCTGTAGTACTTTGACTCTTTCTAAATAACAAAAGTTATAAGCTATTACTGCATCCCAAAACCTATTTTTAGTGTGTCAATACCTGCAAAAACACATTTTTGAATACGTGACCAGATTTAATTGTTGAGGATTCATCAGCATTCTGTGTCTTCCCATGAAGACATCTGCTCAACAACACTGCATTAGACTGAAATATTAAAAGACAGAAAAAAGGGTTTAAATAGTTTAATTAATTCAAAGGTGATATTTGATAATGAAGATATATTTTACATTTTACAACGTACTAAGGAAGAGAGAAATGTAGAACATAAAGGTTGGTAGCAGCCTAAAGTACCAGGTCATAATGGAAAGTTACCAGGCAGCAATGGAAAAGTACTGAGACAAGGGGTGGTGACTCGGCTAAGGCGTAACAAGGGTGTTTGTTTATGTCAAGTTGACGCTTCCGGGTTGTAGATAAGACATATAAAGGGGTGAAGGTTTCTAGATAGGTTGTTTTTTCCATTTGAAGATGAACCGAGAGCCTTGAAAGCGCTTATGGGAAGTATAATTGCGTGTTATTGGTTGCAATACAAGTTCAGTAAAAATTAGACAACCGCTAAATTGTGTTTAACTTTTGATTATACTTTATTCATTACGGCTGCTCAGGGTGAGTTTTACGGATGAATTTTTCTTTAGTAATCAGTGGACGTTTGTATTTTTACCAGGAATCAGGTGAAGGTATTCTGATAAGCCAAGCATGACTCCAAGGGCAGTGCACTGACAACCCAGCGGAAGTGAAGTGTTCATTGAAACAATTAATTTCATAATCCGAACGCATTCCAATTTCTTTACATTATATATCAAAATTTTCTGAATAAACCATAAAAAATATCTATCGAGTATATTCCAGACCGTACCGGTCAGCGCAGTGTGTTCAAGGACACTGTTTCTAGTGTATTCTCGAGAGCGTCTGTTTGTTTAACACGTCGTCCAAAGTGACACATTAGTCTGGCATATCAGCGGGGTATACATATAGGCATTCAGCGACGGTCAGTTTAGTTTAAGTGGCGATTTATTCAAGTGAGGTTCGAGTTATTGTCGGGCGATTTACACAGTGCGTTTCGAGTGGTGTATTAGTAAAATGGGATTATAGTGCGGGATTCTTTATACCAGTTGACATTATTGTTTGTGTGGATAGATTCACTTGAATTGTTGTATGAGAATAATCTTGTTGAATAACTTGTTGATTACAAACTATGAATGGTGATAATTAAAGCTGGTTTTTATTGACTTTATTAGTTTCTCGTATTTTGTGAGACCGTCGTAATAGTATTATTCTATCACTTAATATGTTGTACTATATTCATATACTATATTCACAATGTACTATATTCATAATATTACTTTCTGTAAAATTACTGGCTGTAAAATTCCTTCAGAAATTGTCTTATTCCTGAGTCATTTTATTATTGCCGTTTTTTGAATTAGCATACGGTTTTCATTTACAGTTTTCGTTAAGTCACTGCCCAAGTTATATCGTCATCATCAGCCACTTGTAACCAAATGTCTTCCTAATCACTTTCCAATGATTTCTCTCCAGAACAAGTCGTATTTAGTGCAATACCTGATATTCTTGCACCCACCCTTCCGTCTTATTCTGTTTTTTGGGCTATTAACTTTATTAATGTGATTCCCCAAATGCATTGGAAATGTTTGCTACGCGATCTGTGAACTACGTTTATAATGAACCAATTTTGCACATACTTACAGTAGGATGTAAGACAGTTTCAGAAAGAAAATAGGGAATTCGGTATGGGAAGGACTTTTGTCTTATTCTTCTTTTTCTTCTTCTTCTTCTTCTTAGGCTTCCAGCGTGTTTCGGATGTGTTTTCTTGGCCCTCCACCATTAGCCCATCCAGTTAACGACTTTTAAGCTTTCGGGCATTAGAGAGGTAAACTGGTAATGGTGGCAGTCTTGCGACCATCCATCGTGGACAGCATTCCTACTGTCCCCATAGAAGCGACGTCTCCTCGCACACAGTGTCCGTTAAAGTCATCACATATAACCCTATCCAAGCGGCTTTTGCACAAGGTACTACATTAGTGGCGGTTGATGATAGGGTTGCAAGGGTGCACAACCGCCCAGAAACAAACGGCTTCTTTATAATATGTAATGTTTATAAAATACGTAGGCTAATGTTAAAAACTTTTCAAACTACTGTATTTTGAGACAAAAATTTGTAGGCGTATTGTAACCGACCCTGTAATCTACGCACTGAACAACGGGCGATCGTGACGTCACTTACGGAGCTTCTACATTGACAAGCAGATGTATGCTTTCAGCCGTCACGGGATAGGGCATTTAACACGCAACGAAAACCTTTGCTCGGTTTGTAGTAGTTCTGCAAAATTCCAGCATGTGCGCATCAGTGACCAGTGACGTGTTCCTGTGTTTACGCACACGTGCAGTTAGTGTTTACTGTGTTCTTTTTACCAGTGTAAATTATGCGAATCTTTAGTGTTAACAGTGTACAAATTATTTAAAGTATTGCGTAAGTGATAACGTATTGCTACTTAAAAATGAATTCAGCAGATAACATGCCGTTAAGATAAGGACAGTTATCTTACCTGGATGAATACTTGTAACAGCAGCCCCCACTGTACAACATACCGGAGCAGACACTAGTCCCTTAGCCCTCGGATACTACAGTACCCTCGGCCTAGCGACGCCTGTCTAGCGAGGGATTGGTACAGTCCTTGAGTTTGCAACTTCTCTGCGTCAATCTACGAATCAAATCTGAAAAATGGGATATGGATCCACGTTTCGAATGATAGCATACCTTCGTTAGTACGAGATTACCTGCGTTGAACATATTCTGTTGCAAGTGAAATAGATTTTTTACGCTGATTCGTGTCAAGCAACACTCCATTTCTCCCGAGAGGTGAGGCTTTTGCTACTTAGTAATTAAGACACTCAGGGATATTACGAAATGCAATGTTAAACATTATTATAAATGACGGATAACGATAAATCTAGTCCGCATTAAACACGGAGCCCACTAATTACCCACATACACGAATAGAGTTTTCAAAACGTTAAGAAGAAAAAGTGAGAAACTGGTCGCCATGTTATGCATTGCAATTACTGAAGTGGGTTTCTACTGAATAAATTTACATATATATTTTTAAATTACCAGTTGCACGTGCACAAACACGGTCGCAGATTAGCCCTCTGTACCTACAATTTGAATAGTCAGTTTGTAAAACTTCCATGGATAGTTTAAATGTGGAAAAAAGTACTAACACGAAATAATATAGTACTGAGGTTGATGCACGTTTCTTGCCAGATATTATTATACAGAACTCGCTCACTATTTTGAACGAAGTACATTTACTATTACATAAATTCCGATATTAGATAATTTTTTAATAATGGAAAAATTATTAAAATCCCGATTATGCTACTATTTCTTTAGTCATGTAACAATTACAGATCGGACAATTATACAATAAATACTAAAAATCCAAACAGTCAGGTTTTTTGTTACAATTATTTTTAGTCTGGCACCAAACTGGATTTTTACAATTTTTTCAAATTGTATACTACTTTTTTGAGCCCTAGGGTTCTAAAAATTTTAAATTCACAAAATTTTAAATTGTATTTAGGTATTAGTTAAAAATGTCCCTTTAATTTGATACCACATACAATTTTTGCGGTTTTATTAAAATTTTCAACCACTTTTTGGCCCCTGACTTCCAAGAATTTTGAAATTTTCAAAAATGAACACCATATTCAGATTGCGGATTAAATGTCTTTTTATTTGATACATCACATGGGGTTTTGCGATTTTCTTTCACAATTTTGCCCCCCACATTATCGCCTTTCAGCCACATATTTTTGCAGGACCAATCACAAAAGTATGGACAGGCATGCCATATCTTACGAAAATCGGTTGATGCGTTTAATAGTTATCGTCAGACACACAGTCAGAAAAATGCCAAACGGTCAATTATTTAGAACTGCGGGGGCCAACGTTTTGTGACTGTGAAACTTAGGTGAGCAAACTGTAAGTTTCAAACACTGTGTATGTTGTGTATAAAGCATAGGCGAATATCCTAACATCAAACTATGTTTATGGATGCGTTATTAAGACTTTTCTAAAACAGGTCTAGACTCTGAGCGTATGCTTGTATAGTTTGGGGATAGTATTTGAACAGCTTTATCTGAATAGTTTTACTCTAGATTTTTGTTTACTTCTTCACGTCGCTATTACGATTGTTTTACGAAAAATCAATGTACCTGTAGTAACATTTTTACTTTCAGACTCCAGTTCAGTGAAACTTAAATACCTTAATCGTATAAACGTTTAAATAAAAAAATTTGATTTGCATACGTTCTTTAGCCACACATGTGTATCGTTTATTTTAAAATAAGTTAAATGAAGAAAAAAAAATCAAAAATTTATTTTACAAGTTAAATACAAAAACAAACAAAAAACAGGTTTATGTTTGCCAATGAGACCTCTCTCTCTCTCTCTCTCTCTCTCGCTCTCGCTCTCTCTCTCTCTCTCTATATATATATATATATATATATATATATATATTTTAGCTTACCCATGTCCTACCATAAAGATTAAAGATTATTTTGAATTACAGTTTTTATTGCTTTTGATATAGGCTTATTTTTGGACGTAAGGATTGTATATTACATCCAAGTTTCCAGTGAGACGTACTATTTAACTCCGAGTAGCACGCTGCCGCGGGCCGATCACCAATGATTTAGAACTACGAAGAAAATAGGAATCGTTCGGTAGAATAACAAGTAGAAATGGGAATAAAAAGAAGCTAGAGAATGTAAGTATTTAGTTAATGAGGAAGCCAAGGTTCATTAGTTTCATTGTAGTAATCGCAGGAATTAAGAGGATTCTGTAAGCGTTCTTGTAGTGAAACGTCCCCCTGAATTTTTATAACATTTTTGTTAAGTTTTTTTTTACTTTTTTTATTTATTTTTTTATATCAGGGGTCGTGACTTAATTCTTAAAACTAGACTCGTGGTCTAGACGGAAGAAATATTGTGGTGAGCCCATCGTGACAGGACTTGCAATAAAACGCTGTTATAGTTATGCAAGTCCTGTCACGATGGGCTCACCACAATTTTTCTTCCGTCTAGACCACGAGTCTAGTTTTAAGAATTAAGTCACGACCCCTGATATTAAAAAAAAAAGCTTAACAAAAATTTTATAAAAATTCAGGGGGACGTTTCAATGGTAGCAGAGCGTGGTTGAGATCTATGAGCTGAAAGGTGACAGGACTTGCAACGTAATTTGGGGAGTTCAAATAGATTCTGGGTCAGTAAGGGAGAGTGCAATTATATATATATATATATATATATATATATATATTACTATAATACTTATAACTATTTTACCTCAAGATGTATTTTTTCCTTTAGGGACATGTTTCGGGAGATCCTGTTCTCCCATTTTCAACCTTCGCCATCTTGCTTCTGGTGCAGTATTTGTGTGTTGGCTTTTGGATGTTATTATGGTGGTTTGTTGGTCTTTGGTCCTTCAATGTTGCATTATTGTGTGTGGTTGTGGTATCTGTTTTTGTATTTTGTGTATTTTCGATGTTGAGTGCTTTGAATATTGTGTCATGTTTTGTATTGATTTGTATTTGTTCTGGTATTAATTTGTTTTGTGTTTTATGTTTGTAAATCTGTAAATTTTCCCATATGTTCATTATGGTGCCTTTGTGTGGTACATGTCCCTAAAGGAAAAAATACATCTTGAGGTAAAATAGTTATAAGTATTATAGTATTATATACATCAAGAAACGGACTGTAGCAGAAAGTAATGAAATATATATATATATATGTTGGACTTTATAAGAGGAAATGAGTTTAAAAGAAGATTTTTTTATTGGTGTTGTGCATGTTAATTGTTTTATAAAATGTTAATGTTGTCTTGTGTATATTAAATCTTATGTATGTAAACCGGATTTAACACATATATATATATATATATAAGATGATGTGAGGGTCACACACACATTTACACAATTGTTTGAGTGGCTTACTTTCCTTGTAGGGTTTTGTGTAAGTTTAGAGTATAAAAAAAAAAAAAATTTTTTTTGCATGGCCCAACGTTGTCCAGACCTTGTCGGAGTTGGTCAGGACCTGTTTAACCGTGTGGCATATTGACCTGAATGGTTGAAGTACACCCGATCTTTAATAATTTCTGGCCTGACGTGAAGGCATTAATTGTTTGATTGTAATTGAAGCTACGGTACCTCGATTGAGGAATTATCCTGGTTTAAATACACGTGAATTAATATTTTTTTAGAAGAGTGCGGTCATGGTCGGACCATACACCTGCTTGTGTATTGTCATTCTTGAAGTTTGATGTATTTTTTGAATCCTCTATCGTGAAAGTTGCTTTAGCAACATATATGTAAATGTTTAATGGATGGTAATTATTCTAGCGTTGTATTAATTTTGTATTGTGTGGTGTTGTATGTGTAAGTCTATTTGGTATCAATGTTGTTGCGTGTTTTCTTGTGTTCCCCAACATTGCTCTGCCTTCGTTCCCCTTTTCCTCTTGCATCTTTAGGGAACACTGAAGCCACTTGAATGAATCAAGTTTTTCTTATATCTTTCTTCGCTGGTTATTTGTTCTATTTATCTTGCGTGTTATTGTATAAATATTCGGGCGGCTCAATGATGAGTTCCGTGAATGTCGATTTATATGTCAAGGACGAGCTGGAGTTCGAGGTCCGGTCCAGGGGTAGGAAACCACAGGGGGACGTGGCCTCCCTGAGGAAGCAATTGAGGGAAGCTCTTGCCGCAGGGGAGGTGGTGTCTCGGGTGAAAATCAGCGACGTGTCTGCTGAAGTGGAGCTATGCCAGGAAAAATGTCTCGAGCTTAAGGATCTGGCCGAGGGTCTACAGTCAGCCGCACCCACCTCCATGGCCAAGCAGAGGGTGCGCCAGCGCCTACACCACTTATCCCTGAGAATACAGAACTTGGAAACCCAGCAGGGAGCACCGAGATGCAGACGATCCTTACGTCCCTCAGGGACCAGGTGGCAGCGGCCCTGCAGGAGCCTCCAAGGAGTCAGCATCGCCCGACGGAGCTGAATCCACCTCTTTCCTCCCTGGAGGAGGAGAATAAACTAGAACAAGCGGTACCTCCTTTGGCTTTCTCAGGGATGGCAGGCGCATGCTATCATAAACTCCCTAACCCCCTGGCCGATGTCGTCGAACGTCTCCCAGTTGTGGACGGGTTGGATGCTGACAAACGTTTGAGTTTTTTAAGACCTTTTTTCAGTTGGTCGATTTTCCCGGGGTGTCGGACCGGACTCTGCTCGAGCTCGTCTACCCTTACTGCCGGGGCTCCATGGCTGAGCGGGTAATTCATACCCTACGGGGTGGCGGCGGTATCGACTCCTTTCACGGGGAGGTGCTGGATGCTTTTGTCCCGGGCCGACTGCGCGAGCAGCTCCGACAAATATATTTGTACAGAGTTCAGGCCAATGGAGAGGGCCTGGCTCAGTTTGTTGCCAGTGTAAAAGAGGCAGCCAAGATTTTGAGATTGGGGTTGTCCGAGCCCGAAATCATCCAAATAATATTGGAAGGGGTAACCCCCAAGAACGGTCCCGCTTGGTGTTCGCGGAGCGCCCGCGTTGTTTCGCGGACCTGGACAGACTATTGTAATGTCCAGAGCTATTCAATTGAATGATGAGTCTAGAGGTCCCGGGGTGGCTCGTAATCTGGATTTTGGTGGCTGCGAACGACGGTCCGGACAATCCCTGTCTCGTGCTGCTCGTCCTGGCGGCGACGGTAACTTCAGAAGCAAGGGGTGTTACAACTGTGGTAAACCGGGGCATATCAGCCGGAATTGCCCCGAAGGTCGTGACCGCCCGGCACCTTTCCGGACAGAACCCAACTCAAAAAACGTGGTAACCAGGGAAAGATGAATCGGAGGTCATCTTCCCCTCTCTGTTGCGGGTCTTCGAAGGTACGCGCCTCCAGGCCGTCCGTAGGTCCCAGGTCTTTGGGCACCAAAGTCCACCAAACCATCTCTAAGGCCACCTCTGTATGCCCCTTCTTGCTGCTGGAGTTGAAAAGGAGTCAACTCAGAGCATTAGTTGACTCTGGATCAGCCCGATCCATCATTTCATCCAGAATGTGTGAGGACCTTGAAAACCAGGGCTTGATTAAACGGTCTGATCAGTCTTCGGTAGTGTGCTGGACGGCATCTTGGGAAATTCTGCCCATCTCCCGGGTGGTTGCCTTCAAGTTTAAAATCGAGGGATTTTCTTCGGTGTGGAGCTTTTTGGTTTCTCCGTCTCTGGGAGTCAACTGTATTTTGGGTGCCGATTTCATCTTTTAGAGTGGTCTCGTTTTTGACATCCAAGAGCACCAATGTTATTTTAAATTTAATCGGGGAGTTGTGATCCCTTTCCTTGGATATCAGGGGACTAGGAAAGATATCCAAGAGATTGAGTGCCCCGACACATCTAGAGACCATCTCACTCCTTCCCAGCAATTTGCCTTAGATCAGTTGTGTGAGCAGTTCCCTACTGTGTTAACTCCGGCCCTTGGGCTCACACACCTCTTGGAGTACAAAATCCGACTTACGGACTCCAAGGTAGTACGCTCGCACCCAGTTTGCCCCTCCGAAAGTGGCCGTTCTGAGGGAGAAGGTTCAAGAATTATTAGACCAAGGGGTAATCGAACCTTCTAATTCCAGCTATGCCAGTCCAGCATTCCTGATACCCAAACCTGGAGGTAAACATCGCATGGTGATCGACTACCGCAAACTGAACGCCAACATTGAGGTAGATTCGGTCCCCCTTCCCGATTTACATTCTGCATTCGATTGGTCCAGTGAGGCGAGGTACTTTACCATCATCGACCTCAACTCGGCATATCACCAAATCCAATTGTTAAAGGAGAGTAGACCATACACGGCGTTCTGTGTTCCATGGAACCTTTATCAATATACCAGGGTTACCATGGGTCTAGCGGTAGGGGCCCAAACTCTCACCCGTTTACTTGACACCGTTTTTCACGATGTCAAGTTTAAGTTCGTCTTTAATTATCTTGACGACTTGCTGGTGTACAGCAAGAGTTATGAGGAGCGTTTGGGTCATCTAAATGAGGTGATGTGCAGGTTAAGTGCTGGCCTCACTGTCAATCCGGAAAAGGTAAGGTTTGCGCAGACACAAATTTCATTTCTGGGTCATCTGATTTCTCATCGGGGTGTCACGGTGGATCCCGAGAGGACACAGGGTATCAGGGATTTTTCCCCTCCTAGGGATGCCAAGGGCATTGCAAGATTCGTTGGGATGATAAACTTTTACCGTAGGTTCATCCCAAATGCTGCTGAAATTGCTGCCCATCTAAATGAACTCCGTAAAAAGAGCATCAAATTTGTATGGGGGAAAAACAGCAGAAGGCTTTCGAGACTCTTAAAGAAGCTACCATCTCTCCACCTGTGTTGAGGATGCCCGATTTTTTAAAACCTTTTGTCCTTCAGACGGACGCCAGCTCTGTGGCGCTCGGGGCGGTTCTGTCCCAAGTCGTTGATGGTGCTAGGCAGCCAGTGGCGTTTATATCCAGGACCTTGACCCAACAAGAAAGGAAGTCATCAGTGTACGAACTAGAGTGTTTGGCTGTAGTGTACGCTCTAGATAAGTTCAGGCGTTTCTTGGAACATGCTGAGTTCCTGCTCGAGACCGACAATCAGGCTCTCTTTTGGCTTCTTCCTCATCCCCGGCAACTGGGTAAAATCGGAAGATGGGTGGTCAAGACCTTATCCTTCAAATTCAAGGTGCAACACATTTGGGGAACTCAAAATGTAGTTGCAGACGCTTTGTTACGCATGTTTTCCCAACCCAGTGAAGCCCAATCTGAGCAATCCTGTTCCGTACTATTAGATTTTCCGTTAGCCTTCACTGATGTGTTACCCCATCAGTTAGATGATGAAGAGTTGGGTCCGATCATCCAAAACCTAAAAGAGGGTAACATACAGGTCCCTTACTTCTTGTCCAAGGGCGTCCTGTGTTGCAGGGAAAGAAAAGGACGTGCCCCTAAGATCGTGCTGCCTAGCAACTTAGTGCCCATGGTCTTCAGTTACTACCATAATTCCCCAGTAGGTGGACATAAGGGAATTTCGAAGACCATTTCCAGCATTAGGAGACATTTCATCTGGAAGGGCATGGATAGGAACATTACTACACGTGTGAAAGCATGTCATCTCTGTGGCTTGAGTAAGCCTGCCCAAAACACCAAGTTGGATTTGTTGTCATCAGACGTGGCGAGCAGACCGATGGAGAAGTTATTCATCGACTACGTGGGACCCTTCCCGCGTAGCAAGTCAGGTAATTCCTACCTACTTGTTTGTGTGGATGCTTTTTCTAAGTTTGTCTGGCTACTGCCCTTACGGCAGGCAAACGCTCGATTGACCATCCTGGCGCTACAGACCCATGTGTTTCAGCATTTCGGTCTTCCGGCCATCATTGTCTCTGACAATGGTCCTCAGTTCATCTCAGCCGAGTTCCGGCGAATGTGTTTTGCCAACGGCATCAAACATGTAACCACTTCCCCTTACTACCCTCAGCCGTCCCACGCTGAGAGATTTAACAGGAATCTCAGATCGGCTCTCATTGCCTACCACGCTGAGCAACAGAATTGTTGGGACCAGAATCTTAAGTGGTTACAGTTAGCATTTAATACGGCCCTTCATGAGAGTCACAAGGCCGTTCCTTTTGAAGTGATGTTCGGATTCTCGCCCACCCTTCCATTGGCAAACTTGTGGAATATAGATGATCTTCTGCCAAGTAATCCTGACATTAGGACGGCAGATCGGTGGAAGGAGGCCCGGAAGAATTTGCTTCGTGCGCACGAGCGTGTCCGTCGTAAGTATAATCAGGGGCGAATTCCTAACCCCTTCAAGGTTGGGGACTGGGTCTACTGCCAGAGCCACCCGATCAGCTCAGCCGCGGATAAGAGAGCCGCCAAGCTGTGTTATCGTTGGTCCGGACCATACCGCATTCTGCGCTTTGCGTCACCAGTAACGGCGAAGTTGGGGGATCCCGAAGGTAGTATAGTGAGGCGAACCACTCACATATCGAAGTTGAAGCCTTACCATAGAGCATATGTGAGTAGAGATATGTGAGTGGTGGTAGGCAGGTTGCCCTGTCTGAGGGTTGAATTGATCTGGGATCTCAGTTTGTGAGTGTAAGGCTTAGGAGGTCAGAGCTCTAGGGATCCCGAATTTCGTCTTTCTTCTTTTCTTCTTCTATCTCTTGTCACTGTATGCTGACCCTGATCAAGTCAGCATGCAGTGACCGCACACTCACACACAAACACATTCAAACACACATGCATATACACTCCACTTCTTCCTTCCTCTCGTTTCGTTTTCTCTCTGAGCCTCTGTCTTCCTAAGAGCGGTATGTATCCTGAGATTTACCCAAGGGAGCCGAGAGTCCTGTTGCTGTAATGATGTAGCCGGGAGACTGTGAATGTAGCTGATTCTTTTGGGGCAACCATGTTGCCTTTTTGGGGTGAGCGTGTGCCGTTGCAAATTTAGATTTTCCCGGCCATATTTCGCGCCGACAATGCCGACCGAATGTCAGTACCAAAGGTTACGCGCGGGCTAGGCAAGAGCACGGCTATATAGCTCGGCCTTGACCGTTATATCGCGATAGCTTGGGGCAACGTAATCAAGTCCGCGGCGACACGTCAGCTGTTTTGTACAAGTTTTTCGATACTCGTGGTCGGCCGGCAGGAATCGCTACTTCTTCTCATTATAATTTTTGCTCCCTCACGGGACGCTTGGTATTGCGGCGTGGTACATTGTGGTAAATTCTTTACGAAATGAGTTCATAATATTTTTTAAGTGCTTCAGGGTTCCCGCATAGTCGGGAGGAGAAAGGGTTGCGAGGATGGAGACAGGCCATCAGTTTCATCTGCAGAGCATCGCAATAAGCTCCCCAACGCCGTCAGACCCGGAGAAATCCCAACTACACCAGCCTGAACAACTGCCCAGAAAATGAAGCATACTATTCGGAGCTCAAACTCACCAGTTGTCTCAACATAGTCATCATCATCTCTAATTCCGGATAACATGTAATCTTCCAAGTACAGGTGGGAGTATTCCTTATATTAAACCACGAACACAGCATTTCATTGGATTTAACGTATAAAACGAAAGATACCTTCATAAACAGTAAATGCAGATATTCAATGATTAAAGTTCTGTTATAGCATGCCCCGGAGACATGTTGTTAATTGTGTGATTAACTGTATTAAAGAATCTTCCTGTTAATATATGTCCATTGCCATACTGTATTATATAAAACACTAATTGTCTTTTTGCTGTGTGTAATTGGCAAAGAAAAATTTTAAACTGTTAGTTGGTCAGTTTTATTGTGCAGTTTCTGGTGAATGTAAATGCCAGTAACAACGTTATGCATAAAGTAATGGTAAATTATTATTGGCTAGCTTTTCTAAATTTTCTCTGTGAGAACAGTACATTATCATGATCTAATATAAAACTTAGGTAAGAATAAGTTTCGAAGTATCAGAACTTTATGGGGCAATTTTTTTCTGGGCAACTGGTGCATATAAGAATATTATGGTAGTGTCAGAATATATATATATATTTTTTTCTTTTAATGCAAAATTTTTTAAATTTTATTTATCAGAGATAAACCGACATACTACATGTTTCTTGTCAGTGATGATGTATTATTGTGTGAGCATAAATTGAATTAATAAGGTACCTATAGAATTGTTATTTAGCAACTTTAGTTAAACTATGATTTAGAAAATGCCATTTGAATAAATGTTAATATATAGAAATATCGGCTTATGTTGCAACAGTGTACTTAAATGTGTTGAATAATTTGTTGTTTGTTAATAATATTGCCAGTTGTGATTAATACTACTTGATAGACACATGTCAATGAAATGAACATTGAGAATTCAGTTGTTGTGTACACTGGATTAAAAATGTTATCATGATAATATGAACACTAATAAAACGCTGTTATAGTTATGCAAGTGTTTTATTGCAAGTCCTGTCACGATTGGCTCACCACAATTTTTCTTCCGTCTAGACCACGAGTCTAGTTTTAAGAATTAAGTCACGACCCCTGATATAAAAAAAAAACTTAACAAAAATTTTATAAAAATTCAGGGGGACGTTTCAGTAGAATTGTTAAAGTAAAAGTAAACATAAAGAAATGTAAGCTGCTAGGAAACAGAACAAACGTATGGATATATAATAAAGAACTCCGGGGAAATTTGTTAACAAAGATGCACATCAACGTAAGGCTATTGGACTACACTGTTATATGTAAGTGCGATTTGGACAATGGGAAGATTGGGTTTGGCGGAAAGTGATAAGCACTAGTTGGTTTTAAAAATAAAAACAAATTTATACGACGTAATGGAAATGAAAGAGAAAATGAAGTTACTAGAAGAAATAAAATCTAGAATGTAATAAATATATCACGAATAGTGTAAAAGACAAATCTGAGGAAGAAAGGGGGTAGAAAAACGTGAAGAGAATGTGAGCAACAGAATACTGGTCTATATTATTATTGTCGTTCGGTTTTACACAATTGTTTGCATCTGCAGTGTCAAGTCGTAACGTTTAAATGATAACCGTGATATTGTACGTATAATATGAAAGGCATTTACTTAACATATACGAAATATAAGTATACTGTATATATGCATAGCGGGAAAACAGCAGTCTATCTCTGACAAGTTGTGCAATCAGGCTTAAGATGTTAGGCCTAAACACTACCGATATTACAACAACAATTAAAAAAATACTTGGAAATAACATCATGCAACAGACAACCTCCAGAATTCGAAAATCATGAATTTGAGAACGCAAGAGAATTTTCCTACCTAGGCTCAGAAATAAATTACACTAACCGTATGAGCAATGATACCTAGGCGAGAATCCTTAGTGGTAACCGATGTTACTACTCCTACTCACTATTAATGAAGTCGAAAGCTCTGAGCAAATCATTAAAACTGAAAACATACAAATGCATAATTAGATCAGTTTATAAATTAGGGTTGTGAAACATGGGTGTTAAAACAATATCACGAACAGTATCTCAGAATATCTGAAGGAAATATACTTAGAAATGTTTTTGGACCAGCCTCCAGGTGGTCTAGTGGCTAACGCGGGCGATTGATGCGCTCGTGGTCCCGGGTTCAATTCCCGGCGGAGGTTCCGTACGGCGTGCACTCAGCGTCGTGAGGCAAACTGAGTAGGCGCTGAGATAACAGCGCCGCCTCCTGGCTGTGAATACCGCAACTAGCGGCTGGTGGCGCGTAGTACTAGCCATACACCGTCACACTAACACAGAAGCCGCGCGGTACGCCTTGGTCCTTAACGGACTGTTGAGCGGAGGTTTATTTTATTTATTTAATGTTTTTGGACCAGTGCCAAATAACAACAGCTCGTGGAGAATACGAAGGGATCAAGAAATAAATAACCTGATACACGAAGCTGACATAGTAAGGTTTATAAAGAATAGAATGATAGCCTTGCTGGGACACACAACGAGGATGGAACAGCACAATGTTCCAAGAAAAATTTTAGAATGGAGACCAATAGGTAGGAAATTAAGAGAAAGACCAAGGAAAGGATGGATCGAGGATGCTGAGGAGGACCTGAGGAGCATGGTGATAAGAAGATGTAGAAGAGTATGTAGTGAGAGGGTTGAATAGAGAAAAATCGTTGAAGAGGCTAAAACCCATGCTGGGTTGTAACGTCAGTACAAGAAGAAGGGGAGGGGGAATATCACATTTCCTTACCAGTAGTTGTTTACAGTACAGATATTTTGTACAAAAATAAGAAATGACGGAAGAAATCAGAATCACGTATCCATCATACGTGTGCAGTAGTTAGAGAGATAATGCAGGGCAAGAGAATCAATATACCAGCAGAAACACACACAATAGCAGGAAAGGAAGAAAGGGTGGACAAAGAAGAAATTGGAAATAAGATGTGAAAACATGATTTTGACTAAGGTGGGTAGTCGAGTAGGGAGAATGAAGTTTGGACAACGTAGAAGACTATGTAGGATATATATTCACATAGAAGAATACGTAAAGACTCGTGCGATATGGTCAACCGTAACGAATGCTAGAATAAGAAAAACGGCTGACCTTGAGGGAAACCTTTGTCCTCATCAAGGTACAACGTCACACACACTGTCTCAGGCGCCCGTTTGTTCAAATTATGAACTTCGGTTACTTCTTACTTAAAAACGGCAGTAAGGAATATCCGGGTCGCTTAACATGAAATGTATCAGATTCGTACATGAGTCTCAATCACATGCTGTATATTTCGATAAGGTTGTAGGTTGGCTCACCACGTTGCCCACGCTATGTCGCACAGATATTGTTGCCTTTCATTTATATACTTTTACCTCGGATTTATTAACATATAAGATAAAGGTTAATGGAAGCATAGACTCAGTGATTGAGTACATCCGGACATACAAAGTACACGGTAATCAAATTAAACTGTGTTTTCCTAAAGCGTTTCGACATTATTAGGTTTCGTAAATAAATTTTTATTAAAAGTATCCCAAAACAAACGAGGATATGACTGCACTTTTATTAGGAACTGCGGTCTTCTTATTTTAAACAAACAAGGATGTTCGTCTGCTGCATGTAGGTGCACAAATAATATTCTATAATACAGTTAACTATGCATACAGGATTCGCAATTATCAAAATACTGTTTTCTCCTTACGTAAACACTCGAAAGGCGGTAATCAGAGGCTGGTCCAGCAAGCAATTGGGGGGGGGGAGTTGGCTTTTCGGGGTGGGGAATATGAAAAGTTGGACTATTCCTTATTGGCCTAAAGTGTAAATCATAGGAATGAGTGAAGATAAAACGACAGTGTGTATTTATCAACACAATAAGTTTATTAACGTACAAGCACAATATCACATCTGTGTTTGTCAGTTCATTGTTTTTTTAATATTTACTTACAGTTCAAAATATATGCTAGTTATTTAAGTATCGATCAAAAATTAATATGGTGAGTGAAGTAAGGTACAGATACAATATGAACATACGTAACGTCATATGACTTTTGTATCATATTTACAATCCGTCTGAAGTGATCACTTGGGAAGGAGGGGTTCCCCCATCACTCCGCCCCGTGTTTCCTCGCCTGGTCGTAATACGATAGTTTTACGAAATTTCTACACAACATAAAACGATTGGTAGTGTTCCACACACATTCTGCCCCGTAGTTGTAGTTGTCTTCTTCTTATCTCCCTTTCTTTGCATTGTTGTATCCACTGTTTCCGTCTTCCATCATTTACAATTATCCATATCAATACAATTTTTAAGATTTTTTTTGTAAACTCCATCCGTTATTGTTTCTTCTGCGTCAATCTGTAACTAACTTCAATCGTTCCGTAACACGTCTACAGTTAACAACTTACCTTTCTCCCCGTTTACAGTTTACAACTTACCTTTCTCCCCGTCTACTGTTTGTAATTTACTTACAAGTACTACTACTGCCATAGGTGTTGGGTTGCGCGTCGTGAGACGACCCAATGGTTTCCTAGTACCGAGCCTCCGGTAGGGGCTCCTGCCTAGTGATCCTGTCCAGACGGAATATTATTTATTTAATTTTTAATGGTCGCTACGACGACACGCTCGTACTAGGTTGTCCTAGTACAGTATTTGCCGAGGCCGTTTACAAGAATCACCTGGACGTGTTAGATACTTGCCAAGGCGAGCTATGAGAGGGTTTGTCTGGGTCCTCGCAGCTTGGACGTAAAATTTACGTGCAAGTCGCCTTGCAGTTGGCAAGTCTTCCAAGGAGCGGACACCGAGTCCTCTTCTCAAAAGTCGAGAAGAAAACCGATCGAAGACCCCTATCGAGAACGCTTTGCAACTTTCTTTTATGAACAGCTGCGAGGTAACCCCAGACGGGAATAGCGTAGGTAATGATCGGCAACAGATACGCGTTGACGATCAACTTACCCAGCTTGCGGGTCATAGCCTTGTTGACAAGTATCGGAAACAGTTGAGCGAGACGAGCGGACGCTCTCTTTCGCATCGTCTCAGCGTGGGCACGCCAGGTGAGCCGACGATCAAGGTGGACACCGAGGTAATTAACTTCTCTCGACCAGGGCAAGTACGTTCTAACGAGTCTCACTCGGCCTCGTGGTTCTTTCCGGCGCTTTGAGAATAGCACCGCGGAGCTCTTGTTTTCGTTGACGGCAACTTTCCAGCTTTCCGTCCACGTCGAATACGCATCGAGTGCGCGCTGTAGTCGTGGGATACCCCTGTCAGCGTTCCGATCGGCGGTATAAACCGCCGTGTCGTCGGCAAACAGGGCCATCTGGACTCCATGCTCTCTGGGTGCGTCATTGATGTACACGGAGAACAGAAGAGGCCCTAGCACGCTACCTTGAGGTACCCCGGCTGTAATGCGTCTCTCGGAAGAGACATGGTCGTCTATTCTCACGCAGAAAGTCCTCTCCGTCAGAAAGCTAGCAATCAAGCGAAGGTAGCAGTCTGGGAGCTGGATTTCCCGGAGCTGGAACAAGAGCCCGTCGTGCCAGACACTATCAAAGTCCTTTTCCACATCTAGGAAACAGGCGACAGTCTGCTCTTTCCGACAGCCGGCGCCCGTGATGTATTCCACCAGTCTCATTAGCTGATGAGTGGTGGAATGCCCCACATGGAAACCGAACTCTTCGGTGACCAGTACATCGAAATTTCTTAGATGGTCTAGTACTCTCCGTTGTACGAGACGTTCGAGAACCTTTGACGTGGCTGACAGTAGACTAATGGGCCGGAGGTTGCCAGGACGGGAAGCATCCTTTCCCTGCTTTAGGATCACTATGACCGTCGCCTTACACCATTTCTGGGGAAAATAGACCAGTCTTAGACACGCGTTGAACAGCGCAACGAAGAAAATTACTCCTTGCTCCGGGAGTCGAGTTAGAGCGGCGTTCGAGACGCCGTCCGGGCCAGGAGCTTTTCTCGGTACGAGTTCAACGAGCCAATCTGTGACCTCTTCCCTAGTAATGGGTTCGGGCTCCGCAGTGATCGGAAGAGACAGAAAGTCTTCCACTTCGTTCTCGACTTCTTCATCGAAGTCCCAGTCCATGGGCGTGTTAGGAGCGAACTGTCGCTCGAAACACGTGCCCAACTACTCGGCCTTCCCCTCCGGGCGAGCCAGGATTTGGCCGAAAGGTCCAGCAATGGCTGGGATACGAGGTCGGCGCCTCTTCCCTACCAACGCCGAAGGTATTCGGTAAGGGCTACTTTCGTCCGATCCGTCCCCTGCTTGGGCCACGGCGAGTTCCCAACAGCGTCTCCTGTAGGCCTGGATTTCACGACGTAAAATGCCGGTCGGCCGGTTGTACGCTGCCTTGTCGGCCGGGTCACCGGTCCGCTGCCAGCGTCTCCGGAGGTGATTTCTCTAACAAGCGAGAGCACTCGTCTCCTCTGAGATCCGCTGCCAGTGGGGCGTGACGCCAGGCTTCATCCTGGAAGTCGCGTCGATCGCAGATATGACAGCCTCGTCAAACGCGAGAACTGCCTCGTCGACTTGGCGGACGGTTTCGAGTGGTCCCGCCTCTGGCAATCGGCGACTTAACGCCGGGCCATAGCGGTCCCATTCTACCACATTCCTGACATCTCTGCGTACGACGTGCTGGGTAGCGACGTGTATCATGATGGGGAGATGATCGGACGATAGTTCCGTTAGTGCGGACACATGGACCGGACAGTGAATTCCTTGGATCATGCTCGAGATTGAGCCTCACAGCGACGTGACCAGCAAGGAAGTTGTGGACGACATGGTAGTCGTCAGGTACGGCTGTTGAGGCAGAGTGCCCGGAGACTGTTTGCGCATAAGAGCGCCGAGACTTATCAATCGGGGGATTGGTGGAAGTCAGGGGTGTCTTAGGCCCAGGTGTAGCGCCTCTAGCGGAGGTGCTAGGAAGAGGGACAGATGCGAGTACGTCGGTCTTTACGCGCTGCGCAGGTTGTCTGGACTGTGCGGGTGGGTTGGCAGAAGCCCGGGAGCGAGCGCCACGAGGCTTTCTATGCCCCTTCCTTCTTGCCTGCATTAGGAAACCGCGGGGGCGGGAGGTCAGGCGAGGCTGCTTCTGAAGCAGGGTCAGGATTCTCCGTTGTTGGGGAGGGTTGAGTTGTCTCAGGCTCCACAACCGAGATGTTTTCTGTAAGCTGAGTGGTCTCACTTTTAGATGCCGCGAGGTTTCGGCGCTTTTTCGCCATAGGCGGGATAGGGGCCTGTGAAGGAGCCTGAGTTGGAGGTGCCTGTACCACAGGTGTTTGCTTCGGGCCTTTGCTTCTTTTGCGTTGCTTGTTTGCAACTGCGGCGAAAGACACGGCAGCCGTAGCAGGAGGCGAAGGGCCTGGCTGCTCGGTTGCAGGTCTGTAACCAGCTTCCGGATGCCTCTGTGGTGGCAGGCGCCCTTTCGGCTTTCGCCGCTCGAGCTCCCGCTGAAACACCGGACATGCCCGTTAGTTGGCGGGGTGACTTCCGCCGCAGTTGATGCACCTTTTAAAAGCCGGTGCATCGCAGTGTTTACTGGCGTGAGGTAAAGAGCACCTCACGCACGCCGGAGCGTTTGAACAAGTTTCTGAGTGGTGCCCGAAGCGTTGGCACCTGTAACACAGAGGCAGAGCCCCGGGAGTGCGGCTTCTTTCCACTTTTACGCGGAATCCAAAAAGCCGCGTAAGAGAGAGTAGGCTTGCGCCTGCCTCGCTGTTCTCCGCCATGATGCGAACCAGGGGAATTGGACGCCTTGCTCCGGCGGGAACAAATACTCGATGTACCGCGCGAACCGGATAGCCCAGCTCGCGCAGCTCATCGAGGATTTCCTCGAGAGGAGAGTCCACGTCTAAGCCTCTGAGCACAAAGGACAGAGGCTTTACGTGTTTGGGTGAAAAGGTATGAAACTGGAATTGTGACGATTCCACGAACGCCATGACGCTGCGGTACACGTCCATTCCTCGGACAACGATCTTGACTGTATCGCCCCCAAGGAGCTTCAAGTCGACGTTGGCCGGGGAAAGTACGGGAGCCACTATCAGTCGCCGGTAAAAACCGGTGACGTTGTTCACGCTGTGAACGAAAACGGGCGGGATGCGACCAGAAGCCGGCGGTGCTTGGGCATCGCCGGACACAGTCGGCCCCAAGTCGGATTCGCCATCGGCGGGGACAACTTCCATGGCGGACGCCGAGGAAGAGGTTGAGGAGGACCGGTTCCGCCTCGGTTTCTTAACCGAGCGCCCCCGTGGTCCAACCGCCACGAAAGCGTCGGTCTCGTCGCCGGGCAGCGGAAACTTCCGGGGATCTACTTGGTCCGCATCCATAAGCGGAGAACACGGCGAATCGCTCGTGTGGGGTATGGCAGTGGCGAGCAACTGCGTGGTCGTTGACGCGCCCGAAACGGGCATATCCGCCAACGAGCGGGATGTTCGTCCGGCCCTAGCCGGATCGCAAGCGGGGAAACTGGAACGCTCAGGCTGTCTATGAGCTAGGCTAATGACCGGCTTCATTAGATACCTCTCCTTACCAAGAGAGGTGTCCACCGGCCTCTTTACCTAGGCGATATCCAAGTTCGCTTACCACTGGTGGGGACTCGCAAGGATTGTCCTAGGCAGCGCTACCTAAGAGCCTGAGCGTCTGCGGGCAAGATGCGCTGCGAAACTTAGAGCTCTGGCAGGCTATATGCTTCCTCTTCAACGGCAAGTTGGTGGTCCTGAAAAGGGTCACTCGGCTGGTGGCCCTTAGAAGGTCCGACGAACTCAGCTGTTCTTGTGCTGGCTACTCAGTTCACCGCCAGCTGAGTTGTTGTCATCTATCTTCTATGGCCTCATGATATCCAGCTAGCAGGGCAGCAGATGATGTTTGACTGTCCTCTTCAAAGCGAAGGCAGCAGGGCAGCGGCTGATAACAGCGAGAAAGCTTCCGAAGTCGTTCAGAGAGTGCTGGTCCAAGAGAGGAGGTCCTTCCAGAGCGAGCAGCTGAAGCGAAGTGCTCTACAGTGTCCCTGTCTGTCTTACTCCTCGTCAAAAAGTACTTTTTGTATTGAGTTGTTTCACATTCTTTATGCAAGTTGGGAACCATCCGGTACGTTCCGGGAGAGCTCACAGCGTGCCAATCTGGAACCGGTAGCCCGCTCATACCAATCTGTGAGGGACAAAAGGAAAGGTACGTCTTTGCGACGAAGCCCATCGATTGGGCTGTACATCTACAGGCTGTAGAAGTGGTATGGTGGTCGTATAGTCTAGACGACTTCACGGACACAAACCACGGGGCGTCCGCGATAGCTCGTAGGTTTGTGACTGGCATCGCTGTATGACTGCTATGTTCGACTTGATGACGCAGCCCCAAAGCTCGATTCCGTACGTCCATATGGGTTTAAGGACAGTTTTATAGAAACGAAGTTTGTTGTCTATAGACAAATAAGATTTTCTACCTATCAGCCAGTTAATTTTCTTAAATGTAAAATATACTTGTTTCCATTTCTGCTTTATGTGATGTTTCCACGTCAGTTTAGAGTTTAACAAGATAGTGTTATGTCGATAAAGTAAGTACTCTACATACTACATAAATGTCATTTTATTTTACATTTATCATTTTCTATATACGTCACTCAAAGTTTCTTGCAGCAATTCAAAGTGTAATTCAGTAGTGTACTGCGTTTCTGTCGTTTCAGTACCTGACACACGTTTCACTGAAAAATATCAGCATCATCAGAGGTCTGTAAGTAAATCAATAACAATCGAAATTAATAAGTAATAAAAAATTGAATTATTTCCATTATTACTGATTTGCTTACAAACTGAAACGTGCGTCAGGTATTGAAGCAATACACTACTTCCAGAAGAAACTTAATTGATTAAAATCACAATATTATATTTTACATTTATTATATAAAATATTTACTCTTCTGTCTGTAGTGTTGTTTTTGTGGATCGTCAGGACTATACGCAGGCAGGTGTTCACTTGGAAAATAAAGTGAATTCTTTCTCGCAATTCTTGATATCA
Source organism: Magicicada septendecula (assembly GCA_034769895.1). Classification (NCBI taxonomy): domain Eukaryota; kingdom Metazoa; phylum Arthropoda; class Insecta; order Hemiptera; family Cicadidae; genus Magicicada; species Magicicada septendecula. The sequence continues at coordinate 353,879,877 of CM068376.1, read as the reverse complement.
AGGAGCATGTTTAAGCATTAGAAATAGATAAAGAATTATGTGTGTGCGCGCGTGAGAGAGAGAGAGAGAGAGAGAGAGAATGCGAGTGAATGTTTAAGATTTCTGTCTACCACCCTCGCAGCTTAGAGCTAGAAAGGGATAGGTGTAATTCACTAATACGAAGCTCCCAGCTCTTGCTTTGATGGCGACTCTTAAAATTATCTCAGGCTATCAAAATGATTATTAACACAATTTGAATTTAATGAATCCTAAATTTAATAAACTCTTCATTAACACATTACAAATTTACATACAATCTTAAAATGATTCATAATATTGAATTTTTTAGCTTCTCATCAATTCTCATTTGAAAGTAGGTTCTTAGACAGATTGAATTGCCAATAGTAATAGATTTAACAAAAGGTACATGAATTATCATGAGTTTTAATGTTCAAATTTGTTTTACTTGTTTGTTGAATTCCGTTTGTGTTGGTGATCCCTTCCCTCGGAGTCTGCGATCCTGGAGCTTTGCGTTCGTCGGCGATTCGGACGATCCTGTTGTCGACACTCGTTGACACTAACACTTTAATTACCTAGGTTTCACTTTCACTACACAGCTCACATCTACTTACTGATTTAGAATGTAATTAGTGTATAACTAGTATTTATTCTAACACCTTAGTAAATATGTTATGAAGCTAAATGCTCACAATACCAGTAATTCATACCGAATACACTTCAACCCTTCGTAACTTCCCGATTCACGTGGTAGATTATCTTTGATGTGGATTTCGATAGTTTATCGCCAAGTTATAGTATATTTATCACAATGATTACTTTGATTTTAGTATTACCGTACCCGTTGATTGATTTATCGACTGATTTTTTTTCACAACGGTTCTCCGGCACGTTCTTTTGAATTTACTTCTTTAGTTTTAAAACATTACTAAATATTACTCTGACTTATTATATTTCTTTCACTGCAATAACGGTTTTAAGTAATGCACGATACGAATATTGTACTCGTACTAACTATCGCAAGTTTAGTTATAAATAAAAAAAATCTTTGTCGACTTAATACGCTGTGACGAGTCTGATAGCTGTAATGTTCTCCGTAGACTCCCGACAAATTTCCGAACTACGTTTTTTATACACACACAATCCTTACCCACACTCAATATTTACAAATCGCGTTCCCATTGGTTTCAAGTACCGCGACATTTGATTTCCTCCAACCCAACTAGCTAATTTCACTCGCTAAAAAATGACGCTTTCTTTCATTCGCCAAAAAAAACAGCGCGTGCCAAACTTATACAATCAAGTGAGGAGAGACGCTACCTTATGCTTTCTCGCTCTAACCTCTCACTCTATTTCTAACGGACTGTATTATCTGAACACTCAGCTTTCTCTCGCTTTCACTTAAACTATATTGCTTTTTTAGTACAATACATTTTTATGATTCTTCACCCTGTACGTGACTTGTATGTTTTCTCCCCGTCAGACAGTCGCCTCGACAAGGGTGTGTTCTTTTGAAGAACACCGCTAGGCTTGCTGCTAACAGTACTTCAACTCAACGTTACTTGCATGTCTTAGTCTAATAATCAATTACTAATCATTATTCTATATAAAATCTGAGTAAAATTGAGTAGCATTCAATTTTAACGTTATATGTCAAAAGTAAATTGTTATAGGCTATATATAATATATATATATATATATATACTGTATATATATATATATATATTATAACGAGAAAAGGTGTATGGTGTGTTTTATAAATAATAATAACACTTCTTATATCATATTTAAGTTTGTAAAATAATTCAAAAATTTATTAAATAATTTTTCAAAAATTACGAATTTAAATTTCTTTATTATTTGCATAATATTTCTCTTTTGTGTGTGCTCAGCATACACACAATTATTGTCACTATACAAATAACATTACACAAATATTCATAAATATAATACACAAGATATAAATTGACATGTATAAATAGAAATTTTTATAATATATAATGTGCTCTCGACTTGCTCAGATTGTATTTCTTTTTAATTGCATATTTTTTTTATATTATTACTACTTTGCTTTGTGTTTGCCTACATATGAATATCGTATTCATGAAATATCAATCAAATATAGAATTACATAAACATTTATGCTACGTTATAATTTCAAAAAAAATAATAATAATTTCGTAAATGTTAAATATCATTATAAATTACTACAATTTAAGCAATTAGATTTTAAAATTATTATTTAGACTATTGAAGTTTATCATTGTCTCTTTACTCTTTTCTTTTTATTGTCTTTTATGCTCGTTGGTTGACGAGTAAAAATGTTTTCATGTCACCTTATTGCTTGTGCGGTGATACTCAGTGATTCCTCGTCATGATCCTGAGTCCTGTGTCCTGTGTCGATCCTCAGTTGTCGTCTGATCCTCCTGGAGTCCGTCGTCCGGTCCTCCTGGTCCTCTCAGCATTCAGATGACTCGTACGGTGCTATCTCCATACGGCTGGGGTATCGACCTTGGATGCACCACATCCCGGCATAGCCTTCGGTTGCAGATGTGTTCAAGTTGAGTGAGGGTTGAGGCTGGCGATCCTCGCTTATTTATACTGTCGGGCGCAAAAATCATGTTTCAACCATTCTGTGAACGATTTATATTGTTATAGTTTGTCAAGCGTCCCTTTACAGATTCGTTTATTTTTCGTAGATTTTAATTTTATTCGCAACATGCGAAGTCTTTTGTTTATTACTCGATGTTCATACGATGGGTAATTATTTTATGTATAATTGTATATTAACAGTTTTTCTATACTTTAATTATTCTTGGTTCTATTCACTTTTATTTACACTGCATTAATATGTATTATTTGTTTCGCACTAGATTTTGCACATGCGAGTCTTTATATTATTAATAACGTGGCGTAATTTGTTTTGTCATATCTTACGCGCACTTACCAAAATTTAAATAAATTACTTATTTAATTCACATTTATTCAGGGGTGACGCTATGCCGGTTTCTACTGGTTCACACACACACACACCATTAACACTGTACACACTCTTAGCTTTTGTGTGGCGTGATATGCCAGTACCGTCCTGCACATTCGGTGTTCCCCTTCGCTTTTTCAATACGCATTTTTTTAAATATTGACAATATTAGTTAATTATTCTAACTTAGCAGTTTTTTTAACTAACTGCGACAATGCACAGTAACATATGCAGACGTACTGTTGCAATATATATATTTTTTAAATGTAAAAATATAAATTGGACTTTGATGTAGGCGTACAGTGTGGCTGTAAAGTTATGATACTGGAACATGGTATAATGGATTCCGATGTTAGAACGGGTGCTGTGATAGCCCCTTTGTACCCCCAGGAACCTAAGGTAAAAAAAGTGGAAGAAACCCAGCACTCTGTTGCTATCACTCGTCTGATTGTCGACGGGCGTAAATATTAATTTCCCAGAATCTTTTTAAATATGAAAATAAATTCTGTCTTCTTGCAACGTTAGTGGGTGAACCCACTAGCCAATTGTATAGAATTGTTGTATACGTTTACACCTGACAGTGTCTCTTTAATGTTTCTCACTACCTATAATTTAATTAACAATGATTAGTTGAATGCTAATTATGAACTAGTATGCTCCCTGAAAAGCAGAACTCGCTCACTATCTATGTTGTTATTAGGTAAATTTTGACATTAGATATTTTTCAGTTATCAGAAAAATTACAAAAATCCCTGCTACCCTGTTAATTCTTGTTTATTAAAGTAACAATTGTATAGGAATCATATAATAAACGCTAAAAATTTCAAATCAGGCTTATGTTCAATAATATCGTATTGCATCGAGGATAGTACACGTTGAAAGGCTAGAAGTAGAGTATCTAGTCGCCGACTCTACATGTATATATTGACGTGACTTCATGTGTGTGTGTGTGTGTGTGTGTGTGTGTGTGTGTGTGTGATCGTTTAAATATAACAGATAAAATTCTTCGTTAAATATAACGGGGGTCAAATCTTTTTTTCAGCTAGCCTTTGCAGTCTAACAACATATTAATTTCGAAATAAAATTCATAAAACAGTTTGAATGAGGAAAAATTCTGTATGAATAAGGTTTTCCCAGACTCTAAGTACATGCTAATTTCTGCTTAAGAAAGGGAAATGCATCTGTATAATTTACGCACAAAGGACTATTCATTTGATGGAGTTTATAAGTTCATACCTAGGTAACATGATAGATAATAAAGGGTGTATAAACACAACAATACGTGACAGGATGCAAATAGGAAATAGGGCATACTGTGCTAACAGTAGACTATTGAGAAGCATGCTGATCAGTCACAACAGAAAAATGAAAAACTTAAGTCATTCATTAGACCGGAGGTGAGACGTGGACGTAACGAACAAGAAACACTGAGAAGGTTTGAAAGAAAGATTGTTTGGTCCGGTTAAAGATGATGATGAATGGAGAGTAAAATGTAACCAGTATATAGATAATTTAATGAAGCATGAGGACATGGAAAGATTCGCAAAAGCCCAACGGTTAAGTCACACAGAACGGGTGAATGATCAGAGTACGCCAAAGAACATCCTGGGGGCACAGGTGTAGTATGAAAGAGGGTCGACCTAGGATAAGATTGTTGGATGATATGCTGGAAGATCCAATAAGAATGGAAGTGATAGGTTACGCTGAGCTGGCACGGATAGAAAACTTTGGAGAAGACTGCTGTTGGATGCCAGTTAGTGTTGAAGATGAAGAATATGAAAGTCATCAGGTGGCAGATATGGGGATAATGTGTGTAAAAATAAGAATGAGCTAAAGAGAGAAAGAAATGGGGTGCCAAGGAAGTGTTTGGGGGGGGGCTTGAGTGAATTGGAAGGATGGAGTCTGAAGAGGTGGAAGCGAGTATCCACAAGTAAAGGAAATAGACAGTGGGCAGGACACGTTAAGAATTGGTTAGAAGGATTTTGGAAGACAGGAAAACAGACGGAAAATCATATGTAAGAAGATAAAATAGAAGGATGTATAAATATCTATAAGAACCGTACGTTTGATAATGCACGCCAGGAGACTACGGACACAAGACAGAATTTAGCATGGGCACAATACAGAAGAGAGGATCATGAATAGAAAAGTAAAGGCAAGGATAGAGAATTATCGAGAAGATAGCGAACAGCCTGCTGAAAACAAAGATACCGTTGACAACAACTTTGACTAAAATATTACCTTATTTTAGTTGCGTCTTTTGACTTCTAGTAGCTTTGTGACGCGTTCCATTACCAGACACATATATTCCTTATATGAGGTCGTCACCCATTAACATTTATTAATCAAAGTCAATCACATATCAATAAAAACAGCTACGTAAACGGTGCACACGGTGTCTTGTGTGGTCCGTCCTTGTGTAAGCAAATCTGTTTTTATTGATATGTGTTTGACTTTGATTAATAAATGTTAATGGGTGACGACCTCATATAAGGAATATATGTGTCTGGTAATGGAACGCGTCACAAAGCTACTAGAAGTCACAAGACACAACTGTAATAATGTAATATAACAATTAAATCAATTGTGGCTTGGGTACTGAAAACATGAATTTTAAAATTTAATTAAAATATTACATCCGGATATATCGGTAACGGAGTAAATAAGAAGATATTCTTTTTTCCGACAAAATGGTTCGTTATGAAATAAAACAGGAATTTCTCTCATCACAGTTTGCGATAAGTACACAGTAATAAATTATTTTCATTTGTAAGCATCGCATTATAATTTATCGAAAAAGTTTACCGTATTAGTGTCATAATTATGGAATCATATTTCTTGTCTAGATTAATACCGAGTAGATTATAGTCTAGACTAATCTAGATTAATCAGCGTACCGAGTGTTATATAAACCACTGAAGTTAGGCCTACGTCATTTTTACGTTTAATTTTACCGAACGTCATTTCAACATGTACTTTAAACGACTCTGCTTTGTTGTTCCAGTAGAAAGTAACGACGTAGTCTGAAGGAACAGTACCGTTGTTAATGAACCAGTTGTAAAACATTTACGTGTGGCCTGTAGCATCGACTGAATTAGTATTTTAAAATTGCGTATAACTGTAGCAAATGTAATATCGTGTGCGTAATTACCTGACGGCAGAAAGAATAAATAACACTTTAAACAACTTAATATTAATATTTTAGAAAGTTTTGAAATTTGAGGCTACCGGGTAAAAGTAGTAAATTTGCCTGTACGTTATTTGTATTATTCATGTTCAATTTTGGATTCTAAGTATTCCGTTAAATTTCATTTTCATATTCGATAGTGACAAGTATCGATAGAGTATCCATATATTTTATTAATAACTCAATATTTAAATATTTAATCTTCAAGACGCGTAGAATAATCTCTTGTTAAATTTACATCAACAATAACATAATAATTTCAGTCGAAAAAAATAATTTTAAAAGATCCAATAATATTTTGTCTCCAAGTAACTTATGTGTTACAATCCAGCAATAACTGTACGTGCAATAAGAATTTTGTCGTCCCTTAACACTTACCACGATGATTTATTTTAATTTGGTGGAGAGGGGGGGATTTTGCGTATGTCATTGGCTAGTAATCCTATATATGTATAAAATCGACAGACAAAAAATTATTAAAAATAGAGTGATAATTTGCCATGTACTTATTGATTTGTTATACATAGCCTACTTTATAACAAATAAATCAACAATTGTCAGTCGATTTTAAGTTTAAATATCTGTAGGTTACAGTGAAGTTCAAATAACTGCTTTAGAAAATAAAATATTTTTGCTGGATATTCAGCGTACATGCATTGAAATACAAACGAAAGGTTTATTTGGTAGAAAACGTTTACAAATAGAAAATAAAAACGTTTCTTGTGTTAACAAGAAACTGTTTCTTGTGCTACAAACTGCGCGAAACGGAAATTTGGTTATCGAAATTATGTTTTAATTTTATACTCTAAAGCGGTTGTAATCGTGATGTAGGGAAAGTTAATGTGTGGCTCGCCTCCTGTTCAGAAAGAGGAAGTGGTCAATTAGCAGAAGGAGTAAATACAATTAAAGCTGGTCAGGTATCAACAGCTAAGTTTGTAATATTAATGAACTTGCAAGTAATTTACCGTATACGACAGTTACGCGGTACTTTTGAAACACCCGTTGGGTGAGTTGTATCAGGGTTCTGGTTGGGCCTAATTAGCTACTTCTAAATGATCACGAAAAACATCGACGTAGGTCCTTCCATTGCTGATTCACTTGCCAAAGCTATCAACCGTTTCGAAAACATCCACGCTCTAAACTGAATACAGAATTCTTCCATTACAAAGCACACAATATGTTAGATAACAGCATGTATAAACTGTCAATGCGTCAAAAGTCGGGTTACTACTCGCTGGCTTAAATAATCTGAATCTTGTACTCTAAATGTCATATAAAGAAGGAAACTCTTTTTAAATGTTAAAGAGACGAAATACAGAGAATTTGTAAAACTTGTTTTTTATTTTTTTGCTCTACACTTAAATTTGTTTTTTCTGAACAAAACTGTAAAAAAAACTGAAAATTAAAAAGCTGTATCAGTAACTTAAATGCTTTTTTTTCATTCATCATGTCGACCTGGCATCGGTGTACGTTATTTATATAATATATTAGAATATCTACATAATTTTCTAGTCAGCTGACAAACAGAACAAATACACATAACCTGATTTGTAATAGCATTGTGTCTGGTTACGTTAGGAAAGATACTGGGTTGGCTAAGCAGACTTACTAATTCAGTAACTTGAGATATTAAGCAACACTGACAGCTTAAACCATGTAAAGAAATCAGTTTGGGCTGAATCATATCATTTTTTTAAATAATATAATCTACAATATGGGCTCTACCCTTACCATAAATCGTTTGATTCTGACACAGCATAGGATAGTTTAAATCACTTTCATCTTCCTTTGCCAGTTACGGAAGCAATAAAAACTTTCTGTAATATTAAAAATTTCCGTGCAACTGGGTAGTGGTAGGTTGCTTTGTGATGTCACTGTCTTAATTTGCTAGATCCACTCATCGGAGGCCTTCTTCAGTAATAAAAAATTGCAAAATTAGTGCGACAAGGGATGGTAGGCGAAAGCTTGTGGTACATTCCTTGTCGAACTATTTTCGCAATTGTTTACTCACCAGTGAGTTGCCAAAACGTATAGTGAATTAAGACAATGTCATCGCAAACCAATCTACACGGCCTGGAAATTATAAAATCTTTTAATAATCACTCCGGCCCTGACAGCTTTTTTTTCAAATATACGTATTATCAACTCTTGAGTGTCTATGTGGTAAGACTCAAACCCAAACGAGTCAGTATCTGGGGGCGGGAATTACCGTATAAATAGGGGTGGGTCAGTCTAGCCACTGATCCTAATATGGGAAACAATTTGGTATTAAGATAAATAAGAATCGACAAACAGTGTCTTTATAAACGATAACCAGAAAAGTTCACGAGCGAGGTAACAAAACATATTGGTGTGTGTGTGTGTGTGTGTGTGTGTGTGTGTGTGTGTGTGTGTGTGTGTGTGTGTGTGTGTGTGTGTGTGTGTGTTCGCCTTGATTATTTAAATGTCTGTTTTTTTTAATTATAGGTCTACTATCTTTAAAATAATACGTATATTTTTTTTACGTAATTAAAATGTGTCATGTGATTTTTTGACGACTTCTCCGGAAGGATTGGCGTTTTTATATAACCTGATGATGAGGATTTATCCTTGAAACGCGTAGTTATTGAAAGTTTTAAAGAAGTCACAAGACGGTGAGTAACCAAGTATTTATAAATATTACAATTAAATTTCTTTCTTGTCAGCCACCAACATATGGAGAAAATCGTTTGATACAATTAGTACATATCCTATATGACACTCGGTGCTAGAACAAGGGTAGCACCATGTTTACCAAAACGGGAATGATATACCTTTTACAGACCTTGACAGATAACGATTAAAATAACATAGAAAATGTGAAAAAAATACGTATCTAAAACTGCTAAATTGTAAATATTAAACACGTGGATCGTATACAAGTGCTGTGGAGGGAAAAAAGGAGGCTACCTTTTGTTATACTTTGGATGGTATTTGTAAGGAATAACATAATATCTCAATGATGGAAATCTGTGCTTTAAACTAGCTTCGTTCGATATTGGTAACTTTGTACACTTCTGTTTCTGCATGTGTCTGGTTACAGACGCAGTTCACTTCTCTGAGTTTTCGTATTTTATTTCTGATATTACATTATTTTTATTACTTATCATCTTTTATGTTAACTGTTCCATTGAAATTCTTAAATTCTAGTGACCGTCAAACAATGAATTTTTCCGGTGAAGTGTTTGTGAGGATTGGCCAAAGAATATAACACAAATTTTAACTTATTTGTGTGGAAGTTTCGACAATGTTTATTGTCATCATCAGGACCTGTGTATGAATACAAAAGAAATGTCAAACACAGCAGAACAATTATTTGAGTGAACGTGTTTGAGTATGTGAGTGTGTGTGGGCGCATATGTGTGTACCCTTGTATATGTGAAGGAATTGAGTTAGTTTGTTTACATCACCAAATGTTTTCTTTAAACACAACGAGAAAATTATAATATCACAGAACTTAATTTATACAATATTACACTTTAAATTACTTATAATGTAATGGTATTTGCATTTAATTATAAAAGCAGTAATCAAGAATTAAATATTAGAATTGGTACAGAAAACATTTATAAATATACCTGTCAACATATAGCATAATAAAATATATTATAGCTAAACACAGGTTAAAGGGCTGTTCAATTATGTAATTGTGAATTACATTATGAATTCCATTGAAAATTTAAACAGTGAGGGTAAATAATCTGGAGAGAAATATAAACAATGAATTGAGCATTTAGTACGGGCAAACTGTATAAAAACTATAGAAAATATAAAAAGTTGTATACTAAAGTACCCCAACCCACATTCAAAGTCATTAGTATACACATAGGTCAGCACGTACTCACTATTGATATGTTTATTGATGAACACTATTTATAGAATATAGGCCTCCTGCAATATTCTGTATCAGTGTACGAATACATTTATAAGTAACATAGCTTGTTCTACAAGATTGTAGAATAAGCGCCAGGAATGATCTCGACTATACTAGTAAGTGACACGTGCTGGTGTATGACGTTATTACCAACTATATATGGAACAGGAACAGTCGGAGAGAAGAGTTGAGAGTTAGTCCGTGTGTTTGATACCACATTTGTGGATCAATATTATATTCGTGTGTTCGTTATTGCTTCCATAAATTACGGTAGTGGTAATATTCTGTGTGTCATATTCTTATTTGTGCTATCTTTAAATAAACAAGGTAACGATAATGGTAGTAGTTTTTTATTTCAGTTGCTGGCCTAGAAGACGAAAACGTTGGTTAATCTATGTTAAGAGTTAAATTGTGAAGACTTCAAATCGCTTTTTAGGTTGTCTAAAGTAGGACTACAGCTGATATACTGTACTTCTGACTTTAAACCACAAGGTATAAACAAAAGATTTCAACTATACTGTGGCTGTTTCCATCAGTACACGAACCTCACAAATAAATGGGTTTTAAAAATTAATTAAAGGACGCAACAATTCTGGGTACTTTTAGTTAATCCATGGAAGACGACTATATGTTGGTGGCAGGGGAAAATTTATCTTTATTATATGAAGTTCAATTTATTTGACTCTCTATCTTAACATATTTAACCCTCCTTGCACAGCCATTAACAATCTGCATTTTCCAATAATAACAATGTTTACTGTTATTTATTCCCATTCAATGTATTTTAGTATGTGGAAATTTCTTTATTCTGATATTAGTGTATTATCAGCATTTAAATTTACGATTTATTAGAGTATATTTAATATGCATTTCAAAATTGGCTAAAATTAGCTTTCCTACAGTAAAATATAGGTTATCTTAAACTAATATCTTACTTTCATGTGTCATCAGAATTAAGAGAATTTGTTTAGTTGTAATAATAATAATAATTATAATAATAATTATTATTATTAATGTTATTATTAATCACGTGAGACCGTAAATCAAGAGAAAGCATGGGGAGGTAGGTTTCTACCTGATTTCCGATCTTACATCCACAAAATGAGCAGGACCTTGCCTGAGTGTAGTGGATGTTGCGGTGGACCTGGTCGCGGATAATGTCGTCATAGAACCGCGTAGCACATCCTCCGGGCCAAGAAGGGATCGTCTTTAAAGTAGATAAATGAAGATTTGAGCCCATTGGGCGCAAAAAATGGTATAGTTCGAAGTAATATGATAAATTACTGTTGCTTGATCGCCGAAAGGAAGGTTTCACTGAGTTAGTTAGGTTAGGTTAGATTAGATTTGGTTAGATCTACTCTACACGGTAGTCCTACGCTTCGTGTCTAAATGTTTCCCCCAATTCTTTATTAGGTCGGACGGTCACATGAATACAGGCCGTTAATTTTTCTGGAGCTCCTGCCATTCGTGGACAGGTTCCGTTCCGTTTTCATCATTCTGTAAGATATCGTGTATGGTTATTTTTCATCTCTATGTCTGCCTACTCCTTCCGCTTTTCTCTCTAACCTTCCTAATGTCCAGTCTCTCAACTTCCTCCCAGCTCTATGCCGCAGCTACTGTGACCTTTCGATCCATTTCTAATGAAGCTTTCCGGATTTGTTTTCCTCATAAAGTCTATTAGACAGTTCACAATTTTACACACACGCATTGTGTGTGTGTGTGTGTGTGTGTGTCGACAGATTGAGAGCGAGGAGAAAAAGAAGAAAATATCATTTCTATATTTCTCTGTTCTAAACTATCTGTGGTCGTCTTCGGGTGTAAGTTAAACTAGTAGATTAAATTTAAACTTAAGCCTACTCGAGATTCGTTCACTAAAAAGTATCAGCCGTCAGAAAAAAAAAAAGAATAATACACCACCACCACCTACAAATTTAAGCACAACTAAAGAAAACTATATAAAAAAGAACCGCTACTTATCCTCCAACAGAACTGGAAAGCACAACCACACTGACGCAAGTTTTTCTTTTGCTGTGTTCCACTTTGTAGGTGGTGGTGGTGTATTATTACTTTTGCTGTGTTCCACTTTGTAGGTGGTGGTGGTGTATTATTACTTTTGCTGTGTTCCACTTTGTAGGTGGTGGTGGTGTATTATTACTTTTTCTGTGTTCCACTTTGTAGGTGGTGGTGGTGTATTATTACTTTTTGCTGTGTTCCACTTTGTAGGTGGTGGTGGTGTATTATTACTTTTGCTGTGTTCCACTTTGTAGGTGGTGGTGGTGTATTATTACTTTTGCTGTGTTCCACTTTGTAGGTGGTGGTGGTGTATTATTACTTTTGCTGTGTTCCACTTTGTAGGTGGTGGTGGTGTATTATTACTTTTGCTGTGTTCCACTTTGTAGGTGGTGGTGGTGTATTATTACTTTTGCTGTGTTCCACTTTGTAGGTGGTGGTGGTGTATTATTACTTTTGCTGTGTTCCACTTTGTAGGTGGTGGTGGTGGTGTATTATTACTTTTGCTGTGTTCCACTTTGTAGGTGGTGGTGGTGTATTATTACTTTTGCTGTGTTCCACTTTGTAGGTGGTGGTGGTGTATTATTACTTTTTGCTGTGTTCCACTTTGTAGGTGGTGGTGGTGTATTATTACTTTTTGCTGTGTTCCACTTTGTAGGTGGTGGTGGTGTATTATTACTTTTGCTGTGTTCCACTTTGTAGGTGGTGGTGGTGTATTATTACTTTTGCTGTGTTCCACTTTGTAGGTGGTGGTGGTGTATTATTACTTTTGCTGGGTTCCACTTTGTAGGTGGTGGTGGTGTATTATTACTTTTGCTGTGTTCCACTTTGTAGGTGGTGGTGGTGTATTATTACTTTTGCTGTGTTCCACTTTGTAGGTGGTGGTGGTGTATTATTACTTTTGCTGTGTTCCACTTTGTAGGTGGTGGTGGTGGTGTATTATTACTTTTGCTGTGTTCCACTTTGTAGGTGGTGGTGGTGTATTATTACTTTTTTCTGACGGCTCACGCTGGTTAATCAACGAATCTACAGGAGGATGTTTGTGAAAAAGTTTACGATGATTATTGTCCGACCTAACTCTTCTGATAGTAAGGCCTACTTACTCATTTTGCTTCCGATTAATTGTTACGAGTTTATGCTGCGGACTGTATGCTTCTCGCCTCTCTATCCTCCTGAGTGCAGCAATCCTTCCTTTTCATAAACGTTAATTTTGGCACTGAATTTGGAAACCTCTTCCTGTCTTCCCACCTCACTCTCGCTATACAATTAGGCACTCATATCCAACTACCATGATATTTATCTTCTTTCAGGTCGTCTTCACTTCAAACTTATGAAATAAGTAAATCCTATCGTATCCTCTACGCACACACGTTACGTTCCTTACTATCAGTTTAGCTGGTAACGTACACGTGTCTATTGAACTACTCTATTCTGGAACTTAATAGTAATATAATATAATTCTATAGATCAGAGTAAACATTGGTTTTCAGAAGTAAGGCAATATTTAGTCAATGAAAATGTTTACATTACTTATTTTTTGTTCTAAAGATGTCAACAACAGAATTAATTAACATAGAAACAATTCAATAAACAAATGCTATTTAGTGTCGTCTTAATCATACCGCCACCCAAACAACACTCAAGGTTTTTTTTTTTAAATTTGAATGTAATGTAATTAACTATAAAATGTAACAATCAATTTGTATGAATAATTCAACTGTTTAAGTGATTATAATATCTCAGCAAAATATAGGTATCTTCTACATGAAGTAAAATAAAAGTGAATCAAGTGAATTAATAACAATGTTAAATTAAATTTATTGAAATTCATTTGATAATGGCAATAGAACTAATTTTTGTAGTAATCGTTTGAACACTGAACCCTTTGAATGGTAACAACTCTTGTGATACCATCTGGTGCTGGATGTTTCCTAAACACTATATTCCTAAATACTTGGAGGCATTGTCTCTCATCCTTAACAATAACTATGGCATTTAACTCCATATCTTTTTATGTAAAATTCTACTTGTATCTCTTTTGTAAATCTAATAAATATTCATTTGACCATTTGTTTCAAAAATTGTAATAATTGTTGTAAGAATTGTTTGTTACATCGTTTGTTGTAACTAATTTTTTCATCAACATAGTTCTTCCCAGGAATAATATTTAAATTTTCCCAATTAAAAAATGAGGAGCTGGGGTTAAAATTAATGGATCATAAGGAAAATTTGTGTTGTTGTCTATATAACTTAAAGGTCGTGAATTTAAACATGCTCCTATTTTAGTTAATAATGTATAGTATTCTTCAAAAGTAAGTTTATGATCACTTATAACTTTTTAAATATAAAATTTGACAGATTTTACAGTTGCCTCTCATAGACCACCCATGTGAGGAGCACTGGGTGGATTGAATTTCCACTCTTTTCCATCATTAGCTAATAAACTTAAAATCTCATCAGGTAAGTTAATTTTAGTACCATTAAACATCTGATTTAACTGCTTGTTGGCCCCAACAAAATTTGTTCCACAATCACTCCAGATCTGATGACAATGGCCTGTACAAGTTCAATATGGACTGCCTTGACAGCAAAACATATGAATACAGGCCTTTTGAGTTCTGGTACTACATATATTACATAACTGCAAAAAACAGGTCCTGTTAAATCTGATGCTAAATGGTCGAGATGGTGTTACACGAGGTTGAAGTAAGTTACTCATTGATGGATTCATTAATTTTTGCTGTATTCTTTACACAGGTAACACAGGTACGTATACATTTCTTTATAATATCTTTAACACCAATAATCCAATGGGCTTTTCTAATTACACTTAACATTAGCTGTATACCACTACGAAGGGTTTTGTAGCGAACATTTTGTACAATTAATTTCGACAAATTAAAACATTTATGTAAACTTACAGGATGTTTTGTATTATATGATAATGTTTGACAATTATCAAGTCTACCACCTACTCTCAGAAAATTATGTTAATCAGTAACTGGATGTAAATTAGAAGTTTTACTATTACGAGGTATTTTAGAATTTGAGTTTTTGCTCAAAAGTTGGAGCTCTTCTTTAAAAATATTTGTTGTGACAATCTAATACAAACATCAAGAGAATTTTTTAACTCAGCTTTAGTTAAATACTTTTGTGAATATAACTGTAATGAAAAATTCTTTTGACATTTTGCCTTACAATTGTTGTAAATTCTAAAAGCATAACTAAATCACTCTAATCAACTTTGTTAACGATGAATATCTAAGTAAAATGCCATTGTCTTTGTCTTCAACTGACTTTGTATGATATACTGACACTAAATTTTGCTTTTCTGAACACTCAACATTTGTATTTTCCACTTTATATACAGACTTTGGTATACTGACACTATCACTTAACCAATGAGGCCCACTCCACCAAATACTATGGCTTGGTACGTCTTTAGGAGCTAAACTGCGTGGTGAGACGTCTGGGTTATCCTTTGATGTAACATGGTGCCAGCGGGTTTTGTCAAACCGCTCGATGATCTCGGTGACACGGTTTGCGACGAAGGTAGATCAGGACTGGGGATCCTTTTTGTAGTCATGCTAACGCTATAGTTGCATCAGTCCATGCGTAGGTATTTTCTATAGGAATGTTTAGAGCGTTTCTTGTGTGGTACAGAAGTTTAGCTAATATAACTCCTCCACATAACTCTAGTCTAGGAAGTGAAATATTTTTTAAAGGTGCTACTTATGTTCTTGCTTCAATGATGCTAACTTTAATGTTTCACCATTAATGACTCTAAGGTAGGTTACTGCAGCATATGCATAACTAGAGGCGTCACAGAAGCCATGCAGTTCTACAACGGTGTTAATGTTGATGTCACCAAAACAACGAAGTAAGAGTATAGATTTCGTTTCAACTAAATCTCTTTGATATACTGTCCATTTATTCATGAGCTCGGTAGGGTAATTTATCATCCCAGTCTAATTTTTCTAACCATAATTTTTGTGAAAATAATTTTGAAATAATGGCACAAGGTGACAGCCGTCCTTGGGAATCATAAATTTTAGCAATGTCTCTAAGTACTGTTCTCTTTGTAAAGATATTTTTCAGGTAAATTAATTTTTAAAATAAATGAATTTTACTAACATTCCAAGTTAATCCTAATATTGTACGTTGTATATCACATTGTTGTTGTTCACCATTGATGTTTGACATAAACGTATGAAGTAAAAAATCCTCCTTTGCTTAATACACTACATAACTGTTCTTTTATGAATAGGCTAATGCTCTGTCTCCTGTTTGACAACCAGTGACTAAATCATCTGCATTAAAATCATTTTTTAAATATCGATAATCTGTCCAGGAAAGTTTTGTTCTTAATCTTGTGCTAATTGCTTCAAAGTTTTAATTGTAAGATAAGATGCACATGATGTGCCATATGTAACTGTAGTTCTTGTATGGGCATCTGAGTGTCAAATCTATATAATATTTTTTGATAGATGTAATCATCAGGAGCTATTAAAATTTGTCTATACATTTGTCTTAAATCACCAATTAATGCTAATTTATGTTGTTTCCACCTTCATATAATATATTTACTGTCACATAACAATGGTGGACCGATTAGTAAAGTATCATTTAAGGAATTATCATTACTTGACTTTGAAAACGTGTGTTGTTGTCTTCTAATTCCCAGAAATTTCTTAATAAATCATCTATGTCCATTCGACAATAAAAACTTGTAAGAATATTGTGCGGTTCGCTGTAGTGACTCAAAGTACCTTATGCAATCCAACCAAAATGTGTTTTTGTGTGACCATTGATTGACTCTCATGTTTGTGTAGTCCATCTAAAATTAACTGACCATAGTCATCTGTTCCAAGAATGAGATCAATGTGACTAGGTTGATTAAAGGCTTACTTAATGCTTCATAATAATGGCCAGTTTAGTTTGATGTATTGTCCAGGCAAATGTGATGTGAGTTTACTAAATACATTTACTAAGTACAAATGCCCTTACTTCAATACTAAAGTTATTGACGGCCAATTTACTTTGATGTTTTGTCCATGCAAATGTGATTTGAGTTTAATAAGTACAAATTCCCTTACTTCAATACTAAAGCTGTTGATTCTAGACTTGATTGTTAGACAGTGGACTTTGATGTAGAATTATAGACCCAACTCCAACTATGTTACTTTGGATGTGAGTGCGTCTTAAGCACAACGTCTGGCATGCTGACTCGGTGATGACTGAAACTTGTGACCCCGGGTACTGTGTGTGTGTTGTAATATAATGCTGTCGCTAATAATACCTGAGGTCCGCAATGTAGTGATGTAGTACTAGCTATTTTATCTATGGTTTCTCCTTGTTTTGTTGTAGTGGCTAAGTTATCTTGACATGACGTGGGTCTATAGCTGTAAAGTAGTGTTGTACCATGCAGCAATGTACGATGGTTTCTCCTTGTTTTGTTGTAGTGGCTAAGTTATCTTGACATGACGTGGGTCTAGAGCTGTAAAGTAGTGTTGTACCATGCAGCAATGTACGATGTTTTCTCCTTGTTTTGTTGTAGTGGCTAAGTTATCTTGACATGACGTGGGTCTAGAGCTGTCAAGTAGTGTTGTACCATGCAGCAATGTACGATGGTTTCTCCTTGTTTTGTTGTAGTGGCTAAGTTATCTTGACATGACGTGGGTCTAGAGCTGTAAAGTAGTGTTGTACCATGCAGCAATGTACGATGTTTTCTCCTTGTTTTGTTGTAGTGGCTAAGTTATCTTGACATGACGTGGGTCTAGAGCTGTCAAGTAGTGTTGTACCATGCAGCAATGTACGATGTTTTCTCCTTGTTTTGTTGTAGTGGCTAAGTTATCTTGTCATGGCGTGGGTCTAGAGCTGTCAAGTGGTGTTGTACCATGCCGCAGTGTATGGTGTTTTCTTTTACAAAATTTACAGGAAGTGGACTGTGGACACTTTTTACTGCTAAGGCCTTTTCTAAGGTAGTTAAAACAAAGGTTGTTTTGTGATGCATAATTTCTTCTTTGGTTTAGGGCTAATTTTAAAAATATATTGCAGTTCCAAGTAGAATGATTGTTGTTGTTACAGTAGTTACAGATAATTTCTTTAATTTCAGACTTAAAACTTTTATGTGTTGTTGTAATTGCAGTGATTCTATCCTTTGGCTTAGTTATTTCTAGTGAGCGGGATCTAATTTCTAAAAAAATCTGTTAATTCAAGCCAAGTGGGAAGTGATGTGCTGTCATTTCATGTGCTTTGTTTATATAACTGATGACTTTGTAGATCAAGTTTTAATAAAATTATGTGAACGACTATATAGTCCCACTAGTCTGTAGATATAATTAAATTTTTCGAATTAATCAAACCTTTATCTATTATATCAATTATTTCTCTAATACTTTTAGATGTGATATTTAAGATCTTTTTCTGACTTAAGAATTTACTTATATGTGCACTGACTATACATCTTTTCTTATTAAATCTCTTATTTAAAAGAGACCAAATGATATCATAATTACCTTCTGTTCCGCTTCACTTAGAAAAGTTTAAACTTCACTGACTGACGAGCACCGTTCTGGGCGTCCAGTTGAGGTTTCAACTCCAGCACTTGAAACTCGCATACAAGTAGACTGACAGATTAGGGTTGAACATATGGTTGAAGAATTACAATTAAGTGTTACCACAGTTCAGACCATTATCAGAAGTACCGTAAAACAAGTGCAGGGTTGGTTCCAAGGGAGTTGACCAACAATCACAAAGAGACTTGGAGTGTGTACAGAGCTGAAACAAAGCTGTAAGCAGGAAGGTGATGCTTTTTGGATAGAATTCTCATACGTGGTGAAACAAAGATTCATCATTTTGAGTCGGAATCCAACAGACAAAGCATAGAGGTGAAGAAAATGTCCTAAAATGGCTCCGACATCAACTTAAGCATTTCTTTGCAGCAGGCATAAAAAAGCTTATGATGAGTGTATTAATGTTGCTTGGGGTTATGTTAAAAAGTAAACAAATCGTCATACTGATACAACCGTTTTCTGTTTATCTCTCTAATTACTGAATGACCCTCGTAAATGCTATAATATTCCAAGCAAGCTAAGTATTGTAAGGGGATCATACATGCCAGTTAATCCTACCCAATACTAGGTCCACCTTTGGTGTAGCATATATGCAGACGACAGCACTTGTACCTTTAATTTTTATAAAGTCCTTTAGTTATAGCGTTCGCCCTTCAACTCCCGGTCGTCCTCCTTTCCTTTTTAGCGAAGGTCCATTGTCATATTTTCGATGGCCACCTTGAATTGTCCATTATATTTTTATTTGAATTTTATGTTGTTTTTAAGTTTATACTTATTTTTTATAAATGTATATCTCCGGATATAAATTGTCTTTA
Organism: Magicicada septendecula; assembly: GCA_034769895.1. Lineage (NCBI taxonomy): Eukaryota > Metazoa > Arthropoda > Insecta > Hemiptera > Cicadidae > Magicicada > Magicicada septendecula. The sequence continues at coordinate 353,860,421 of CM068376.1, read as the reverse complement.
CAAATTCTTCATCCATTCTTCAGCACCATGAAAAGAGATCGGTTTACATTTTAAAACGATTTAACAGGTTCTCTGTTTGAACAGATTTTATTGACAGCATTCTTACTTAGCATTTTAGGAAATAATAAAGAAAGCTTACACTACGAATAAGTATACCACCATGTCAGGTCAGAAAGGTCTGTTTGGTTTAATCTGATATCTGAAATACTGATATCCAGAACACTTACTCACAAACAAGTGAACGAAGCCATATAGTCGATCCATAAAAAGTGAAATACCGATTTGTTTGTACATGTCAGTAGAATGAACGGCTCAAAACCGACAACAAAAAAGATAAAATAATCCAGTGGAAGAAGACAAACAGTTAGACAGGTGGTGCTGAGGATGATTTAAAGACAATAAACATTAGTAGTTGCAAAATGTAGTAGTAGGCGAAATGAAAGTGATGGGTAGCAAAATGAAAGGCAAAGGCTCACCCAAGGTTACAGTGTCGCCATGGGGCTGGGAAACGTAAAAATATCTGTTACAAAATCTAGCGAAACTGTTGAAAATGAAAACAATAAAAGGCAAACAGTGAATGAGATATCCCAACTGAATCCTACGATGGTGTGGGCAGACGCGCCAACAAAACCAGTTCCCCATTAAATCTAAAACGTAAAAAACAAATAAAACCAGAATTTTCTTGAATTACATATAATTAAATGCTATTTGCATGTAAAGTGTTTTGTTGAAGAGAGATTACAGCTGCAGATTCTAACCTACTAACCCAGTCAGGATGAATATTTATCTAAGAATCGGTCAGATGAATCGGTACATTTGAGTTGTTACCTATCCATGCGTTAATTTGTGCTAATATTGCACTAGAATGAGATCGATTATATGACGAACAGGAATCGATTGAAATAAAACTACAACCCTGTTTTTTACATTTCAATGGTTAGCGAGACAACAGACTTTACTGATGTTTTTAGGACTGTGTTACGTGACAATGGTCATTAGTGTGATGCAATTAAATTAACACCAGACAGCGAACAATCACAAACTCGCGTTAATTCAATGGCCATAACCAATCAAATTTTGACACTTGTCTTTATACATTATACAAGTCTGTATTTGATTAATAATTAATATTTGCCTCTGTTGTTGCCATTAAAAAATACCGTAATAATAAACAAAATATACTTTTCGATCTGACATTTTTCACTTATTTATTCAATAAACTTTCACTTCAAATGTTATATACTGCACATCTTATATAATATATTCAACTATTTTTCCACACTTTGTGATACAATGCAATTTAGCCTATTAATACACTCTAGTTCTAAGCAGAAATGCGTTCACATGTTGGTATCACGACAGTTAAAGTAAGAAAGCTACTGGCAAGGAGCGGTAGTTGCTTATGAAACATAAAAATAAGAATGTTTAAAAAATGACCTATCAGAAGTCATTTATCATAGAAATGTATGAATAAAAATGTCTTTTGAGTTTCAACATTTCTTACCTTTTATTTATGCTGACAGAATACTCGGCATGGAGAGAACTAGTCCAGTGACCAGTTCTCTGTGTGAGTATTTAAAAGTGAAATATTATGTACAATGTACTTAAAGTCTTAAAGTCTAAATAACTCCAGATGAAATGTTAATTTTAATCCTCTTGTCTGCAGACAGGCTTAAAGACAATGTTGTAAACCAAACCTTATTTCCCATTGACAGTAATGATTCTGCGAAACTTGGTGTTCAGTTGTTTCCGACTGTGATTGTACCGTGTCAGTTGTTTGTCTAGGTGGTATTTTACTGAGTCGGTTACTTAGTTATTTAGTCTCACAGTTGGTATTGTACCGTGGTATTTTGTATGCTGACTTACTTTCATTTAATTGTGTTCTACATTTTTTTTCTCATTTTTCAATGTCATATTGAACCCAGAAACTCTGTACTAAAGTGGTTTCTGGGTTCATAGCAAGAATCGCAGTATCATCAGCGTACGTAGATTCGCTGACGCTGAGAATTCTCGATGCTAACAGTATTCACTCAACTCATAACGCGCTGTTTACAACTCGGCAAGTTTCACATTGTTATCCGATGATCATCGCGTTCGATATCACAGCGTTGCCATAACTGAAAGATGCATCAGTAAATTGTAGTAAAAATCGCTTACAACAATGTTGTAATTTTTATCATTTTTATCGTTGTATGCAGTGCATCGTTATATATGTATCTTGTACATAGACCTAAGACTATGCTTGTCGTGAACGTTAAACGCGACTCGTTATAAACGATTTGAACAGGCTGGTGAAGGACCGGAGTCCTATTCTTTGGCAAACGAATACAACTTATGCACTGACAAATCTCCCGGGTGCAAAACGAGGAGATCACGGCAATGCGGAAATACTTACGCTAGTAGCAAAGTGACGGCTGGGACTGAGACAGAAATAAGACGAAGAACTGTAGTAATACAAATAGAAAAGAAGGTAACTAAGTGAAAACAAATCAGTGTCTGAATAGGCAACGTCCAGACATAAGGTTATACGAGCTGTATTCATACATAGAGTTTCCTTGGTATCTAGTAGCTCAAATTGAAAATATATTTCACTTAGTTTTATACAAAAACAGTAAACAAGTGGTGTATCATTATTGCCTGTAATTCTGTGTACAACATTCTGACTAGTTGTCTCTTAAGCAATATTTGTCCAACTACTTAAATCCACGATTCTTAAAAATATGATTTGTGTGTCTATAGATATAAATATGGGTTCTACTACACTATTCGTTGTCCAAGTGCCAATTAACGAAGCCAACAATTCGTGTGTGTACTCGGTACACTCTTTTCGTTGTTAACAATAAGCAATTTTGTATGCTAAGTATACAGATTTTCAATAAGTGCATTTAGTAGAGTAGGCATGTGTCTATTTTAGGATGTAATATTATCAACAAAATATAAGGAGGAAAGATTAAACCAGGGTTGCCATCATTGTGCCAATTCTATGAAATAAAGTTAAAAATATGCCAAGTTTCAAGAATGATTTATATCGGAATAATGCACAATATTATATAGGACATTTCAAAATGCAGAGCAGAGCTGAAATACTTCAATTCGATTTTTCACAATTTTTTTTTTGCTGAAATACTAGATGTGAATATATGTCCAACCGGTCACACTTCTGAAAACTGGGATAAACCCCATAAAACCAACGCTAGAGTGATGTAATTTTATGAACTGAGTTAAAATTCATATCATTTACTGATCTGTATTAAAATTTCTGTATATTTTACAATATTTTAACAACATCTAACAAATAAGAAGGATAAATCAAGTCACAACTAAGACATGAGTCACGAAAATCTACAGTAATAACAGTTGAGAAACGCGTCTCTAGACAAACACGTCGAAGTATAGGAATAGAAACACGTAGGAAAAGAAGAAACCTCTGAGATTGAACTAGATGAGGCAGACTGGGAGACACGGATAAACATAGTCAAGAAAATTAAGAACATTCGCTAAGGTCGATTTGAATGAGAGGAAACCCATAGTAATTAATATTAAGACGCTGTCTATCCGATGCGACACAGTAGGTGAGGAAGACTACTGCCTGAAGTAGCAGAAAAAGACTCAATGACACGAAGTAACATAGTAAGTAAAATTAACAGGCCCAATTGAAATATTTTCGTGGCCTAATCGAATCTAACTTACACTAGAATACCGTTCTCTTACCATAACCTACTTCCATCGAAAGCTTAACGATTTTTAGCAAGATAGCCTGTCTAGTGATTACAACCATATTTTTATAATACGTGCGACGCATATAATTCAATGAAATCTTGATTATAAGGATTGCGAGTGGACCAGCAGAGGAAGGTATCGTTACAGTGGAATAATTTGTTCTTATTTCAATAGATGTAGAGATGAGTAGTTCATAATTGAACCATATTTATTAGTTTACAATCGAATGTAACATTTAATTACGCGAATACGTTACCTTACGCTGAATGCTGCAGCATTTTTTGTCATGGGAATGAGATTTTCCCGCGGAACCACTGTTAACCTACAACATTCTTCTTTTTTTGCTTTTCCCCTATGGACTGAGTGAGTCGTTTTTTCTTCAACTGACGTTACAACCCAGTATGAGGTTTTAGCCTCTTCAAAGATTTTTCTCCATTCAGCCCTCTCACAACACATTCGTCTCCATCTTCTTGCCCCCGTATTCCTCAGATCCTCCTCAACATCTCTTCCTTGGCCTTCCTCGCCATCTCCTACCTACTGGTCTTCAATCTACAGTTTTCATGGGAACTCGGTGTTGTTCCATCCATATAGTATTAAGTTTTAAAATAAAAAGAAAACGTTTTAAACACAATCACAAGCTTTTATTTTAACACAAGGGAATACTGGATATGAGCAAAAAGTTCGTATAACGCTTGGATATAATTGTAAATAATAATTTTTTTCGCCCGTAGAAAATATCTTTTTCGCACAGAAAGTAATGGAGTCCCAATGTGATGAATGAAATTGATTGATATTTTTTGTACTTTTATGTCCGACAGCCGAATGTGAAGATCCAACTGATTCATAAATTAGCTTTTGGCGTAAGCATAAGCTGTAAAGGGGTAGACAGAGTAAGCTTGTTTCATTGGACAGTATTACGGAGTATCGTTGTCAGTCCTGTTCAACACTACACAACTACAATTATCCTGTGGAATATAAGGTGGTAATAGAAAGTTGAAAGCTTCATTAGGCTCAGTTGCTTCTTCGGGTTTTTGAGATGACACGTACGTACAAATCTTGCTGCCTCTTTGACAACTCGCGGTATCGTGACATCCTTACAACGTCTACAGTTACCTGTTTCAGTTTCAGTTACAGACTTCCCGAGCGTGCAATTCAGTTTCAGAACGTTTTTATCAATGACGGTACCGAACGTATCGTGGAAAATGTTTAAAATTTAATACTATAAAACGTGTTTTGAGATTCGTCAGGAAAAACTACCATGTAAATAGTCAAACCTTTAAACTGCTGAGAATGCTTTATCGAGAATTACACTTCAATCACGACGGGTCGTACAAAAAACGAAGAAAGTTAATTTAAAAGTACATTAAATGTTCACTTTTTTACCTATAAGTACTACGTATTTATTCACTATATCTGAACGTTTAAATATACTAATTGGATATTGAATATTTTGGAAATATCTACTATTCTTTCATTGTTTTTTCCTACTTGTATCTTAAACTGTGTTTGTGTTTGTCTAAAGGGAGACAATGAAGGATACATTATTGATTACTATGTAGTCTAAGACGTTAAGAACGTATTTTAAAATAAAAAATTAATTAACATTTCTGAACATCCTGACACAGAATTTATTGTGTGTATGTGTGTGTGTGTGTGTGTGTGTGTGTGCCATTATTTCAATAATTGTAGCAAAAGAACGTAATTATTTTAGGTTATACTTTAACGCCGATAATCTTGAAGGAGTTTCACTTCAAGGAACTGCCGGGGGCCTGAAAACATTCAAATACTACCCTGCTTCCAATTTAAGTACGTTATTTTAAATTTCCATTGTTGAGTGTAAAAAAACAATAAAAATAGTTTGTATGTTTACATGAGACCGACAATATATGTTTAGAAACAGCTGTGTGTAAACTTCGTTAACGGCTCGAGTAAAATAGACAATCGTAATAAAGGGATTTACTCTTTTGGAGAGTATCGTTAAATCGTTAAATGCCGCGGGTTAACTTAGAATAGTATATTTTTTACCTCAGATAAACCGCATCGATATGTTCGGATTATCGCAATCGAGTGAGTAGATAAGCGGGACCCGTTAGAAGTCACTGGGTCCCGGACAAGCAGTCTGCTTAATAAACGGGACAGCTTCAGTAGGCCTAGCTGTGGAGTCAAGTCAGGTCGAAACGTCAAGATATAGTCGTGTAAACATAATTAATTGTACAAATAGGGTGGCAGATGGGGTGAGATGGGGTGCTCAGCCGCCGTAAAGACCAAAACGTTGCGACCGCTAAGTGCATCCCTTGCAACAGGAAAAGCGGGCACGTGCATGGCGATATTCGAAACGGAAACTGCAACGCGTGCGCCATCAACTAACTTTCAAATAAATAGTGACAGCTTCACAACTGCTCCAGTATTAATACAGGAAGAAATAAATATATTTTCTACAAAGGAAGACTGCATGAAGCGGTAAATCAGGTTATCGAGTGGACTAAGAATTTTTTTTAATCTAAAAGAAAATTTACAAGCTGCTTCGAGACCCTGTCCAGTGACGGAACTCAGGATTTAGTAATATATGTGACTTTAGATGCATGTATTTACTATTTTCGTCTGTCATTTTATCTCATGTTTCGTCTGTAATTTTTTGAAGGACGTTTAATTGTGTATCCCAATGGTTCTCAAACTTTTTAAGTTCGGGACCCACCTTGAAGGATATTACACTTCATGGGACCCATAAGCATGGTTGCCAACAGAATTACTTGTAAGGTTGTGGACCCATTTATAATAACATTTTTGCTAAAATCGAGTACTTTAAGCCTCTCTCTTACGCTTAAACTGATTATACATACTTAATTCAACTTAATTCTAAAAATAGGTTTTTAAGAGAGAGTAAATAAATTTTCGAGCTCGACTTCGCGACCATCATACACTGGTCTAGCTTGTCCAAAGTACTTCCTGAACATTATTTTCACTCCATTTTCTTCAAAAGATATAACAGTGTTACGATATACCAATCACAACCGATACAATTGAACAAGCGATTGAGTCCTACGTTTTAACTCGACCGTTTAGCACTTCTCTGTCTGTCTGTCTTTCCGTCGACTATCTGTTTGGGGAATATCACACGATAACTTGTGAACGCATCAACCGATTTTCGTAAAACTTGGCACGTGTGTCCATACTTTTGTCCTACGGAATCTTACTGTTTTGAGATAGATCCCACCAAAAATAGGGAAGCCTAAGGGAAGCAAAAAATGTGAGGGGACCAAATTTTGTAATAATTGCAAAAATATATTTAGCGCATCAGTTTAAAGGAAATTTTAACAAAAATATGAATTTGATGTTCATTTTTTATAGTTTTAAATTTTGGAACGCCAAGCCCCAAAAAGTGGAGCAAAAGGTTGATAAAATTGCAAATCCATGTGGATATCAAATTAAAAAGAATTTTAACCAAAATATGAATACGGTGTAGAGTTTCGGCCCAAAATTTGTCGACCCCAGAGCCCACGAATGGAAGCAAAAATTTAAAAATATTGTAAAAATCGAGCCAGGTGTCAGACTAAAGGGAATTTTAACACAAATCCGAGTATTTGCAATTTTTATTGTGTTACTGCTACTTGACTAAACAAAAAGTAACAGGGTATTCGGGCTTTTCGCAATTTTTCTGGTAATTTGGAAATAGTCTATTATCAAAATTTATCCTAAAAGAAATGTAGGCTACTTCGTTCAAATAATGAGCACGATCTACAGCTGAGGGAGCATACGAATTCTAGACACTCTGTATTTCATTCTGCATGACGGTATTCTGTTTATTTGCAGTCGTACTAATAAGTTTTTGATCAACTGTTACTCTTAGATGTTTTCTTCATTGGTATTTTGTTGTTGTTTACTGTTAGCAGCCGAGCGCGGTTTGTAATTATGACAGATACGGGCGGTTTGGAGATACGTCGGGATTAGAAAACATGGTTACGAACCATCAACACAACTGTATGCTAATTGCAGTGCCAAATAACACATTAGAATGAAACAAGGTCTGATTAATAAAATTTAAAATAATTGTATTGGCTGAAAGAAAAAAAGTAAAATTACACCTGTTAGTTCTGCACAGACTCGTCCTGAATTCTGTTTGCGTGTCCAGTTCTGAACAAAGTAACATGGAATTTATTTACTATTGGTATCATAGTTAATTCTTTGTGGTGCCTCTGAAATAGTGATTTCTACTGAGATCTAAAACCAAATCTATGCAACTGCACGATCTACTCAACACTACAAACAACGGAAGCATAGTGAACCGAACTACAATGGGTCAACCTAAATTTATAATTCTGATTATTTTATACAAATGTAAACTTAACATAATTTGTAACTACAGTTGTGACCAAGAAACAATACAATAAATTATATGTTATCAATGTAACACAATAATAATATATGTTAATTATGAATATAATGAACACAAAATTAGATAGCGAAAAGTCTGTCTGTCTGTCTGTATGTCTCTCTCTCTCTCCCTCTCAACATCCCTCCCTCCCTCTCTTATACGGTCTGTGTATCAATCTATATATCTACTTGCATACCTCCACTTCTTCGCGTACAGACTAATTTGATTGGTCACGCCTGTGGCCATCCTCATCAACGCGGTGTCGAATTGCACTGGAAAATCATAATAACTTGGGACTTGTATAGTTTGTAGATGCCATTATAATTTAGCCTTCCAACTCATTATGCTCAATACTTTCTTTTCAATACCACATTTATATTTTTCTCTCGCCTTCGGTTCGCGATTATGATTCACATGGTCGCTCTTACAAGCACGTTTTCTCAACTGTAAACTTTAATAATATTATAAAAGCGCCATTTTGGTGTTCAATAAAATTTTCTTTTGATTTACATCAAAATTTTCCCCTATTATATCACAAATGAGGACATTGCTACAAACCACCTAGTTCCCTGTCACAACTGTGGATTTAGATAATCTTCGCATAAATTTATAATAAAATTGCAGCAAAATTCGTATTCCATGTGAGAACGCACACAGTGATTTTAAAGAGAAGGGAATCCAGTGACTACGTACTTGTGGTTACAAGGAGTAGGCTACCAACACAAGCCGTCTTGTTCCAGTTGGGAATTGCACAGTAGTAGTGCCGACAAAATAGTGCTAAACACCCAATTAAATACATATTTAGTAAACGATGCTGAATTAGTCTAAATGAATGCTGCCAAATGATTCAATTTATAACAAAACATTCGTTAGTTTGTATTTTCTTACTATACGTAATATTCATCCACCGTTTAAGAGAACGTTCAACACTGGTTATACGGGCCGATATTTCACCCCCTGTCGCCGCCAACCCTTTGTTTGCTTGGCGCTCGTGTCGGCCACTCCAGAATCGTTTTCCTTCCCAATACTCACAATAATGCAACGGTTTAAAGAAGATATTTCTATATTTGTCGCCAAATTAAACAAACTAATAATTTTTAAATTACCGTCAGTTATGACATCATATGGGTTCTGCGATCTGTGTCACACTGAAATGATCGCAGTGTTTAGGGACAAAATGATATGAGCTCAGCCCAATGTGTTAACTGATGGAATGATGAAATCGCATCAAACGGTGTGTCACTTAGGCATCAGGTAGAAGTGAGCGTGTGTAGGAGTCTGCTTTTCAGTGAGAAACTAGTGACAGAAGTTTTAAATAAGTTTCTTCACAGTGTATCCTGAAATAATTGTGCCAGTCTTTAAGATGTGTGCCAGCCGTCAAAACATTTATGTGTGAATATTTTGCTCGTTTTCAAACCCAATCTTTACCCACAGTTTTTCATTTATTCTGCTTTCTTTATACATGTGCACAGGCTACAGGATCCCACAATAGCAAATTCTCTTCCATTGACACGACAAACTACAAAAACCAACTTTCAGCACAACACACGGAGAGTGCGTTCCTCCAGAAGACGGTGCGGCGGTAGACTGATGGCATACCGTGTGTAAGTAGCGATGTGGCACAGAAATAAACACACTCATGTTGCACACCGAAATGATCGTATTTAGGAAGCTTTAGTTACTTAAACTCAGTGTCGTATTTCCCTGTAGGCGGCCTCCTATACCGATCGTGAAATTATTCGTGTTCTTAACTAACTTCACGCCATTAAGAGAAAAATATAGAAGCATAGCCTATACTTGATTCACTGATAAAAATTTCTGGAAAACATTCTTAGAACGTCTACAGTTATCTGAATGTGCCTGTTTCAGTTTCTATGGCGTCACAGTTCGAAGTCGAACCTTAGCCTCCATAATGATCCGCCTCCATTTTTTCCTGTCCTTGGCGATCGATGTCCATCGGTTTATTTTAAGTAAATTATCAGCATCCCTCGCCACTGCGTCAGTCCAGCGTGTCTTGGGTCTTCCGACAGGCCTTCTACCCTCGATTTGACTAAACAGTACCTTCCTAGGTATTCGGTTGCCTTCCATTAACGAACTTTCATTGGATCTATAGATATCTTTCTACTGACGAATTCAGGCTTCCGTATGATTGTAAGGACTGTTGGGTTTGGACCACCAAATATTGTTACCCGGCCGTAATGTTATTGTAATGTACAGCTTAGGTCAATTCCCCACCGTATCTTAAAACCATTAATTCTATTACTAGAAAAAATTATTATTTTAATTCGTCAATTAACGTTACTACAGTCGTTACAATTAAATGTGTAAATATGTAATGTACGTCATTACACCCTCCAATACGTTGGTGATTTATTATTGTTATCCAATTCGTGGCCCTACGCTCATGCATTGTCGTTTTATTTTAAAAAAAAAGATATATGAAGTACTTTGTTTTCCTCTGTTCGGTTATAGGAAGTCATAATATACTAACATAGGTTCAGAATTTGTCTCTCGTATGAGGAAAAGATTTTCCATCGAGTTTGGGTAACGTTACACACGAATTTGTAAGAGGATTGAAACCGTAGCAATTAGTGAGGGGAACACGAAACAAAATACAATGGAGCGCAATAAAAAGTCTTGCATTAGCACAAGGAAATCCTTGGCAGCATTTCCATATCCGCAGCGCGCGCGTCGCATCCGACACACTACGAAAAATCATTTCTATTGTATATTCCTCAACCCCCCACAATCTGCGAACACCCCTTTTTTGTGTAGCTTTTACTAAAAGACATTCTTTTTGTCCGGAAATTTGCCACTTTGTATGTCCACTTCCGAGTGATATCAATCTGACGCTAACCCCTCCCTATCGTCACTTTCATTATCTCTCCTTCTCTTATTTTTATCCGTTTATTCTCTGTTCTTTCGATAAACTCTTTTCTCAAAATCGGTGTTTAACATCTACAGATACAAATATGGAGCTATGCGGATGCGAGTGTAAGCGTATCTTCGTATGCGTTGCATTTCAGTGGTATGTTGGTATAAGTATTAGCAAAGCTTTCATCCTTATCGAAAACACATAGCTAAACAATACGATATTCCACATACATGTAGTGTATTTTGTACGTAATACATTTGGCAGGTAAGTGTCAGAGATTAGCCTGTATGGTACATAAATTTGATGGCTAAATAAAGCGGTACTACTAGGCGAGGATATCGCTCACTTGTTTGCCATCGCCTCGGGGTGTAATATCGATTGTCTAAATGTTTTTTCGCGGTAGGAGCCCGTGTTACCTGTACTCATATGCGATAATATGAATAGTACAACAAGGTAAGTAAGCAAACGCATCAGTAAGCGAAGCGTCGGCAACGCTTTGTTGCATTACATCCAACTAACTGAAAATAAGTATTTCTGTACTTCAGTATACTGGATAGTGTATAAATGATACTGGAGTATTTACGTTTGACGCATTCTGAAATTGTAGTCAGTCTTCTGTAGGTTTTGTAGACTCGACAAAGTGAAAAATGGTACTTTGCCTTCCAAGGACGAAAAAAACACAGAAGAGTTATATGGAGACAGAAATATACAAGCGGTGTGGTCGGGCTGCACCTTGATCACAGGGCAAAACAGGCAGTTTTATATACATTCATTCAAAATTAATGAAACTGTAAAGAGGAGTTAATTTTCATAACGAATATACTCTGTGTGTGTGTGTGTGTGTGTGTGTGTGTGTGTGTGTGTGTGTGTGTGTGTGTGTGTGTGTGTGTGTGTGTGTGTGTGTGTGTGTGTGTGTGTGTGTGTGTGTGTGTGTGTGTGTGTGTGTGTGTGTGTGTGTGTGTGTGTGTGTGTGTGTGTGTGTGTGTGTGTGTGTGTGTGTGTTACCACAAGTCGCCAGATTCGTTTGTATAATTCATACCTATGATTGCGTTTAGCATGTACTAATACCCTCATTTCATGCTATTTAAAATCAGCTCCGAGATCCATAGAAATAGGCATTATAGGTTATTTCTAATAATCAAACCTATGCCTTCGGGTCATGACTAATTATCTACATTCGCCAGGTTCTGGCCACAAACTAAGGAACTAGCTAATCGTGAGCAGTTTTGACATGGAAATGGTCTGTTCACTGTTCAGGTAATTTCTAAAGCCTTTGGCGAGCTAAAAGGTAAATTTTTAATCTTTCATTGCTACACAATATTGTACGAAAATACGATAAGTGGTAACCGGTAACAACAAACATTATACAAGTAAATGCGTGTGTGGTGTGGGACACACTGTAGCCGAAGCTGCATGAACCGAGAACGTACAGGAACCACAATGCCGTGCTTTGCAGTGGAGAAATAATCTGTCTGGAATTGGACAAGATTTGTTCTAGAGAGAGAAAACGCCAGAGAAAAATATATAAACAATTTTATTATTTTACTTTGTTTTTTTTTACAACTTGTGCCACATTTTCAAATTTTACACTGAGGAAAATTGGCAGCGCTCGTCTAAAGCCTTATTGACCCAAAAGTATCCGTTAAGAAACATTGCACACACACACACGGACTAAATGTCTCTAATATTACTGTACAAGTTTGTAATCCATATTCCATATTTCTGTCCCAATACATATTCCAATTAATATTATTAATTGACCGAGTCAATCAAGTTCTCAGTTTTAACTGCTCGTCATTTGTCTGTTTATCTGTTTGGGGTTAGTCTCACTACGACTTTTGAACGCATCAACCGATTTTGGTAAAACTTGACAAGTCCACAAGTTAGGGTACACATTACATTTTCAATACGAACTAAATAGGCTTAATTACCATAATGTCTCTAACAAGCACGTTAAACGTCATACAAAAGGCATTAAGTATACAGCGGCCGACGGTAAGTAGCCGCAAGGTTTTCTAAACGAATTAAAATATTTTTGTAAGAAGAATGTCGTTATTCTGTAAACGAATTTGTCGACTATTGTTTTAAAATAAGCACAATCAGTACAAAATGTAAACTTGATGGAACCGATGTTTTATAAAAAGAAAATAAGATAATAGTTAATTAAAGTAAAAAGAATGCATAAAAATCAGTGGGAAATGACTGAGGAAGCATTCTCTGGGGAAAGTGTTAGTGATCACGGTGATGGTGTCCAGTATTTGGCATAGTCTTCCTTGTCCCATAAACTCGGTCGTCTACTCTGCTTCCCTTCTACTGTACACATATTTACTCCATGATATGTCCTATGTAAATCCCATCACACACACACACACACACACACACACACACACACACACACACACACACTTATCCATAAATTTACGTTACACTATTACACTATAAAGATGAGTCTTTTTATTACTTGAGATATGTTTTAAGGTCGGTTTGGTCTGGTCATCGTACAATGAACACCCTTTCTTCATATAGAATGGACACCTTAGGACAGAAAAAAACCAATATGGCTGACGATGAGCTTGAAACGTATCCCAATTAAGAAAAATCGTCTTAATACAACCATCATAATATATTAATATAGTAGGAATGTAGTTATTTACACGTCAAAAAAAAATCTTAACAAATATGTTTAAAACACACACAGTATTGTAGTTAACGACCGAAACTCGATATAATATTTCCATTTGTTCTTGGGTAACTCTATATTTACTAAATAAATAAGACACGAGAATCAAACTGAGCCAAAATGATAAAGTGGCAGTGTTTTGTGTGTGACGATTCGTTGCCCCAGTCTTAACGTACAGTAATTAACCACAGGTCATCAACAGTATAAGCTAATCGTTGTTTTTACATACACAGAGTGTACCGTGTGTGTATTTCTGTACGAGAGACAGGAAGCGTGCGTGCGTGTGTACACAGTCGATTTTCAAAGAATCGCAATCGACGTGCGGCGTATCGCTGTCCGTGTTACAGTAAATCCTGTACAAATTCAAATGAACGTTGGGGGGAGGGAAGTGATGATCATTAACCGGCAACATAGAGGGTTGAGGGTTGAGGGTTGATCGCATTAACTGCTATACATTCAAAACACATGCAAACTCATCATTGACTGCCACTTGATGGCAAACTATCGGCCGACGCGTGGCGTATATAGCCCTTCTTGCTGTCATTGTTATGTGGGAATCATGGCTCAAATTTATGCGATACCGGCCAACCAATTGATGCATCGGCATTTCTTTTTGTCTTTTCACAGCGCGACACAGAAACTGCTGTATCAATTCAAAATTTGATATTCGCACATAAATTAATTTTTAAATATCAATACTATACTTAATACCGATATTTTTGTTATGTAATTAATTCATTTACAGGTAGGTCTACGTATGATTATCGAAAAACATCGACAAATTTCTATTATGTTAGGTTTTTATGTAAGTGTGTGTGTGTGTGTGTGTGTGTGTGTGTGTGTGTGTGTGTGTGTGTGTGTGTGTGTGTGTGTGTGTGTGTGTGTGTGTGTGTGTGTGTGTGTGTTTTAAATACTAATGCAATCAATCTAGAAATTGATTTGTGCACAGGATAGATTACGCAACTTGTAGGTAACAATTGTGCGTGAGGTAATTTTTTATTTGTTAATTTATTATGAATTGAAACACAGTACTGAGTGCAGTGTTTATTTGTATGTGTTCAGTAATTAGTGTATATTTTGTTATTTGTAAAGGTTTCTTAAGGTGTTTATTTGTCACAGTTTCTTTCCATACGGTATGACTCTATATAATTGGTTTGTTCTGTAGCTGACGTAATTAAACTACCCTACCACTACTGTATCACCTGACTCTATATAATTGGTTTGTTCTGTAGCTCACGTAATTAAACTACCCTACCACTACTGTATCACCTGACTCTATATAATTGGTTTGTTCTGTAGCTCACGTAATTAAACTACCCTACCACTACTGTATCACCTGACTCTATATAATTGGTTTGTTCTGTAGCTCACGTAATTAAACTACCCTACCACTACTGTATCACCTTTTATTTTCATACGGAGCCTTTGCACCATCATCTTTTCCGTATCAGCCGCGTTTTCACTCAGAAGCATTGAACATCAGTTCTGCAACAATAGGAATACGAGATGTCAGCCAACACGATTACAGTTGCACTTCCTCCTGACCAAACACACACGCTCGCTGGAGAACATGACGACTCGATAGGAACAAAGCGAAGGAATCAATAAACAGGTTAAGTAATGAGTACCACATCACACACAAACACACACTAAGTGTATCGTATGTACCACCCATGTGACTGTGTGTGCTAATACTATTGACAATTTCTACTAGTATGTACTCCCTGATCTGTAGAATTCGTTCACTGTTTTGAACTAAGTACATTTATTATTACATAAATTTTGATATTAGATAATTTTTAAATTATGGGAAAAATTGCAAATATCCCGATTACTCTACTGTTTCTTTAGTAATCTTATATCAATTATAGAGCACACAATCATACAACAAACACTAAACATTCGGATATGTGTTACAATTCCTTATTGTAGATTGGGAGTCACAATGGATTTTCACAATTTTTTTCAATTCTCTTTTTTGACCTTTGTTTCCCAAAAATTTAGAAATTTCCAAAACTTAACCTCTTTAATTTGATATCCCACATGAACTTATGCGGTTATATCAACATTTTCACTCACGTTTAGGCTCAGGCGTAAAAAATTTTTGAATTAAATTTCCTTTAACTTGATGCCTCACATGCGCTTTTACGATTTTTTCATAATTTTTACTCCATTATATTTTTGCCTCCCACCCCCCTATTTTTTGGGGGGAATCAATCTCAACAGTAGGTTTCCGTGCGGTAAAATTATAGACATACTTGTCAAGTTTTACCAAAATCGGTTGATGCGTTCAAAAGTCATCGTCAGACATACCCGAAACAGATAGACAAATGACAAGCAGTCGAACTAAAACTAAGAACTTGCTTCGCTCGTTCAATTAATAATATTAACAATGCTAATATATTACTTTTAATAGTATAATGTATAGTATTAATATGTGTATTTGTGTATTTATAATTGTACCTTCTTTTCCTTGTAATAAGATTTATGTGTGTGTGCGGGGGGGAGGGGTAGGTTAGTTTACTTATATAAGGGATAAACTTAAACAATATATTTTATATTTTTTACAGCGGTAACTAAAGGCCGCTATCATTATTAATTGTAGTGTTACCGACCCTTGAAATAAATGAATAAAGACAGTGGACGACCGTAGCCAATTAATAATAATTTTGTGTCGTCTTCGAGGATCGTAAAAGTGTTATTGGTATTTAGGCCTAAGTGTACTGTATATATGCTATTTGTATAATATGTATAAATAATATTTATGTAAAAACCCATCTGTACCATATAACAGTACCTTATATCATACATTTATATATACATGTGGATTTGCACAGGACATATCATGGAGTAAATATGTGTACAGTCGCAGACTAGACTACTGGACACCATCACCGTGATCGTTAACACTTTCCCCAGAGGATATTTCTTAAGTCATTTCGCACTGATTTTTATGCATTATTTTTACTTTTAATTAACTTTTATCTTATTTTCTTTTTATAAAACATCGGTTCCGTCAAGTTTACATTTTGTACTGATTGTACTTATTTTAAAACAATAGTCGACAAATTCGTTTACAGAATAAGCACATTCTTCTTACAAAAATAATTTAACTCTTTTACAAAACACTGTTCGTCTGCTTTTTACTGGCCGGTAAAAAGTTGTATACTTAATGCCTTTGTATCACTTTTAACATCCCTTTTTAGAGACATTATGGTAATTAGGCCTACTTAGTTCGTATACATACAAATTACGTTTGCTAATGTTAATTCGAATATGTACAGTAATATCAGAGACAAAATTCCAAAGGTCTACATTTTGTCTTTGTATTTAAATTTTTAATTAATCTTAAATGGGTTTAGCTCAGTAATGCACCTTTCCTCAGTGTAAATTTTGAAAATTCGAATGCAGATAATATACTCACTATTATGATGAATAAAGGAATGAAACGACAAACATGTAGACTAATAAGAAAAATGTTTAAAGTAAAACACAAATACAAAGTAAGGCGTTGGTCAAAAATATAAATTATGTGGCGTTACAGTGATTGGAATAACTTTTGCTGTTACATCAGGACTGTCGTATACAAAACGACTGGAGAATCGACGTGAATAGTATTTCCGGGCAGCAAAACATATAATGGAATGAATAATTTTAGAAGAAAAATTATTACAGGAAACCGATGACGAATTACACGGTAAATTCTGTTTAAGGAAAAATGACATGAAAATAGGAGAAATGAGATCGGATTGGCAAACAACCAATAGCTCTAACTCTCTCTCTCTCTCTCTCTCTCTCTCTCTCTCTCTCTCTCTCTCTCTCTCTCTCTCTGACTCTCTTCTTATTCACCACCCACGCAACTGTGTTACAACAGTACCCCCACCTCTGTCCTGTCAGTTTCCTGTAATATCTGACGCTTGATAATCAGTTAAACTAGGTTATTGATTCCCAGGCCTAACAATTCTGCTACACATATTTTTATAAAATCTTTCCACCATTCATGGTAATAGTTTCTATGACTTATTTTAGTCCCCAATTTCATTATCACCAAGAACACGTTGTAGTGACCAGTATTCTCGCCTACACGAATTTTCTTTCTCTATAAAAGCAGATTTTACCTAAAATATTTTTCGTTTCCTTTAACGCGAAATTTAAACTAGGCCTACACCTTCATAAACTGAGCTATACCATTAGCTAATTCGAACGTTTCACTAATTGAATATGCTTATAAAGGTTTAATTTATTGTTCAATTATATTTAGCAGACAGGCGTCCACATTATTCTTTCCACTTAGTTCCTATTGATTTCACATCTCCGCTTGACCATTACAATACTGTTCACGGCATTTTCCAATTTAGCTCTATTCCACATACCTTACTCTGTTGGTTTACACAGGCCTAGTCTTCTTTTCCCGCAGGGCAGTTTTTTTTTTTTTATTTCGCAATTCGAAAAAGTCGTAATAAATGTTTTATATATATAACTTTGTTGACAGGTATAAAGAGTAGGGGAAATAGTCAAGTATTCCATCGCCTTCCTTAAAAATTGAAGTAAAATCAATTAGTTTATGTCGACGACGTGTTAGGCATTTAAGTACAATAAATTTTTAGATATTTACAGCTTGTTACATTTATATTTTTAACAGCTCTGCGTATGGTTAAAATAATTTACAAATTTGTAGAAGACAGCTGGAGAATACAGATTCTTGCATCGTCAGAGTTTAAAAATAGTAAAGATATAACTTTAATTTTTGGACGAGTAAACTTTTAAGTCGCACAGTACATACGCAATGTATAGGCCTATCTGTTTGTTGCACTCAATAATCTCTTGTTCCGCATCATATTCTTCCTCTTCTCCAAACGAACTTCCACATTTTCCCAATTCACTCTTTGTTTGATCTCACGTCCAAATCATACACACAATACAATTGTTTTTACTTCCATATTCCTTAAGGAATGGAAGTATGGTGATGGCAAAAAAAATCGTGTTCGAGATTATTGCAGATTCTGATTCTACTACACTCAAAACATGAAAAAAAGTCGTTTTCCGAAAAGTGTCTGTGTGTCTGTCTGTCTGTCTGTCTGTCTGTCTGTCTGTCTGTCTGTCTGTCTGTCTGTCTCTCTGTCTGTGTGTCTGTCTGTCTGTAGATTTTTTTTCTATGGCAAACGATAACTGCCGCAAATTCAAACAGAATCAAATAATTTTTTGCATACAGCCCGGTTTTGCAGAGTTCTCGCGACCTATTGTTTTTGGTGAAGATCGGTTGAGGGAAAGGGGTAGTTTACCTGCAACGGTTTTTTTTTAGCAAGGGTAATTTTGTTTGTTTGGCAAACGATAACAGCCGCAAATTCAAACAGAATCAAATAATGTTTCGCATACAGCCCTGAATTGTAGATTTCTCAAGACCTATTGTTTTTGGTGAAGATCGGTTGAGGGAAAGGGGTAGTTTACCTGCAACGTTTTTTTAACAAGGGTATTTTCTATGGCAAACGATAACAGCCGCAAATTCAAACAGAATCAAATAATGTTTTGCATACAGCCCTGATTTGTAGAGTACTCAAGACCTATTGTTTTTGGTGAATATCGGTTAAGGGGAAGGGGTAGTTTACCTGCAACGTTTTTTTATAAAGCGTATTTTCTATGGCAAACGATAACAGCCGCAAATTCAAACAGAATGAAATAATTTTTTGCATACGTCCCTGAATTGTAGAGGTCTCAAAGACTTTCGATTTTGGTGAAGATCGGTTAAGGGGAAGGGGTAGTTTACCTGCAACCTTTTACGTTTTAACAAGAGTAAAGTACTTGAAAATTTATTTAAACTTTTTGAAACAATGGTAATTGTTAAAAATAAAATAATTTTGTTGCCAGGCAATAAAATTATAATTTTTTCATTTTAATGTAATATAATATTTTTCATTTAATACAGCAATAAAAAGGCAGGTAAGACACAGCCTGGTTGTTTGGCTGAAAATGATTTTAAATATAAATCTTAGAATATGGAAGTCATGTATGGTTCTCCATACCGATATTTATACACGTTTTCTATTTTCACCATAGACATTTCTATCTCATAAGATTTTTTCCATATTTATAGTTTACTTTCTCGGTCTAATCAATTAGATAGATAGATTGTTCGATCTATGAGAGTCCGATTACTAAATGCTTCTGACTTAAGAAGCATCGTTTTCTAAAGAGCGAAGTGAGTTCTCAGTTTTAAATCGACCTTTTGGCACATGTCTGTCTCACTATACTTTGGAACGCATCAACCGTATTTCGTAAAACTTGGCATTCGTGTTCACAACATTCTTATATAAAAAATAAAATTGTATTATGTTATGTAATTGTTAAGTAAGAGTCAAGCATGGAAGACAGGATTGTCTAAACTACTAGACACGGTTACTAAACAAATTACAATATTAAAATTTTTGTCGCCGTATTGTAAATATTCAAGTCAATTTTACTTTAATGATTAATAAAGAAAAGCAGCACGGCTTTTACTTAACACGGATTAAGTCAAACAATCTGTACATGAGGTTTAGAATATTACGTTTAGATCCTCTCCAAAGCAGTATTTTCAAATTGACAAGATTTCAATGAAAAGGGTTAACTATAGATTTATTTGCAATTGCGCGCCTCACACAGAATAAAATATTCTCTACCTTATAAGTTTTTTGTTTTTTTCGGGGACGAATAATAAGTCGTTGAAAGATTCACAATATCTTTTGCGTCAGCTAATATTTAATAACATGAAGAATAAATAAATAAACTTATCTGTTAACACTAAGCACAAATTAGTGTATTATGAGCAATATTTAAAGTTTAA
This sequence comes from Magicicada septendecula, assembly GCA_034769895.1. NCBI lineage: Eukaryota > Metazoa > Arthropoda > Insecta > Hemiptera > Cicadidae > Magicicada > Magicicada septendecula. The sequence goes on along the minus strand of CM068376.1, from coordinate 353,839,954 downwards.
ACTATAAATTTTCTTTCTAGGAGCGGACTGAGTTGTAACTTAGCGGTCTAAAATCAACGAAACTTCTTTGAAAACTGATTTGTTGTTTGTAAAACTTTTGATGCAGGAACACTCGCATAACCGTTTAGAAAACTGATAATAATTACTTTTTTTTTTGGCCGTTGTCAACAGTTGGTATCTGCTGACTAAGAAAATGACGTGTAGCGACAAATGTTTAATTAATAATTAGTCGGTTGCAGCACAATTGCATAACTGATTTATTGTTAATTTTTTAAAAGCATCCTAACTTAACAGTTTCATCAGAAGTGGATACGGGTTTAGCGCACCCGATGTACTTGCTTGAACCTGTTACCTGGAAATACAACGAAGTAACTATAGGAAGACCTACGAAGCGTTGGTGAAGTGTATATATTCCTTTGGGACCGAAACTGGTGATTCGCTGGTAGAAGAAGAAGAAGAAATTGACTGTTTGTATTAAAATTGAAATGGGTTCCTACCTGTGGTATTGTAAAGATTAATATTGCGTAAATAAAAAGTAGCCATTCTGAAGTCTTCCGATAGCGTCTAGCTCGTCTTCAGGTCGATAGTACCCGATATGAAGGTCATTTAGTGGCTTTTGGATAACAATAAGTAATATTTTGTCTTACAAATCTGTACTGTTACTAACGCAGTCTTATTAATTTGACATTTAAATTACTGAAGATTACATTATATTTTAAATAAAATAGAACTCGGGCAATATTAACAATTTAACATTACTGACAGGAATAAACGGTGTGTTAAGAATAATATTGCGTTTAAAATAGAAATAGAAATTCTGCGTGTAAAAGCAGCGGGCGAAACTGACCACAAATCTTGACAATAAACAAAGCGGTGCCTTGCGGAGGTTCCACATGCAAATAAGGGGTGTGCTCGCCCAGTAATAAAGACTGATTAGAATTAAGAAGGGTTCAACTTGCAGAAAGGGGAGTGCTTGTCTCTTTGCCAAATTAAATTCATTGACTCCACAATTCCCGTGTAGATTTAAACAAAGTCTCCTATTCAATTGACTAATACTTTACCGCTGCTGAAGTCTCAATCTTAACTGACTACACCGGTTTTGTGGGCTTCTCATAATCGTGTAGATTTAAACAAAGTCTCCTATTCAATTGACTAATACTTTACCGCTGCTGAAGTCTCAATCTTAACTGACTACACCGGTTTTGTGGGCTTCTCATAATCTCAGTATCAGTTGTAGACATATTTTGGCAGAAATAATTACGTGTTGTGTCGAAGCTTAGGCCTACGTTTTATAATTAACCCTAAAAAGTGTCTGTATCACGCACGATGTGGCTGAGCGAATGCCTGTATACGCTTCTGTTCTTAGCACATTACTCGACCATTATACATGCCTAGATATCCATTACCACATGTTAGTAAGTACTGTTTATACCCCACCCCAAACACACACATATATCTACACATAGGCCTATACTTATAAAATACTCAGACTTTTGGCGACCTTGAATATGATGTGTCTTGTTTTCAGGTTAAATTCATCCTAGAGTTTTGCTATTTTCCCTCTATGGGTGACACATCCTTTCTCTCTCACTCTCTCTCACTCTCTCTCTCTCTCTCTCTCTCTCTCTCTCTCTCTCTCTCTCTCTTTCTGACAGGGTGGCGCATAAGACAGACTCAAACAACAACAGACTTAAAGCGTGATTATTAGGAGTAAGATTTTTATATAATAATCTTAGAGGTGTCACTAATTTTCTTAAGAACAAATATGGAACTGAAAATTTTTGTGAAAACATATATTCCTTATTCAATATTGACAAAGCACACTAAAATTATCATTATTTCTTCTTAAACCGCCAATTAAATATTCGGTTTATTAAAAATATCAAGAAATTTGAATTTTTTCACGATAATTCGAATTTTTTCTAATTTACCTACTAAGTTTTCTGATAAGATCGTGTAAAAACTTTAATAAGCAAATAGTTTTTACACCGTTACTCAGTTTACATTGGGAGCACAGTCGGCGCTTAGTACAGCAACGATAATATTATTGAGGTAGATGGTTATGCTAGAGGATACACTGTACGTCGTATACGGTACACGCGTACAAATCTCTATGTACGGTTTGGAAATGACGGAGATGGAAAACTTATACGGGTAATGTACAATATATAAGAAGCTGTAGACTTACAAGATCGGATAAAATAAGAAATTAGAAAAGTGCAGTGTTAAACGTCGACGTAACCAAACCCAAACATCACGTCCTGCCTACCCAATTCCCACTTGGTCGCTCCATCCTTATCCTTGAGCATCTCCTTTGCCTAATCCTCCTACATCTCCACATCTCCATTACCTCCTATCTCCTCGCATCCTTCCTCTACAGTATCCACGGTACAATGCTGTACTGCCCCCGTTATTCGAGTGTCCGCAGAGCAACCTCCGCCTGTGTTACTGTTACCTTAGCAACACTTACCTCGGTCACAGCGATGCCTTGCCTCATCGACGACAGCTAGGATTGTACAGCATACTGAAGTTGTAATTAGAAATGACGGACGTATCAACAACATTTTAGGTTTCTGCAATGCTTCCAGCCGTCTTTAAGAATTCTGAGAAGTAAAATTAACTTATACCTATAAATTAATGTGAATTTGTCACGTTTTGTAATGTGTATCTGAGGTGTCGGCAACACTACACAACTGACACACTGTATGCTTTACAGTTTGGCCTTCTTGTATCAAACACATATTGTAAACAAAATACTGCTCTCCAAACAATACGATTATGCGATCAAACAACGGTTTTAATTATTTGGAGTGCGGTGTAGCAGTGACTAGACGGTAAACATAGGGCGAACGTATAAATACAATTAAATAAATCCAATTTGAAATTAAGATGGAAACGAGGGTTCGAGAGGAAGAATTGTTTAGACTAGTCAATTGCAGACGAGGCCACAGTCACAAACATCTTTGCGTTGGGGTGACGGTGAAATTCAATTATTTGCATCGGATCAAGGCGTGGTCAAACTGTCACCCAACTTTATCGATCAATTAAAGCGATGCTGTCTCGATAATTAACGCTTCCCCGCAAACGCTACACCACCGTTACGTCACATGTTCCGAACATGGCTTCCGAATTTTCACTTCAACAGACTCTGACAATTGTTTCAGCCTGTTGGGCTATTGCCATAGAGTTACAAGAATAATATGTAAGAGTAACAAGAGTTTTCTTATAACTATTTGAAAATTGCCTAATAGGTTAAAACAATAATATTCTTTTAATCTGTTACCAAGTTAATATCTTTCACCAAGTGCCAAGCGAGTTTCAATTTATGCTGTCAAAGATAATTTAGTATACAGAGTTTTACGTTCATTTAAGCAAGTTCTGAATACCGCAGTTCATGTCAATATACATATAATATTACTGACAATATAGTTAAGGTAAGTAAACAATAAAATTTATCGTCCTTCGATAACATCATACAACAAACTATGATGCAAGTATTATTAAACTGGCCGCTGGGAAATGCAAAAATTACTATAATTGTAACCTAAAATTGTCCCAATTCACATCCCTGTTTCATAAGCAGCCATCTGTACGAAAAAACACATATGTCAGACGTTTCATTCATTCTGTTGTATAACATCCTTAGAGGCAACACAAGCTTAAGGTAAGATTTTTATAATTTGGTAATCAATGTCGTTGGAATCAATTAAATTAAGAGATATTGTCATTTTCCTTACTTGTTATGACTGCCTTCTTCGTCTTCTTCTTCTTTTCCTCTTCTACATCCTTCCTTCCGTGCTTCTCATTTTTGGGATTTCCCTTCGCTCAATAATTTCAGACTACCTCAACCTTTGCCATTGATTGTTCGAGAAATATACAAGTGCATAGACTTTGTTATTTTAACCTCGCAAGTAACTTGCAGGTATCTTCTCATACGACCCAATTCCACGGCCACATTTTTACCTCGAATATCACAATTCTTTTAGATATAGACCTACTGCGGAATGCCTTTCCTTCCTCTCTTGGTTCATACGTTTATTCCCGGTCAATCTTATTGCACTTGTACGTCACTCCTTAAACGTCTCATGAATTTTGTATTTAGTCACTTAACATATTGAATGACGCAAATACTTACCGCGCGTCAAATCTCACTGAATTCTTTCTTGTATTAGACTTGCCCTTTCTTTGACCAACATGATACTATGTCGTTATAATGAATTATGACGACGGGTACCTCTGCAACTCTTGTACCCACTAACACTGCAATGTACCATAACCTATATTGAAAGTAAACTTTATCAAGGTGACAAAAAAAAGTCCATTTAATTTATAAAACAAATCCGAATTAATAATTTAATAATTTTTACTATTTTCATCGAAGGACAGGTGTAAAAACGGCCTAATATGTTGATCTATTATCTCTACTTCTGAACTAACCCGGCGATCATTCTGAACTAAAAAAATGATCATTTTTTGTTCATTTCAATATTTTGATGTCAGTCATGAATTCATTTTTCTGTTTTGTTTAATATGTATTTTCTCTATGTTTATAAATTCTGTATATTTTTGCTTATGTATATGCATACTGTGTATGTTTCTGTATCTTTTAACCTTATAGGAATTATGACGTGATGTTTTTGTAGTTTAGAAGCGGCATACAGGGATGTCTTCCGGTAGCCGTACTATATACAGACGAAGGTGAGGCCAGTTCTAGATATTATCTGGTTTACCCGAGGGCTGACAATTGTGCCTCGAGGATAAAGGAATAGCCTACATATCGACTGGACTGTACTTAGGCCTAATCGTTTGTCTCCCTCTGTGTGATCCCCATGAACTCCACGTGATCTTAGGGTCCTCGTTTACTTGGGCCTAGACTCCATGGGTTTCCACTTTGTAAAGGTTCTCATATTTCTGTTCCTATTGTAACGGCCCCAGTTAGGCCGTTACGTAAACATTTAAAACTAGACCCTTGGCCTAGATGAAGCGAAAATGTGCTGGAGCCCAGACTGACAGGACTCGCAATAAAACACTCAATTAACAGTAACGAATTTTTTTATTAGTGTGTTCTTATTTCATTAACATGACATATTTGTACATGTTGAGTTCAACAATTGAATTTTTGTATTTCAAGAACAGTACTTAGTTTTCATTCCATCAACAAATATAATTATTCTCGCTCTGTATTAATCACAATCAAGCAGTATAACAATTAGATCTTTTGCACAGCTAGCAATATGAATTACAAATATACTTATAGTTTCACACTTATATATATATATATATATATATATATATTCACAGGACTTGTCCTGACAATTATTTGTTTTAATCACGGTGAACATAAAGATTCTGTTAATACATGCTTTCTTTATGCTGGGAAAATGAATTCATATTTTCATCTATGGCGGTACCTGTCTTTAGTTTTATCAAGAATTATATATGTTCAACGTGCATTCATGACAATTACAATACAGTACTATTAATAATGAAAATTAATTAAACGATATAACCACTGGATGCTTTGGCACACAATTCATAATAATAATACAGTTCACAAATATGCACCCATTAAACATGGTCTAACCATTTTAATCATTATAAATTTTAAAAAAACAATGTTATCAGTTTATGTATGTCCTTTTGCTATGAACACCGTTGGTAGAGTGTAGCTGTCTAGATTAAATAAACGGAATGTTCCCACCTGCACTTCTGAAGCATTGATGCTACCGGTTAGGTCCTGACAATTAGTGTGGTAAAGGTGATGTGGAGTTCAGAGCCTCCTGCTAATCTTCGGGACAGCTGTTCTTGGTGGCCCTGGAAGATCTCTTAGTCCGACGGCGATGGGGGAGCGTTCTATAGCACAGCTCAGCCGATGATAACTGATGTCGTTGTTACCATGCCTTCATCCCTTTCCCCCGGCTGGTCGGGAACCCTGTAACGTTTTTTTATGTACAGTAGGCTGTCAGGAAATATAAGTACCCTAATTCTCTTTCGCCTCGTAACACCGAGACCGCACACACACTGTCGCAATTTTATCCACACTATTATTCTGCTATTAGCGATACTATTCTTGTGCAAGGAGCAAGATTGAAAATTTACATCTGCATATTCATTAGCCTTTATAAAATCGAACACATGTACATTAATTACCCTTACATTTTTTTTGAACATTTACTTTTAAATTTAACCTTCCTTTTAATTTAATTTAATTTAATTTGATGTAATTTAATATTTTAATTTAATTTACCAACATTTACATTTGCAATTAATTTTTCTGCAGTCAAGTGCAAAAATCGCCACGTGCTCGGATAGGCCTATATACCGGAAGTAACTTGTGAGACACACACATACATGATTAAGACGCACACAACTAACAATTAACAAACACAATTCTCATTATTAAATTAAACATATAACCCCTTATTAATTTAACAGTGAATAAGTAATAATGTTTACCTGAGGCACTTATAATTTTCACCCAGTCATAGTGAGTTGAGAAGAAAAGACTCTAGTCACCACCGCCGTCAGACCTCGAGATGCACAGTCGGAATCCTTATAAAGAAATGAGACCGATTGCCAACCTCTACCGAATCATCTCGGGGAAGCTTGTAGCGGAATGTAAACCTTGATCGAACAGCTGATGCCGCCAGCTGAATTGCGTCGACGTTGCGCGCCACGGTGACGGCGATCCAGTCAGCCGTGCCTCACCCGAAGGCCGCAGCCTTGGCGCGATCTTTCAAACATGCCGGGAATTCAAATCCCGGCACACTATCAATTCTGTAAACACGTCCTAGCCAACTAATTCTCTGCGACATACTAGATATTCTCTATTTACTAATCAATAAAGCTCAAAATTCATATGAATTCGCCGGTTGCCACTAATCCGATTGACCCAAAAATATACCTTAATGCTTTTTCGCTCAAAATGTAAATTATTCGCATTCAACAAAAATAAGATGAACTATGTGTATGTGTGTGTGTGTGTGTGTGTGTGTGTGTATAGGGCCTACATATTGCAACAAAACAGGATGATAAGCTCTATTAATCGTATCTGAACATGGATGACGAACACTGACATGTTTAAAATGGTTTTATTCAATCTTTTGTCCTTTAGCTGTAAGTTTTGTATTTAGCAATGGATAAGGACGTAGGTTATATCAAATTCTTTATAAAAATGTGTTCTTTTATGTCATCTACTTTTTGTGTGAAATTGTGCGCGGGTGCGCGTGTGTAAACCTTATTCGCTATACCTTCCGCGGTAATCAACCCATCGACGTGAAACTTTGACAGTGGATTGTTTATGTAAATAGCTACAGTTTTTATGTACTCTGAGGTTTCCAACTATTTTATAAATATGGTTTTTCGTATAGGAAAAAACTCAGCTTTTAACTCGTATCAATGATAGAGTAATAAAGTTCATACATAAAATCAATGCAAGCTCTTGCGGATTTATACAAAATTTTGCATGTAAGTCTTATATCTTCTGCTAATATCAGCCATGTGAAATCGGATGGACCAATCAGAAGACACTAATTTCATTAATAGTCGTACTCTGTGAGGTACGGATCGACACAGTTGGTCGATAGCATTTGCCGAGTGAAGTTGTGTCCGTCGACGAAAGTTTTCCTCGTACGGAATTATAGAAATACAAAATTATCATAAAACTTGGAACGCTTTGCGAGCTTTGCGTAAAGAGCCAAGCAGGTTAACAACCTCTATAAAAATTATTATTATATTTAAGTGCTTTTCGCGGTAGTCAAGATAGTCCGCATAGGGAATTATTGAACACTTCAAGCTTTCACGGAAGGTGTAAGCTAAATACACCGCTTTTACAATAAATACCCATATTCACCCTGAGATCTAATAAAAATTAACATGTAAATTAATAATAACTTTTGCGAGCGAGAACGCTAATTATTGTGAGAGTGACAATTGTTGAAAAGTCTATTTGGTGTTAGCAGTTCGACGGAATCGTCAGCGTGACGTACAGAGGCATCGTCGCTGGAGCAACCCGCCGACGAAGAGGACCCCAGACGAAGAGGACGCCAGGACGGGAGCGACGCTAAGAAGAGGAGGAACGCACACCCGGAGGACAAATCAGCAAGTGAACGGATATCATCTAACAAGTAAAATCGATCTAAAATCGGACTATATAAACTTTATTCAAATATAAAACGCATGACAATTTTGTAATTTAATATACATCGTAAAAACTATTATTTCCTGTGTGTAATAGATAATTTTGTATTACCTCCATAATAGACTCGTTTGTAATTTCTTCACACACACTATATCCTATGCGAAATAATCTGTATCGTTGCAATATATATATATATATATATATATATATATATATATATTTAGATTTTTGAATAACATTTAATATCGTTTTTCTCATCCTGGCTTGCTTTCCAAACATCATGCTTCAGATTGCACTCCTCATGCCTCAAATCTGTCACGGCCTCCTTTTCCTTCTTTCAGGAGGGGTTCATTCTAGTAATTTCTTTGGCTTCCTATCATTACCCATACAGTACACATGCTCGTACCATCTTAATGTGTCATTTATCCATCCATTTATCTTAACGTGTTTTTGCATCCATCGTGTCATTTATATTGGTTACATATATTCAGTCTTTCCCTTATTTCTTAATTTTTACCCTGTCCAGCACCTAGTTCAGTATTCCGTTTCCAGGCTCGCTTTTCCTCATATATTCTGTAGTCTCCCACACCTCTTCCCCATATGTTACAATACTTTCCACGATTGTCATGTACATTTTAATTTCTTTTTGCATTAGTTGATTGCTCCATAAAATCTAATGTAACTGTCTTGCCTGTTGTTTCCTTTGTCGTATACGACTTATTTCTTCTAGACTTGTGCCGTCTTTTGTAATCGTGACTCAAAAGTATTTACTCCCTCCACAACCCCTCCGTTCCAACAATAATAAATAAACAATAAAAGATTTTAATTTTTATAATATATTGATACAATTACTTTGTAAACAAAATGTCCAGTGTTTGTTGTGTTTAATACTGTAATTCCACAGGAAACCATGCAATACAACATGAAACTGTTCACGTTAAAACGTTTATATTATCATTTTTAAAACTGAGTAATATTTCTACACTGTCATGTATAGGCTATAACAATAGCTGTTGATATCAGTGACGGTGGTACATCGCAAAACTCAGAGTAATTCAAAATAAACTGTAAATTAGTTCATGTAAAATATAATTCGTATTTATTTCAAAATCAGCATCTGTATTGTAGAAAGGTCCGGTGACTATAATTATCGGTATAGGACACGTACAATACGGAGAAAGGTCCCCCTCACTGTACGCTGTTGGCAATTTAACTAGCTTATCCGCCTTTAGAGGTGATTTCTCACCCCCAGGGTGCACCTACTCTATGATCTAGAATGCTTATCACGGCATTCAATTTATCCCCTCCGACGTACTGGCCGCTGCCGGTCGGCCGTTCCTCTTTTGTAGTATTAAAACCGCACGATGTTTATCTGTTCAGCTACACACACACACACGCACGCACACAGAGTGTATGTTTGTGAATTCGCAGCGGTATTATTATCGAAGTAAAGTTACTTCTATCGATTTTCTGTGCTCCATGTTTTGTTTTGTTTCTCTAGCGTTCTTGCTTTCAAAATCCTTTTTACCGCTGTTTACTCCACCCAACTCGTCTTTGTTCTTATTAGGTTCTACTTTATTCGTTCAGGCCTAATTCTATTCATTCTAATGACTTCTATCGTTAATCAGTCGTACTTCCATTTCTTCTATGTTGCTTTTAGTCTTATATTCTAGAGTTTACCCATGATTCATACTCAAGGTAATGAAGTTCCATCGGAAACCAGGGACCAGACAATTACCAATAATTCGTACTCCTACGTAAGTATAGGTCTACGCGTGTGTATGCGTGTTTACGTGTATTGATTCACACATTTTTACTATATTTTCTTTCATTGTTCTTGAAGTTAATTATTATGTTAATTTAAAATCACTTTCTCAAAAAAGTTAATTTTTCGTTTTGCAAATCTTTTTCGAGGATAGGTATGGTACCTATCCTTAGTGGAAATTTCCTTTTACACCCGCTGGAAACGGTTAGGCCTATACCGTAAAAGTTATTTTTGGCTATGTTATTTGCGAGATGCACGATTTCTCAGACACCTCTCTTTGTTTCAAGTGCCCCACCTTTACTGTTTAAAACTTTTTTTCACCGGGGATTCTTTCAACAGAAACGCTTTCAAGAAGTAATTTGTGTATGATGACTTGTATCTTTGTTTACCGTTCCACAAAAGCTGGCATATAATTATTTTATGTCACTGCTGCCATATAGCCAGAGTAACATATGCCCCGGGCGGCATAGCCAGGAGGGCGGCAAAGTGAACATAGACTTGAAACAATTGTTTTCAGTTTATAAAACTACAAACAACTTGTTTCTTTGATATAACTCTATTCCTTTCGTAAAAGAAGTATAACAAGCCAGCGTGTCTGTTGTCAAAAACCTTGCGTGATAAACAGTATTAGTCTATTTATAATCAACCATCGTAATTACGGTCATTATGATGACAAATTACGCTGTAACAGTAGCTGATATCCATTCAGGAGTTTAGAAGAGAATATTACATTTTAATCCACTAGCTGTGTTTGTTCCCTGTGACAACCGTTCACTTAACTTGGTTGCAGTTCATGTAAATGTTCAGGCAGTGACATTTTTTGGGACAGTAGAACGTCTATTCACCTTTTTTTCCTGTTCCGTTCATAGATGGAGTGTTCTTAAATACTTCGTAAATATTACTCTAAAAGGACACTGTGATACCAGGTGGAGTTCAAAAGCAGATACGGTGAAAGCAATATGAACTCAGCTGGTTGAAGTGATCGCTGGTAAAAAAACGTTTTGGGTTCCTCTGTAAATTTGAGGCGTACGTAAATGATGGGAATATATATTTTAGGGAACAGCTTTCCCAGTTAAGTGCACAGTGTTTGCAAAACTGAATCCACATGACCTAAACAGTGAAGAATTCTCCAGTAACTTGAAAGACGTCATGTCATACTTTTATTAAAAACGGGAAAAGTTAACGGAGAACAAATGAACTTTTACACCTCATGGACTGCTACAATACATTTCTTCAATGGGATTAGAACCCTACAAAACACTAGCAACAGCTTTAACAATTTTTCTTACTTTACCAGTGTCTGTGTCTTCTTGTTAAAGATCGTTTAGTAAATTTAAATTGATTAAATCGTACCTACGATCAACAGTATCTCAAGAAAGTGTATCAAGTGTAGCGATAGGCCTACTTTCAACTAAAAACGGCATTGCTTCATCTTTAGATTATAGTTATTTAACAACCGACTTTGCAGGCATTAAGACCAGGAAAGTTACAGTTTAAATTGTCTCGTTTTAAATATCGATTAAAAATTAAAAATAAATATTAAGTGTTTACTAATAGAAGACAGAAACCATTAACTGTAATGGTAATTGATTTATTTTATCATTTTAATGTAGTCTTTGGTTAACTTTATGTTGCTTTAGGATATGGTTTTGACGATGCGCTTTAGACCTACAAGGAATTTGCATGTTTATTAGTACATTTTTATGTTATACATTTTTATATTACTACATTTTTTATAGTTTACATTTGTTACCATACAAACTGAATACCCGTAATATTATAATATGTAATTTCTTAATTTTTACTTAACAAATATTCTTAAGACGTTTGCTGGACGTGCTTCCGTACAAAAATCTACAATTTATTAAGTACCTATTTTGTTCACTGGATGGGCCTTAATTTTTGTTCTTTTGCGCCCCTTTAATTGTGAAGGCGAGGCGGCCGACGGTCTCCTTGCCCCGGGCCCCAAAAAGCCTAGGCACGCCACTGCATATAGCTAACAAGTTTCAACCTTTTCGATACTGGCATATGTTACAGTCGCCATATAGAATATGTCTCGTAACGTTTCAATACCTGATGGGATGGTTAACCATTAACAACTGTGCTACGAAAGCCAGTATCAAAATAGTTTGACAGAACCAGCTGGTTAACCTTAAACCGTGACACATTGCACGTTCGTATGTGCCCTCTCACTTGTAAACTTTACCGTTTTTTATTATTCATGTTTTTAGCTATTTTATTTTGCAATCCGTTAAAATACGCATAGTAATATTAGGTAAAACTTATGTTAGCTTAAAGAAAGAAAATAAATTTTAAGTGGAAAGTGTTCCAGCGAGCAGTCCCCCATTAATCTAACAAAATATAAAGTAAAAAAGTCCTACTGGTTTTAACTTTTGTCTGAAGCGTTACAATCGTCTTGTGCGTCCTGCAAATTTCTTTCCAGCAATTTGTGGTTGTCTGTCATTGTATCTCGTGTAATGATGTCGCACCATGTCCTGCAAACGCCGCTAGATCTCTATGCGTTATTACTAAAAACACTTTTTTATAGCAAACGTTCTTTTTTTCTATCATCAGCAGCACGATTAACGCTCTCGTATGTGTGTGTGTGTGTGTGTGTGTGTGTGTGACACTTCGTGTTTGTGTGTACGCTGTTCTATACTTGGAAACCCCCAACCCAGTAAGTAATATTGCTACTCGTATTATTAAAACTATTTAGAATAGTACGTAGGTTATGTTACGCACAGGTTAAGTAGGCCTACGTACTCACGTGTATTTAGCCTACATTATCCTAGACACTGTTTATAGAATACAATAGACGTGTTCTATATAAATTTACTCTACATTGATAGGTAAACATAGTTTGTTCTACGAGACTCCAGAATAAGCGCCTAGACTTGTCTCGGCATATTTAGTAAGTGGCAAAGGCTGGTGAACGACGTCATTAGCAACCTACATAAGACGGTAGTAAACGGAGAAGTCAGTATGTATTGCGAGTTCGGTACAGTAAGTTATAGAGTCAGTGTGTGTGTGTGTGTGTGTGTGTGTGTGTGTGTGTGTGTGTGTGTGTGTGTGTGTGTGTGTGTGTGTGTGTGTGTGTGTGTGTGTGTGTGTGTGTGTGTGTGTGTGTGTGTGTGTGTGTGTGTGTGTGTGTGTGTGTGTGTGTGCGTGCGCGCCCGCGCCCGCGTCTGTGTTTAGTACCAAATTTGTGGATCAATATATTAGTGTTTTTGTTTGTATAAATCATGATTGTGCTAATATTCTATAACACAGTTGTAAATCGAAATTTGTATTTTTTGTGTTATATATTTACTTGTGAAAAATTATTTGTGATAACGATAAATAAACAAGGTATCTACAGTGACAAGAGTGTTTTATTTTGATCGGTTCCTACAAGGCGACAACATGCTCAAGTAAAAGTTTCAGCGTGGTTTTTCAGTATCTACGCCATAAGAATACAGTGAAATCGATCCCCTTTTAAGAAAGGACATAGCAACAATCGGATGAGATTCGGCTCACGCACCAGGCTAATTGTCCGAACAAACAACCGCTGCTTTCGTCTCCCCTTCTCTAGCATATCTTACAGAAAATCAGGCCAATTGAAAATGTTAAATGCGGTTAAAGCCGCATAATCAACCTATCCTTGTTATACCGCTGAACAAACTCAAACCTACGTTATTGGGTTACATTTTTATAAATTCATTGTGGCGGTCTGTGCGTGGGTGAAGAGCGGTAGAGGGGAGAAGAGAGTGACACTAGTAGTACAGAATTATCCTCTTACCCAAAATTCTGTTCCCGAAGAATATTCTCGCAAATTCGAAATCACATATCTGTTTCCCAAAGTTCGTACTAAAGTGGGACCGACGGAAAAAATTTGTATTCCGAAATGTCGGTAACAAAATGGATCCAATCGAATAAATAGAGGTCACTAAAAAGATGAAAGCGAGCTCCGATCAGACCAAGGTATTTGCAAAATGAAATCTCAAACAGTAAAACTGTAGACTATTAAATGCTGACCACTGTGTGAGCAGTGTACTGTGATTACTCTGTCTCTGCTGGGTACTGCTGATGTACAGCTCGCACTACTTGCAGATTGCTTTCAACACGGATTTTGATTTTTATAATTGAATTGTCTAAAAGCCTAAGCTTGGAGTACCGAATGTTGTAGACACAAATGAGGCTGAATCAGTGCGTGTAGCGAACGGAACTGCCCTAATTTGGAAACTGCAAAGTTTATTAATGTTTATAGAACATTTGATTACGCGCAATTTGTAAATCTGAAATGTATGCCCGTACGTCCAGCGTTCTCTGTTTTAAAATTCCTGAAATTTTAAGCACAAAGAATACAAATGTTTCATGCACACAAGATACATTTCATTATACATTATATGTTGTAGTGACTACGGTTTCCTTAAACCTACCGATTTACTACGCATGCGTATGGTAGAGTTAAATACTCCTATGCAGGAGTAAGTCCTTCAACAGTACGAAGCATTGACTGTGAAGCACACAATTATTTTTCTGCACAATTTAAGTGCACAGTGCGATAGAGCGATGTAGGGCAATCATGTCCGGTTGAAAATTTTGGAATAATTATTTATTTCCTAAAAACCGCTCCTCTCCATAATTTGTGCCGGGGTTTGAATTTTTCCGGCGCGGTTTGAACGTGTTCAGTGCCACCAACGCACGTGGCAGCTGTGTTTGTCACAGCCACCTCAATAATTAAAATATGATTGCCACGGCTGTGCCTGCACTCCGGTGACGCGATCTAGCAGGCCTAGTCAACCGTATCAGCTGCTCGCTGTACTTGTTAGTAAGCAGCTTACCAAAGGTTATTATCTACAAATCGGGACAGGTCGTTTTTATGCAGGATAGTGGGACCGACTAATCCAGGCCTGGCTCTCATTCCTCTACCAACCTTCAAGCAGAGTGTCCAATGGTCTGACGGCCCAGGGTTAAGTGCAGATCTTTCCACACGAGTTCGTAATCCGGTAAAGGCATTCAGGGTCCCCGCACCAGCCGGGAGAAAGGGAAAGCAGCGGTAGTAACATCAACACCTGTCACTATCCGCAGAGGATGTTCCCCGAAGCCGTCAGGCCCAGGAATACTCATCCAACAGAACACCGAAGGACCCACATCTGCCCGGAACGACACTCCTTGGAGATTCACCACAATCTAAGGACAATCTGCAGCACTCATGGCACACTGTTCATCATGGTACCGTGAGTTCTTCAACAAAAGCACAGATGGGAATGTTTTAATTATCACCCTTCAGTCAACATCAACTCAATAGACTGGCCCCTTGGTGTTCACGTTAAACATCTTGTTAAGAACTCACAACACCTCAGATCAAGAACTCCAGCTGTTTAAACAAATTGTAACTGAATATTTTGTAACAACATAAATTAATGTTCTTATAGAAAATTCTACATGATTATAACAGTGTGTCACAAGTTAAACACTAATAAAAATTGTTACTTGTTAAAAGAGTGTTGATTGCAAATGAGAAATCAAGCAAAATTCGAAGGTTTTCATTTTCTAAACTGACAGCTGTCTTGTAACGCTACACCACATCAAAATTTTGACGTTTTCATTATAAAAATTTAACTACGCCAGTTAAATAGTTCCAGATTTAAACGAACATAACAGATTTGGTATTCACTAACAAAACGACATGAAAACAAAACAATTACACACTTATAGTAAATGATTACCTTGTATGCGGTCCGCCGTGTGACTTCTCAAACTTGTTTAACATTACGCGTTTCAAGGCTTATGCCTCATCATCAGACGTTTAAAAAACCAAAAACACATATAACACAAAACTGCGTTTGTCAAGAAATAAAATTGCAGAAGCAAGCATATTATGTGCACGTGTTGTAGGGTGCGCACCCATTTTAAACAAGTTTGAGAAGTCACACGGCGGACCGCATACAAGGTAATCATTTACTATAATATAAAAGTGACTTGGATACCATTACGAAACATGAATGTTAAATTACACACTTTCTTGATTTTGAGGTGTGTAAGTGTTCGTGGGCATTGTGCTTGTGTTTGTGAGTGTTGTGTGTTTTTTCATAGTAAATATTCATTTGGATTATTTTATATTTTGATCGTATAACCTATCATGTGAAGTTCTGTTATTATTATTTTGTTGACTCTCTATCAGAGGCTGGTAGTGTTATTCATTTCTTTATATATATATATATATATATATATTAGTACATGTAATACAATAATATACATGTATATAATTATACGGCTGCCGATTGTTTGGGTGGCCGAAACGGCGTATTTATATATTTATCTGCGACGGAAAAAGTCCCGTCAGTCAAATTCAAATCCTTTTATCAGTGTTGTCCAGACCTGTTGATGGTTAAAAGTCGCCTGCCCCATTGAGCTTCTCAAGTAGCGCTGGATCTGTTCCAAGACGAAGAATGGTATTGTTCCAGGGAGTCAGAAATGAAGCTAGAGGAGTTAGTACTGCAAGATAACTCGAAGCAACGGTATCTATCCCGTATTCTCGAATTTGTTCATCGTCCTTCAACAGCACTACATTTTGAGCCAAGCAGTGGGACGGGTTTGATTGTTAATATACATTTTGCTTAAACGTTTATCGTTAAGACCGTTTAAGCCTTCTAATTTTTGCTTTTCAGTATCCAAAGATGACAATTTGCTATTCCCTTCTCTTTGTTTAACTGACGCGATAAATCCAGACCGAGGCTCATTCCGTGTAATGCGAATTCCAGTTTCCTACATATGTACCAGAGAGAGAGAGAGAGAGAGAGAGAGAGGGAGGACATTGTGTAATAATGGTATAAAATTGCTGCACAAAGAGGGTTGACTGGACAGGGTAAACAATAACTAAGTGAAATATTGTCGGGGATTACTGTGGGGTGGACTGTAACGAGCCGTGACATAAAGCGACCCACCAGAACACAATTGTTTACAGTATGGAACACCTTTTGACCAACAACAACTATTGTTTTTATTTCGTTACATATTCGCATTTATTCAATGCAATTACACGCGTGCAGGTGAACTCATTTAAATAACGAAAGTAGTTACTTCCGTGCAAGTCGGACAAACTTAGTTAATATTGTTGTTTAACGTTTACTTTGCCATTGTTCGTTCCTTGCCCTGCCTCATACAGTTTCGCAATTTGTCGACGCATTCTTCAGTTTTGACTATTCCCCTTTGAAATAATCCGTTTTCCCCTTCATAAATCTGTCACTTTTTCAGCCAATATTTAATCCCTATGACAGCCACAGTATTCTGCAACTTTCTTATCACGCTGAGTAGATGTGATGCCTATTACTGGGTTCGATTCCGTAAAACCGTCGTGCGATTTTCAGACCCCAGGTCGATTCGGCCTGTAAAAACGTGTACCTGGAATAACTCCTGGGCTGAATCGTAGTGCTGGCCACAGTACGTTGCTTGTATGCCGAGCGGCTCACATAGCCTGCCTAAATGCTAAGCTAAGCTAAGATGTGTCTCGCTACCTGCTCAGTGGACCATACATTTGATTCACACGAATGCTAAGCTAAGCTGTGCTGTGCCTTGCTGTGGGGGCCGGGAATATTTCACTTCAACCATGTGCATGCGCACAACCCATGTTGGGCCATTTGTTGAACGTAAACAGTTCTAAATGTCAGATCGTTTTGAGGTTTGTTGTGTTGTGTGCGTTGTAAAAATTACTGTTTGCGTGTTTGTTTTTACTTTTTATTAGTTTAATGTTGTAATAACTTTTAATTTGTCGAGTTTTTTTTTTAAATATGGAATCATTAATTGAATTAGTGAAAACATATCCATGTTTATGAATACACAATGAGATGATCATTGGGATCACTCTCTGAAGGACAACATGATAAATTGGCGGAAAATTGTATTTTTGACGATATTTTGAAGAAGCCTGTTTTTTTATTCCTGTACATCCTGATTGAAGTGTATTGCCCCAACAGCCGTTCATACAGGTATTGGTTTGTGTTTAAGTACGTTATATGTAATGTACTTCAGTAATAAAAACCTTTTATTCTCTGTTTAGAATGTACCTGGGCTATTAGACGGATGTGCTGTTAAAGTAAAGTCTGTTACTGTCAACGTGTATTTTTCCTTTTAATATAAAACTCAACAAATAAACTACTACCATTGGGTCAATACTATATTATTATATTGGGTCTCAATAGTGGGTAATAACCACTTGATCCGCTCTGAAGAAATCGACCACTGAAACTAACTCGCCGGCCGCTGTTGCTTATATATATCCCGCAGGTGTTCCAGAATAATTTTCCATTCTTTTGGCGAGTACCAGCATTACAAGTGCTCTCGAACAGTCTGGAGTGATACGTTAGTGGACGGCCTTGGCATAGACGCCACACGCTGTGCTAGTCGAAAAGCGTGTAGAAGGACACTCTCGTCTCTTCGAGAGCATTTCGTAACTGTGGTAGCAATATTATGTTCTCGAAAAAATATGCCTAATGCCTACCCAGAATGAAACTGTGTCTAGGCTATTAGCTTATGGACACACATAATGCTGTCAGCTGTCTGAACTCAAACAAGACACAGAGATCGACATCACTAAACTTCACCGAAACAGACCAAAAACAATACTGAATTCATGCGAGAAGTAGGGACCACAGATTATGAATAAAATGGTATAACATAGCACAGTTTAGCATTCTGTGTGAAACGGCCTTATCTCTTAATCTTGTTAGACGGTAAAAAGAGCCACAATTATACCGAATTTAGTCGTGACAGTCCAAATTTCACTCCCGTATCTCACAACGTTTTAAGTTGTAGGCTACTGTTAAATTGTCCTTTCTTTGCCTCTTGATTAATACGTTTAATTATGGTCAGTCCATTTAGGTTTGGTCTTAGTTACTCGTTGTATTTACTACTCTACTTTATCTGTTAGTTTCATAAATGTTTATCTTCTTTTATTTTCGTATGCTCGAGCTTCTGTACGCTCGTATGTTCTAAAAGCAGTCTCGTATGTAATTTGCCACTCTTCTATTCCGCGTTTTCTTCATCTTGCTCAAAAATCAACTCGAAGCGTTTGCCTGCCATCGTTATTAATATGTCTCTTACAGTACACATTACATTGCAAGTTATGTAATGCAGCGGTATTTTAATCGTCATGTTATTTTTAAACGATTATAGGCTATTTTGTTAGTTCTATTAGATATGCCTTCTAAATTTAAGATGTAATTTTTAGGTTACCTGGAAATCTGAACTCACTTGTATGCAGTAGACTTTCTTGACAACAATCGACGAGGCGCAAAATGTTCCTAACCTGATCTTCTTCAGCTGGATGATGACGAGGTGAATCTGTAGTTTTCCTGCCAGAAATGTGCGATTTGTAATAGATTACTATTTAGTAACTTACTGAAGATATCGAAGGTTTACGTGTCTGGAGGTAATATCAGATAAGATGCTTCTACTTTGTTAATACAGTAATTGTAATCAGTAAATAAAATTTGCTTCACTAACCATTGTGACAGCTACACTTTTCCTCCATGATCTTGATAAGCTCCAGACAAAGATCGCACATTCCATTCACAAACATTTAGTTTTCCGACAATCCAAAAATATTTTTCCTTTTAGAACGTTCACGATTGTTAAAAACCTTGACTCCAGTCCGCCTTTTCCTTTTTAGACAATTCAAGATGCTTAAGTCTCCTTGAATGGGCTATCAACCCGATTGGAGGAAAGTCCGGTGGTGGGGCTGCCATCCTCGAGCCTCCAGACCTGCCCCGGGTGTCATTCGGAACCCACATCTTCCGCTCTCTCCGCCGTTGGAAATTTCCCTCCTCCGTCTTCTGGACCTGTTACCCTAGGTTTGAGCCGGATGGACCCAGGTTGATACTCCTCCCGCTTTCTTCATCACTTGCAAAATGAGGCCCTGGGACTGCGACAGGCAGCCTTAAACAACACCGTTGGCAGAACTAAAAAAAAATTGGACGACGTAATAGGTTTTAACCCTTATACTTGCAAAGAAGAAAAAGAAGTTAATATAATTAAAGATATGGTACCTGATTAAAAAAAAACAATTTTTTTATTCGCTTACTATCCTTGGATGAAACCTCGGAAAATAGGTTACAAACGTCGCCATGTATGACCGAAGGCCAAAGAGTACTGACGGGTTTCAAATCCGTAATTTTTTTAATCTCCTCTCCTGTTTGTTTTTTTTCTTAGAGGCATGCACAAAATACCTTAATATTCCGTACAGTTTTTATTCTTTAGTATTTGACGTATTTCCGTATTTTATACACTTCTGAATTCTTCTCTTATTTTATTTAGACCAATATTCTTGTAATTATTTTCCATTGAAACGTTTTAAGTTTCTCTCCCGCGTTTGTAAGGAACCTGTCTTATTACACTCCTGTGACTAGCTTATCCATCAACAGTTGTCAGTATTATTGTACCTCCCTGCTCGGTTATAAACCTCAATTCATATCGTTCAATACGCGACAGAGCAGATATAGACCTAGTCTTCTTGCTTTGCCCTACTCTAGTATAACGCTATGTTAGTGCAGGAAATATTTTAGTGTACGTTTTTTTTCGAAAAAATGGTTTGCATTTTTTGTTTATCTTATCTAAACGAATCTCATCTAGTTACAATACGTCTGTCGGGTTGTGAAGCTGCGATGTGAGAGGAAAACTCATCATGAGAATGCTTTATCAGAATCCCCCACAAAATGTTGCAATATAAAAACTTATTAAAATGTTATGTGAGTTAGTTTTTGTATAGACATCTACAAGCGGAAAATTAAGTTTTAAAGTATTAAACTCTGCCCTTTAACATGTCATTCTTTAAACAGAGACTGGTCAGACCTGACTCGGAAAATTTCTAAACTACACATATCCGAACTGTAATCCAAATAATTCCATAGGCAATTGTATGTGTGACGGTTACCTATATTTTTCGATAGTATGATGGCTGTAGTGTTGCTAACGTATGTGGTCCGCCAGAATACCACTGCTTCACATGACCGGTCCTAACCACACACCCGCCTTTTAAATCTTTCCAAATATTTCACTTATTTTATTTTTCAGTGAAAAAATTTTAGATCCATTAATGAGCTTGATATTTTCCGTAAAGGCTATTCTGTACTCTGCTTTTCATCTTATATCATCAACACTGTGTCATCGTAAAGTGTTCTTGCAAACAGTGTTTTATTTTTTCTCTAGTTGCCGACCATTAATTTACTTTTTCTTGCACTTATGTCGTTACGATAGGGCAAAACCGACTCGATAAACAACACGTTCTGAAGATA
Organism: Magicicada septendecula; assembly: GCA_034769895.1. Classification (NCBI taxonomy): domain Eukaryota; kingdom Metazoa; phylum Arthropoda; class Insecta; order Hemiptera; family Cicadidae; genus Magicicada; species Magicicada septendecula. The sequence goes on along the minus strand of CM068376.1, from coordinate 353,818,776 downwards.
TAAGGCAATCGAACGCAGTAATTAATAAACGCATGAATACCTGCAAAGAAGGGGGAGTGCATTGAGTTTCTTAGAACAGGAATACATTCACTTCCAGAGGAGGAAATGATATAGAAAAGAAAATTCGGAATGGTATGTGTGTGTGTGTGTGTGTGTGTGTGTGTGTGTGTGTGTGTGTGTGTGTGTGTGTGTGTGTGTGTGTGTGTGTGCGTGCGTGCGTGCGTGTGTGTGCGTGCGTGTTTAGAGAGAGAGGTTTATATATATACCTTTCCAAGCTACAATGAAATATGAACACCGACAATGTGTCAGGTTATTAATGAACGGAGTTGATAAATAAGAGTGACACGAAGATGGAAGAGGAGTTCCTGAAGCGAATTTAAAGGTGATGCAAGAAGACGGGTTGTGTTCGCCACATTTTAAATATTTAAAACCGTCTTTCTTATACTTTGCTGTGGGGTCCATGCCTGAACACACACCTACTTCTTCCGTCGCATTTGAATACTCTTCCATCCTTAATTCACTGTTATTTATTAACTCCTTTCCCTCACCTTTTGACTTTTCCTTGCATTTGCAATGCAATTTTAATTGTTGATCGCAAGTTAGAAAGGATAAGTTTTTTGGGTTCAGAACTTCCACACGTGTAAAACCAAAGTCGCAAGTAGCCTACTAGAAGATTCCAGTTAAATCCCTTAGTGTACCGGCGCATGTAGGCCTATTTGGTTTTCGATTACGGACACTTGACAGTTTTGTTCTTCTAAGAAGAGAAGGAAAGAGGAATAGAAACAACGGAGATGTCGTTTAAGGAAATAGGGTGGAGTTGTAAAAACGAAGTTTAAAGCGCTGAAGAAACACAACGTGATGGCGCGTCTCAGAAGTGTCCGTGACAACATATTTCCCAGCCGTTTCGACACCGACCGCCAAGTGTTACGTCATTTGGTTTGCAACGGATATCAAACAGCCAATTACTCTTTATTAAACCGGACGATTTCTTTTCTTCTGTTTGTTTTTTCACAAAAGGCCGGACCGTGCGTGTGCGGTAGTGTGTGCGTGTGCGTGTGTGTTGGGTTGCGTGTTCCATTGTGGAATTGTCGCATATGGTGAACTGGCGGCCGAACCAAGGAAAACTAAAATTATATTAATTTAGACGGTTGTAATGTATGTCACTCTATTGTTACCGCTTCCTGTTCGTCCACAGGTAATAACGGCTTGCCGCTGCACCTAACCTGACAAATTAACAATCTCAGATGCATGAAATACCCTTTTGTTTAATAAACACAGGTTATGTATTTCCTTTACACACACACACACACAAAATGGGAAAGAGAGCACGGTTAGCTGTGAGTAACAGGCGCGATCGCAGTCGTAGGTATTAAAGTTTTCAGACCGTATCAGAGACGACGTGGTAGGTCATCTACTTTTCTAACACGCTTCAGACGACAACTCATTTACTTTTTAAAAAATTTAATAAATTAACAAGGTGAAAAATTAGTCGTTTACAGTTGTGGCGGACAGTGCTGCTTGGGCGGAGTTTACACAAGATAGTGGTCTCAGCAAGACGTAGAAATAATAGGATTGTCACTAAGATACGTATGTTTTCTCAAAATAATGGATTTTTCTCTAACGAATAATGGCAATCCAATTTGTATGTAGCGAGACAGTTATAATCTTTTCTTACCAGACTAGCTAAGAAATTTTCATAATATTATTGTAATGCTAAAAACTGACAGTATACAGTCAATAGGCAGAGACAAGACCGTTGTTTGTCGTGTCATAACAAGCAGACAGTTCAAAGTTCGGCTCACGGCAAAACGTTAAGTATTCAACTGGTAAAATTATCGTTTTTTGTGAACTATATTTCTTTGTTTCTTCGTAGGTTTGTTACCACCGCTTTATTTTTATGTAATTAAAGTCAATGATATCCAAATTGCGCAGAGAATTGTCTCGGAGCCTGAACCATTATCCTCTTAATAATGTCTTAATTATCAAATTTTATTTTTTACTTTATTTATTTATCACCATATGGCTGACGTCTATATTCCGTCTGTAATAACTAAACAATTATTGATATATGAAGTATAAGCGATATAATTCCAAATAATTATTTATATTACTGTTACTGTTGAATTATTATTATTATTATTATTAATTGTGTTGTTGTTTTTGTTGTATTTGAAGACTTTTATATTGCTTACTCGAATAAAAACATCAGATATGAAGATATAAATATACTGAATGTTAGTCTACTAAATGGAGCAAACATGGACCGAATAAATAAATTCGCTTTGGAGGACCGAAGTGGGAACCAAATATAAACGGTAGTGTGATTTCACGGATGGTGGTTTCAGTAGGAGGGCTCTTTGAGACTCAACCTGCCGCCCTGCCAAAATTGCTATCCTACGGTCCGGCTAAAATTTCGAAAAAAGATTTGGCTACTTGAGAATAAAAAAAAACATCTCGAAGGTTTAAATACTAAATACAATATTTAAATTCATAAATAAACACTTGGTTTAGTACTACATTGTGTTTCCTGACAACAGTTTCACCAGTTGCGGCAGTTTCAAAGGTTAGACATGAATGTACGCTAGAAGTGATAGGATCTGGAAAACCCCAGGTAAACGGTTAGCGAACAAAGGTCAGTGTTCTTTTACAGTCTGAAACAAAACTTTTTGCTGACAATCGTCAGGACTGTAGAACTCGACCAATTGTTTATTTATTAAATTTAAATATTATAAAAATGTGCCGAGTGACCAATCGATCAGTGCAATATTAAATACATGTTGAATTGAATCGTTTTAGAAATCATGTACCGATTGGTTGTTTTTATTATTACACGATTATTAGTTTGATGCCGCAAATGCCCCCCTTTTCCTTTGTTATTATTTATAATATTGCTTAAGTTTTCAAGGGCAATCCATTCACATCTAATTTGACTGACACTCTAATTACATATAGCCCGTCAAATATATCAGAAGAGAAGTCAGTGTGACAACGGTAACAAATAGCGTGTAGCTTTGTAAACAAGCAGAATTTAGTTGTATCGGTAAACAAGTTACATTAAAAAAAATCAAGAATATCAGGTAGCGCGTTATTGTACTTGAACCGATGTAGAAGAGTTGAACTAGACTCATCCTCTCAGCAGTGGGTTGACAATGACGGATGATGGCGACTATGATATGGTGATAAGGGTGGTGGTAATCAGTGTGAGTATCAACAGACTGACATGGTGTCCAGCCCAACGTGAAGGATATTAATTTTCCACGTTACATTCCATTATATTTATTCCTTGCGCGTGTAAAAGCTTCCTGTCAGGTAATAAATATTTATACAGCAAATCACGCCGCAGTATATAGAACACCAATTGCTATAACATAATCAGTTCACTGCGATTATGTAATAATAATATTTACATCATCGTAATCGCTGTTTTGTATGGCCAATAACGTTTATTCTATTTTAACATACAACCTTTCAATAAAAGTACTAAATCTAACGTATGTAAGTAGACTCTGCTATAACGTATAATTTTTGGTACTAATTTCTGCATCGGCATAAGCGGAGGGCGGGGAAAGTCCAACCTGGAAGCATTCAGACGGTGAATTAACATAGGCAACACTCCTGCTTGCAGACAGACTGGAGGTGCTGAGTACTTTGTCTGTTCCCTCCAGATTACGTTGGAGCCATTTAATATTTGTTTCTCCTCCTCAACGGCAAGATCCTGTATAGTCCATCTGCAACACTAGGTCTTTAATCATGTAATAGGGGCGTTTACAGGATTAATGGTATCTACGATCTTAGCTCGAGGACGTCCTCTTGATCAGACTAATGATTTTCCCTCTGGCGACTATTTTACCCCCGGTAAGAAGACTCTATCACACTGTTATGCTTGGAGGTGCGGTTGTATATTTCCCTTGATAGAGAAATGACACCTCAAGAACTTTCCATCGCTCTCCAGCAACATGTATACCCATGATTTCTACGAAAAATTAGGTAAGCCGATTTTGTACTTCCAACCAGTACACATAAAGAAGTCTTTAGTTCGTTTATTCTGGTTACTTTCAATCACTCACAATAACAGAGTTGATAAATAACCGAGACATAAGGGTGAAAGAGAACTCAAAGGTGATGGAAGAAGACGGTGTGTGTTCAGGCATATGTGTACGAAAGACTATTTTAAATATTTAAACATTTCAAATAGCGGTTACTCTCTTTTATAAATACAAGTAAGTATAATGTAATGAAACTATCATACAAATCATACATCATATGTCTTAGAAGTACAAATATCTTTTGCATAATTATAGTGTAATAAAATATATAAATAAGGAATGTATATTAAAGAAATATTTAAAAGTATTTTATGTAATTGTAATATTAAGTACTAAATTATACACCGGTAAAAATAGTGTTGTTTGTAATAAAAAGGATAGTGGAAATAAATTTAAGAAATTTAAAACACTTTTGAAATTTATATTCTGTAATTATTCATAAAAATCTATTTTCCTTTCTAATAAAAAATTATTATTATTTAATAATAAGCTTTGACCATATTAATAATTAAAATAAATCCTCGCATAAGCCAAGGAAACACCCCAGCCAACATCGTATTATCGTATTGTATCGTATTGAATCGGTGATTTTACAAAGGGTATGAATCACCAAAACTAAATTTTTCGAGAAACGCCAGAAACATGCTATAAACTTGTATACTGTGTTAAAAATGTAATGATAATTTCAATCATAAAAGTTTTGTTTATTAATTTAGTTTTACTGTTGAAAGTTGAATTAATTCCTTTTATAGGTCTACCAAAAAATAAAAATAAAAATTTTGCGACTTACGGCCTTTGTGCAATCAACGGTTTTCTCTCAAGGCTTTTATTAATAAAAGTCAAAATATATTTTTTTTAAATCAATTTCCTTTTTTACACGTTTTAAATAATAAAATCGCTAATAACAATAATTTAAATCTAGGAAAATATTAATTTTTACCATCAATTATATCACTAGAAACATTACTTCTGTCCCTACGACCACCTTGCAACATTGTTGGCCATCCGATCTTGCATATTCAGATTCAATGTGCTGCATGGTCTTCTTAATGTTTTCCGCTTTGTCTTCTGAAAGAGGGATAATTTCCTCATATTTTAATGCAGGAGCTAATAGATCTGTTCCCCAAAGGATTCTTGACAGAACGACAGTGTGCTGCGGTATACCATCAATAAATGGACGTGCCCTGAGTGCTCCTAAATGTTCAATGGAATATGTAAACATCATGTACGCTAAGGGCTGAAATGTCACTTTCTCACTGCGTGGAGCTTTATTCCCAATCTTTCATTTGAAATACATGTAATTCAGAAGATCGAAAGCCACCACCCACTAAAGTTTAAAATGTCTTTGGTAAATCTTGAACTGATTTCAGTTATAGATGATGAAACACTTGACTAAAAGCATACAATCTATCATACTTATGAACGGATCAGCTGACCAACTTATCAGCTGTTGAGTGCACAAACGCCATAAGTCAATGACTTGTGGCCTTTCTATACTCACAGTCACAAATGACTACAACACTGCCAAGTTTACGTGCATGAGACTCATGCCTTTTGTAACTCAAACGATGTATCGGACCCTTAATATCGAAAAAACACTGTTAACTCTTTTTCGTAAAAATTATGATTCATGCCCACCGATTGAGCTGTTAGGCCTATAGTTCACCATCTATTCTTATAACAGCAGTAATGAACTAAATAAAACACTGATACTCCATGAATCAGCACCGCGTTTCAGAACACACACACACGGCAAACCCGCCATGCATGCCAATGAGACACACACTACAATTTAAACCTCAAAATCTATTACAAGTCACAACTGTCGTAGCAAAACAATTTCATCGCGCCAACATAAATTCAAAAAAATATATTCATATAAATAACTTTATTGAGAACTAGACTTACAAGTTGCCGGTTTAGAAATAAATTACAAAAACTTACAGTAGGCCTATTATTGTAATATAACAACATGAGTTTTAATTACGGTAAATGGTATTTTGGTAATACTTACTGACTTCTCGCACAGTAATTCGTGAAACATGTTACAATAATTACAACATAATCAACATTTTATAAACGTTTAACAGTATTTACTTCTTAATATGCGTTAACCTCTGACTGTGAGTCTGATCGTTAGTTACTGAATGCTTTGTTAAATTACTGGAATACTCTCTGTGTAAATACCTGGAGACGAGTGGCGGGAATGGAGACGTGCTGCAGTCCCCACACAAGCTGTGTGTGTGTGTGTGTGTGCGTGTGTGTGTGCGCGCGCGCGCGTGTGTGTGTGTGTGTGTGTGTGTTCAAGTACTGGAATACTCTGTGCGTAAATACCTGGAGACGAGTTGCGGGAATGGAGGCGTGCTGCACTCCCCACACAGGCTGTGTGTGTGTGTGTGTGTGTGTGTGTGTGTGTGTGTGTGTGTGTGTGTGTGTGTGTGTGTGTGTGTGTGTTCAAGTACTGGAATACTCTGTGTGTAAATACCTGGAGACGAGTGGCGGGAATGGAGGCGTGCTGCACTCCCCACACAGGCTGTGTGTGTGTGTGTGTGTGTGTGTGTGTGTGTGTTCAAGTACTGGAATACTCTGTGCGTAAATACCTGGAGACGAGTGGCGGGAATGGAGGCGTGCTGCACTCCCCACACAGGCTGTGTGTGTGTGTGTGTGTGTGTGTGTGTGTGTGTGTGTGTGTGTGTGTGTGTGTGTGTGTGTGTGTGTGTGTGTGTGTGTGTGTGTGTGTGTGTGTGTGTGTGTGTAAATACCTGGAGACGAGTGGCGGGAATGAAGGCGTACTGTGTGTCCGTGTGGGAAACGGTAGTTTTCTAGATCAGTACTATCGTATTGGATGTTAGATTAGTTGTTTCCAGTTAAAGTACGAGCTTTGAAATAATTTTCCCTAAATCTTGCAAAACCTTCAACACCTTGCCTTATTCGTTTGTTATTATTAGTATTACTATTTTTTACCTAAGGTAGGTAAAAGCATTATTATACGGATTATTATTTTATGATTATTTCGGATTATTTTAGGGCTGTTAATTATTTCATAAGATAGGGAGAAGTTTCACACCCACACACACACAATAGTATAGTACATCAGACAGTTTGGCGAAACCCGTTTCCAACTGATTACAACGATATTGTTTTCTATAAAATTATTAAAATTTATGTACGATGGTTAATCGTATTATATTGGCTTAAGTATGTCATAGTTTTATGTAATATTAATTCTTTTAATGCGACTATGTTTTTCAATTCGATGATTAAGTTATAGACCTAAATAGGGGACATACTTGTGCATTTTCAATCTAGACATTAAAGATGCCTCGTCATATGATGGACCAAATGTCTGGCCACGTGAAATACAAAAAAAAAGTTCGAACGAAACAAAAATTAAACTTGTACTAAACCCGAAACCGGGAAAGTTTAATGCAAATTTTTTCGAAACGTTGACAGATATATTTTACTGTACGCCACTCATTATAAAAACATTTTGAGGTCAGAAAACATTCCATCGTAATTAGTTTAGTGTCTACATGTGGAACAAACATTGCCAAGTGCCGGTGGCAGTTCCAGTAATATATGACAGGACATAAGGATCACCGAATTGTGTACAATCAACAGCAAACAACATCGTGTTCGGAGGGAAACAAATTAACGAAACAACAAATAGTTACCCTTAATGCACTCGTATTTTGTTTGACAAACCCCCACCCCCACCCGTGAAATCCTCTACTCTTGTAATCGTTCTGTAGAGTTGCCTTGATAAATGTTAGGGCAGACAAATGTCCCCCTTTGTATGCGCGCGCGCATACACATCCAATAAAACCACATCTGACCGTGTCGAAACCACAGTCACCACACAAATATTTTCATCGTTTATCTTACGCAGACGTACGCCAGTTTAATAACAAAACTGTATAAATAAATAACGTTTCGGAAGTACAACTGGGCACCCTTTTGATACCAATTCTGTCTTAATCAAATATAAATAACTTTACATGGTTTTCGTAACTGATATGCAACAAACGTTAGTCGGTTAAAAGTAGGGGAGACAGGTGTGCGTGAATCTGTACGATATACAGGCGTGCAGGTGAGAACAAAGTATGGTGTAAATACCGGACATTTGTAAGGGAGAGAGTGTTAGCCTGAAAACAGATACACGAATATTCATGCAAGTAATGGACGGCCAATTATGAATACAAACTTCAGAGGATCGGAAGAATGATAATAAGATGAATTACAGGCGCAAATTCGTGACAAAGAATATATTACTGCCGCGTGGTCCAACATTGCGGTTGCTATCGAAAAACTGGTCCACGATAGCAACACCGTCAACATAGACTATATACGGACTGAACGAATTCACAGGAAGATTCGCTATATAAAACTGAAACAACCAGACGTTTCGGCCGAGCCTTCTTCAGTGTGACGGGAAAGAAGTAGTAAGTCCCGCTAGAGTCTGAGATTGTAGACAAGCCTCCCTTGAAACGAACCATACCACTGGAAATAAGTAGCGGTCACGACCTGACGAAAGAGACCCGTCATGTTCACTGGTCACTCTGCTCCAGGGTCTCCTGCAGAGGAGCCATTGTAAATAAATACACCACATCGAAGCTGACAAAGATGTCTTGACCACAACCTGATGGTTCGTTCTATGAGTAGACGAGTGTTCTGCGGTGGCCAACTTTTACATGGACAGATTTTTGGAGGTTGCGTTGACATCTGCACCCCGTAAGCCGAAGTGTTGGTTCCGCTATGTGGACGGCGTCTTCGTTATCTGGAGCCACGGTGAGTAGGAATTTTGTTATATCTGGACCATTTCAACAGCACTCACCAGTTCACCATTGATATGAAAGCGGATGGCAAGCTGGCGTTCCTAGGTGTTTTAGCCCTGAAAAGAACAGATGGTAGCCTTGGTCACACGGTTTACAGAAAGCCGACGCGCATTGATCGTTAGTTACATTACATCATGCCTCTAATCACCATCCTCGGCAGAAGCGCGCCTCGTTGAAGACCTTGGTGAACCAAGTGAGCCGCGTTTCCTTGAACTCTGCTGCGGAGCGTTGCGGCCGGACGGAAGTGGCACTGCGTCAGGAGTGTGATGGCGTGGGCATAGTGCACGTCGGCACTTCGGTCCGAGAAGTCTGTCGTTGCCGAGCATGCCCCACGAGATCTTGTTAGATGCCCTCGACTCGCCAGTACTACAGAGAGAGGCGATCCAGATCCACCGCTCCGGACACTCCCTTAGTCGTAACCTCGTCTCCTTTAATTACCTGTTCACTCTTATCTGAATCTTAATTCTTTAAAGCAAAATCTCAATACATACGACCAGCCTTTCACATGTTGAATCAGTTCACTCGCCACTTAGCAGTGAAGTTCTCATGTAATTTACATGGTGTTTAGAAGGAGACAACAAACATCTACCCTTAATTTACTTGTTACATATATGGATGTAACCGAATATCGACAAACAAATCTTTTACTTTTTAATCTAGTAAAGCTACAATGTTTGACAGAGCATTTAATAAACAAAGTATATTTATGTTACAGTTTATAAAGCACTCAGATCAGCTGGTTTGAACTTCTACACCCTTTGACCTCGCCTACAGTATTAGACATTTTATTGGTAATTACGTTAAGATAGTTACAAAGTTTATGACGATGAGTTTTATGATACATATCAATATTCTCTCGGACTATAATCATAACTAGGCCGTGTCATGTTACAGTAGAACACGTGTCCGCGAAAGAAACACGACATACATCATCATCATCATATGTCTGCCCCATTTCTAAGCGAATGTGTTCCCAATCATTTTTAGAGCAGTTATTTTGAAAACTTAAGCAATTCGTTTGTCCATCTTGCAAAGGCCTATTGTCGTGGTTGTTTTCCTTCTTGCTATCACACACACACACACATTTAATTAATTTAATTTGAAGGAATCGTGATGTTTTATTCTAAGTCTTGTAATATCTTCAAAACCTGTCGTCTTCTAGGCAGCGATCGAAACACTCGTATTACTGTCGACGCCCTATTTCTGTATCGTTATCACAATAATTTTAGAATTAAAAATACATAAATTATTTCGCTTCACAACTGTGATATCGATTATTGGCACAATCATAAGTTATATAAACAAAAACAGAAATATAATATTGATCCATCAAACGCACGCACTGACTGCAGTCGACTGCAAAGTGCAAAGACGAGCTTCCTTACATCAGTAGCCGGGTATGGCAGGTTAGATAGAAAAAGGAATGAGGACATCCGTTATGAGTTTGCTGCCCGTCCAGTGAACGACATGGTAAGGGAATGGATTGATCTCGTAGAACGTATGGACCCATGAAGAATACCACACGTGAGTGCAACATGTATGATTAAAGGCAGAAGTCTGGGGCGGAAGAAGAAAAGATGGAGAGATCAGTTGTAACAACGGACGACGTAATAGGCTTTGAGCCTTATACATGTGAAGAAGAAGAAGACTTGTAATGTAACCCCGAGGTATTTAGCTGATTTAGTTATTGCGCTGAAAATGAATACTTGTGACGATGTTAAATGATCACGAACCTACCTAAGCTAAACCGATGTGTGCCCACTAAAACATAGCACTTTTACCCCATCTTATTCGCGAATATAAATTTAAAACGCAAGTTTTATCCCCTCCCTGTATAGTATTACATATTTGCCGTATAACAAGGGGTGAGCATCCCCTAAATCTTGTTATTCGCGGAAAAGCTGATCATATTTCTTGTAAATCTAATCCGCGCATCAGAAATAGTTAGAATACGTTATGGGTAAACTTTGCTTTTTAATATCTGTTCAGAGATATTGGTTAGGGAGACGTGGAGTGTAACCCTAAGCACAGCGGTCACCAAGAATCCGTTTCGTGTCCGGCCGTGTCTTAATTTTTTACAGAAAAGCAAAACCATTTATGACTGAACGGAGTTATGTGAAGATGAAAAATTAAGATTTTAGAAACTTACTGTTTCAGTTAATTTAAGGTTAAAAATGTAACAAAGTTTCAATGCACCTGCTTTTTAAGAAAATAGTAATAAACGTGTTAATAAGCAAAAGCCGGATAATACCCTTAACCGTAAAGAAAGGTAAATAAAAGACCGGGTTATTCGTACGAGTTTACCAGCACAGTACAATCTGTTTACTAACAATACTATGGCAATGTTTGTTAGTTTTTATTGGCGGTGACGGCAGTAGTCTAAGTTTCCAAACTAAGACGAGTCTTCCTTATGGACTGTTCTGATTTCAATATTTTTGGCCAATAGTTCATAGCAAGTTTCGTAAGCAATACTGAGACACTCACATTTCGAGATAATGAATTTCAAAGTTTAACATAGAAATATTATAACATGATGTGCAGCATTTCTATTCAGCGAGCACGTTATTGGATTATATTTAGGTTAGGTCAAGATTTTTAACGTTTTTGAAGCTTTGTAAAATACCAACAGTAAAATAAAAAACAGTTTCATAAGCCCTTTTTTCCTTCATGTTGTTAAGACATTTGTCATATTTATTTTCTTTAAAATTACCTTAATAGCTTCTTAAAAACGTTAAATGAACATACGAAAAATAATATCAGCAAAAAATATTTATTCAACTTTTAAAAATAAATTTTAGGTTAAGAAACAGTTTATACACAACGTATTTGGCTGTACTTAAACACTTTGATTTGTTTACTGTTATCACTTCTCTCATGAATATTTCCTAACTGCGAGCCTTTATAACAGCTTTATTGCCGCTATTGAATGTTGTAGCGGTCCGGAGCTCCCTGTCCTGAACTCTGGTGATGGAAAAATTGACATCAACTTTGTAGGTACACTACCTGAGGACGGAGAATTGAATAAACCGTTGAACACAAGAGGGCCTAAACTACCAGGGGCCCTTATTGCATGTAACTCATCAATTTGCTACCTCGCAGCAAAACTAGCCTATGTTCAAATTCAAGATTTCTTTATAAGCATTACATTCTACCGTTGTGTACCTATTGAGTGCAGAAATATTGTAACATATGTCCTTCATTTCACTATAAATTGAGGCCTACTTGGTGCAGAACTAGCCTATGTCCGCTTAATTTTATAAAATTTAACTTAAAATGTATTTATATACTAACTAAAACCTATGAATTTCCCGCCACATTGGACTTCAGGAGTAGTCGATTGTCGGCGTTTAGGTAAGCCAGCTGTATGTGTAAGACGCGCATAACCTCAAAATGGGTGAGTCTGTGAGATTGAGTGCGGAATATAATCGACGAGCGGCAGTAATTAAAGCGCTTCGCGCCGGGCGTTCGCCGACCGAAATTATTCGCTTCTTCGCTACCCGCGATCGACCGTTTACGACATCGTGCAAAAGTATGCAGACGCGGAGAAGTCCGAAGAAGGTTCCGCGAACCCTGCAAGGCAAATCCATTCAAGAGAGAAGACTGCTAGGGCCCCAAATGTCCTCCAAAGGGCTCAAGAGCTCATTTCAGAAGACCCAAGGGTGCCGCTTCGTAAATTGTCCACCACATTTGGGTTGAGTGAAGCCACCATGCGTCGAATCGCAGAAAAGGACCTGAGATACACATCTTATGTGCTCAAGGTACGACAAATGCTGTCTGAGGCTGCCAAGGTCAAGAGAGTTGCCCGCTGCAATTTGCTTCTTTGTTCATTGAAGCACGAAGCTGCGGGTCGCCTCAGGTTTTTTTATGATGAAAAGATTTTTACCGTTGATGCAAAAGTGAACCGAAGAAACGACCATTGGCTCGCGCATGATCCCGAGGATGTCCCTGTTGTAGCCAGGACAAAGTTTCCGGCCAGTGTTCACGTCTTAAGCATCGTCTCCAGTGAGGGTGACGTCATGCCGCCACATTTCTTTAAAAAGAGAGAAACCATCACGATGGACGTTTACCTCCAGATTATGAGAACTGTAGTGAAGCCATGGATGGGAACTGTGGCCTCCGGGAGACTGTACATCTTTCAACAGGATGGTGCACCTGCTCACACAAGCCATTTAGTGGAGAACTGGATTTCCGATAACGTGAACGCATTCTGGTCTAAGGAATTCTGGCCTCCCAATAGTCCTGATTTAAACCCCCTTGATTATTACGTTTGGGACGTTATTGAAAGGGTGTCTAACAGGACCAGGCACCCCAACGTGGCAACCCTTCAGGCCAGTATTGCGGCAGCATTCGCGGATTTAGACAAGGAGCAGTTGAAGAGAGCGTCCTCGCGCTTCAGAACAAGGATCGAGGCAGTGATCACAGCAAACGGGGGTTATATCGAATAAATATTATTGTACTATTATTCTTTTAATAAACTGTTTGTTTTGTCCGGATTTAGCTGACGCACCCTATATATAAGACTATCGCAAAGTGGGTATAAACCATCTGACGAAGTTTCTTGGAAAATATTTAGCCTTTCAAATTGCTCTGCTGACAAGTTGTGTTTTTGGACACTGGATAGTTCTGCTCCAAGAGCTTTCATTTTTCTGTTTAAATTTTGTCCAGTTGTTCAACACATCCCTTCGTCTACCTTTGCGAATGGGCTTCGCCGAAGTTTTGTAAAGTTTTTATCCTCGTTTCTACGGTAGATTCCCTCTCATTATTGCGCCACATATTCATCTCACTGTGGCTGCCATAACCCAAGTACTGGAAATGATACACAATCTTCGTTCTCCCCGGATAATTATGATACGATTTACAGTGGAAGCTAATAAAAGCGGCACTTGTTTCATTATCGAGATCACAGTCCGATAACACCAGTTGCAATACAGTCCTTAATTTAGTACTGACCGTCGATCAATAAATTTTTTAACTATGGTCAATAAGTATAACACAAATTTTACATTATTAGCGTCGACGTTTCAACAGTATTTATTGTCATCATCAGGACCTGTGTACGGACAATAGAGAAAAATCAAACACAACAAAATAAGTTAATTGAGTGAATATGTGTGTGCGTGCGTTCGTCCATGCGTGTATGTGTGTGTTTTGAGTCAGTTCTTTACATCAGTAAAATAATTAGAATCCTTATATATTGTTCTATCTAAATATATAGACATAATTATAATATTTAAAAACATAATGCACTATTACAATCTAAAATATTGATAATATAATAATCGCTTAATTATATTTGTAAATAATTATACATACAGTATTCAAAAATGCATGTTGGTTCTTGGTATCAAAGTCACGTAGGAATAGTAGATTATAGATAAATAAATCACCTTGTATCCGTCGTGTGACTTCGTTATTCGTTGATTAAAATGACGCGTTTCGGAACATGTGCTCCATCATCAGATTAAATCATTCTATTGAGGTCGTTAACAGTTAAAATCAAATGTTACACATAATTGTCCACTAATGTAACTCACTCGCTTTCTAAATGGTGCGCACCACAGCGAAGCCGATCGGACACTGAATTATTATCTGAGTGATTACGCCTAAGCAGGTTCAATGCTGTGTCGTATAGCGGGTTGGATTTAAAATTTAAATGGTCATTCAATATGAAGTCTCGGCTGTTTATGTTATTATATGCTTTGTATATTTCGAACTCTTCTATTGCGTCCATGTATCGGCCTTTGTTGCACACATGTAGGGGTATCAAATTAGATTTGAAATCGGTATAATTATGATTGTGTAAGATTAAGTGGCGGGCAAAGTTGGACTTGATATTATTTAACAGAGTGAGATTATTTAGGTGACGTTTTGGTGTGTGCTCTTTAAATCGTTTGAGGAAACCTCTCCCCGTTTGACCAATGTAAAAACTGTTGCAGTCGTTACATGATAACTTATACTGTATATGCCGGATTTCTTTTCTAAAGGTATGGGTTTTCTGTGACGTAGTATTTTTAATAGACTATTGTTTGTTTTGAAGGTAGCGGTAATATTCAATTTATTAAATGTGGAGGTAATAATACCACCACTGATATGACAATACATGCATACATGCTGACTCTTATCATCCCTTTTCGCAAAAGTTGGCAGCTTACAATTACTTTATCCGCAGATTGTTGGCAGTGCCTCTCAGTGATGATGATTACCGTGAGGAGTTGAATACCATTAACTATATAGCCTTAGCTAATGGTTACAAAAACACGTTAATTGATAAACTCATCAAGAAACATAAAATTCGAAAATCCAAGCCCCCAGTAGACAAGGATAAAAAAATAACATTTATTTCTACCCCATACACAAATATAATGCCAAAGATTCTAACCTCCACATTTAATATATTGAATATTACCGCTACCTTCAAAACAAACAATAGTCTATTAAAAATACTACGTCACAGAAAACCCATACCTTTAGAAAAGAAATCCGGCATATACAGTATAAGTTATCATGTAACGACTGCAACAGTTTTTACATTGGTCAAACGGGGAGAGGTTTCCTCAAACGATTTAAAGAGCACACACCAAAACGTCACCTAAATAATCTCACTCTGTTAAATAATATCAAGTCAAATTTTGCCCGCAACTTAATCTTACACAATCATAATTATACCGATTTCAAATCTAATTTGATACCCCTACATGTGTGCAACAAAGGCCGTTACATGGACGCAATAGAAGAGTTCGAAATATACAAAGCATATAATAACATAAACAGCCGAGACTTCATATTGAATGACCATTTAAATTTTAAATCCAACCCGCTATACGATACAGCATTGAACCTGCTTAGGCGTAATCACTCAGATAATAATTCAGTGTCCGATCGGCTTCGCTGTGGTACGCACCATTTAGAAAGCGAGTGAGTTACATTAGTGGACAATTATGTGTAACATTTGATTTTAACTGTTAACGACCTCAATAGAGTGATTTAATCTGATGATGGAGCACATGTTCCGAAACGCGTCATTTTAATCGACGAATAACGAAGTCACACGACGGATACAAGGTGATTTACTTATCTATAATCTACAATACAGTATTCACCGAATGTATAACTGCGTTTATGTAAACACGAAGAATTTACACAACACAGCGGAACGCTCGAAGACGATCGATGGAATCCACGACATGAACATGTTCAGCGGTCGGTCAGTAGCGTAATGAAGTAAGCATTGTGAACCTGCCTCATATCCTATGCATAAAGCTGTACACTTTACGACTATTCATTGCCCGCGTCTCTGTTCCATTTGAAATGCCGAAAGACAATAACTGTACGTTACAAATCATACAAATGAACACTTGGGTATAACATTTTTTTCTTAAACTCTGGTAAGAAAAATCTAGAAAAGATATTCCCATCTTTACGTGCAAATCTGTCTGCATTCCACTGGAATCGAACTTTATACAACAGTACTGTTATTTAGACACAACACATGCATTACTTATATTTGTACAATGCATTACTTTTACTACTAGTAATGGTTTGGAATTAGTTATTAAAATGCTATGGAAGAAGAAATACAACGAAACAGAGCCTCTTTTGGCGATGGTGCTTTGGGAGCTTCATAATAAATTCGCATGGCAGTTGAGAGGATTTTTTATTATTAAACTGATTATAAATTTAACAGTGTACAATCAAGATGTGTTCTTCATTACTTGGACACCATCAGCCGTGTTGGTTGCCACGTTCACTGTGATCAGATATGCTTTGCGTATTTCCAGTGCTTAGTGTTTTAAATATTGTGTCGTTTTGTGTATGATTTGTATTTGGCTGGTATTAGTTTGTCTTGTGTTTTATGTATACATATGCGTATACAAGGTCAGTTAACAAGGTCAAACAAGGTCGCATAGAATAAATAATAAGTCGATATCTGAGATATGGAAATGTTCTGGCTTTAATTAAAGTTTTCCTTAAATTTAGAATGCACAGATTATACTACAGTTTTTTAACACAACAAAATTAATATACAGATTTTTAATACAAATAAAATAATTAATAGTTCTGTTTCAACAAATAAATAAGTTACTACTTCTTTGTAAATAAAAATTAATAAATAGTTTCTTTTTCTACAAATAAAATAAATGAATGACAGTTTCTGTTGACCTTCAGTATTAAATTTAAATAATTCCTACACTAATAACATACAAGTTAATTTCTAAAAGTTTCTCTTCTTATCAGTTTATAATTGCTTATTTAGTTTATTATAAATGATTCACTTCCCTGAATAAGATGACTGATGCGGTGTCTCCTTGTTTCCTGGTGAATGTCTCCTTGTTCCCTGGTGAATGTCTCCAACTGCTCCTTCCAGGTAGCCGTCAGGATCCCGCCGCTCCTCCTGTGGTTCTTCTTCAGTATCTCCTCTCGTTCTCAAGCTCTCAGGTCGTCTTACGGGTTGGGTATTTCTATGACAATATGCAATTTAATTAGTTAATGATTTAATTTATACAGCTCCGGCAACTTGATGTGTTCATAGACCTAAGCGGACAATCTTGCAACAGATACGCAATAGCACACGATTTAAACAGTCCCGCACTTTACTATTAGTGTTCGTATCTACTGACAGACCTAACGATAACACGTTATAGGAAGTAACGATACTGAGTACTACGGTAGACTGATTTACATCCCATTACGGACTGAATCAACTGATATATTCGTCCATCTGATTGGTCAGAGCTGCTCTCTCTCCCTTAAGCTATAGTCCAGATAATACTTTACTTGTAAGAAATTGCATATCGGCAATGTAAAACGTGCACAATAAACAGGTATAATTTTATTACTTTTCTTGTTGGTGATAAAACCTTTTTTTATGAAAAACTAATATATTTTTTACTTTAAATCATTAACAAACATTACTACCAGATTGGTCTTATATTATGCACAGTCTGGTATAAGTCTTATGTCAGACTTTTGCTTTAAATAAAAGTTATTTAATTTAATTCATTTTTTAATGTTAATTAGTAAAACAGTTATTCACACGCGCACACGCGCACACGCGCACTCGCCATATGCCTATGCATACGTTCGCACTATTTCACAACACTCATATTTTTTTATACAGTCAAAAATTAACTTAATCTAACAGTTCTGACATGATTCTTACTGTCTATAATACAATGTTCCAACACGCAACTTTTACTTTGAATAGTTCTCATTGAAGCACGCTATCATACGTTAAGAGTGAGATTTATTATTTCATATGCAAGTATTATATATGTTTGACTTTCCCAAACATACGTAGTGTAGGCCTGTCTTATTGGTGTCATGTTACTGATATTTGGGAATGCGTGCCCTGTACTTTAGCCGCTCACGCTAACATTAGCAGCATGTTTGCTCACACACACACGTGCGCGCGTAGTTATGGATTAGTTTGTCACTAATAATCATATCTGCATAACCTTATATGAAATATGTCACTGTCATGAAAAACCAAAAAACGAAATAAAAACTAATAGTAATGGTTTGGAATTAGTTATTAAAATGCTATGGAAGAAGAAATACAATGAAAACTTCTTGTCAACACACCCTCTTTTGGCTGGTGGTTTGGGAGCTTCAAAATAAATTCGCATGGCAGTTGAAAGGATTTTTTATTATTAAACTGATTCTAAATTTAACAGAAAATAATCAAGATAATTTTTTAGAAGCATAGATAGTATGATATGATTTAATACAAAATAAATGAAATTTCAAAACTATTTTAACTTCTTAAACTTAATTATACTATTTCATTTATACGACTTAACATTTTTTTAGTTCTATGTAATTTTGGTACATTTTTGAAAATATTGTAAGCCTTTTAGATCTAGTTCCTGCCATTATTTTGTTTATTCTTTAATATCTTATTATTACCATTATTTTCTTTTATTAACTTAACATATTATTACTGGAAGATTATCATGAATTTAATTTTTACAAGAGAGTTGTGGCGTCCATGCTGTTGGCACTCTGACCACACGACGACTTCTTCCTTCATCTCTGAATTCTCTTCAGGAACCCTCCTGATGACAAAATTCCAGAACAAAGAAACTGCCATGTGTCAGTAATTGAAAACCAAACACATGCGCTATTACTCTGAACTACAGAAAGTAACAATAGTAGAAAAGCTGGAATCTTCTATCTGCGATAACCTACGTGCCCACAACGTGTAGAAATCACCTAGCCCTTCTTACCGAATGATGAAGGAAGGAAGTTAATAAATAAGGATGGGAGGAAAGAGGATTTTCAGGTGTTAGCAGCAACAACAAACTGTAAGAAAAATAGTTTTAACTATTTAAAATTTAAGAAGGGTTATTCTCTTGTAAACACTAATTGCTAGACTATACACAAACAACAGAATGTTAAGTAAAAAAAAGATAATTGTAGAAATTAGGAAATAGAAGTTTACACTATTCTCAAAGACTTGTTTTTATTCGTAAGATTTTATTTCTCTTTCTAATAAAAACAATATTATTTTCTGCTAAACTTAGATCAAATTAATAATTGAAAGAAATCCTCTCGAAAGCCAAGCGAATTGTTTTTCAACCGCCACCATCTTACAAATTTGTCTCACAAATCTACCAGGAGCGACAACAAGTAAATATTTCCCCTCTAACTCTCTGGGATCTAAAGTATGTCACACGAACTCGTGTAAATAAGAAGATATTGAGTCGACGTAGAGAGAGAGAGAGAGAGAGAGAGAGAGAGAGAGAGAGAGAGAGAGAGAGAGAGAGAGAGAGAGAGAGAGAGAGAGAGAGAGAGGAGTAATAAATGAGGACCTTTGTTCATCATTTAACATGATCATAGTTAAATATCTATGAAAACCACAATGGCGCCGACTTTATATCAGATATCAAGGCATAGTAATTGCCATTAAGAGGACCGACTAAGATGTTAAGCTTAGAAAGACATGCTTGGATAGTGTAAACCGGCAAATTTCAATACAAAATTTTAAGATAGCTGCAATTATTGCTGAGGGGTTACAGCGCCCCTAATGGTGATCAATGTGTAATGTAAAGTGATATCAACTCGGATAGCACAGAAAGTACTTCTTCCTCCCAACTCGCTCGTAACAGTGTATGAAATTTCCAACTCTTAAAAGGAGATTGAACGCCAAAATTTAAGAAAATAAAACTCTTTTTTGGCCTAATTTAAACTATGGATTTTGAAGCATTTAGGTACCTAATTTACTTCAAAATTCTAATTATAAAATTCATTTAATGTTTAATCTACAACAGTAAAATTACCCGCTCGTTGTTGCCCTGCATACTAAAATTCGCATATTTTAAAAACAATCTTCTTTGAAACGAAAGGTTTGATTGAGACTGCATATTTAACATTCCCTGTGATGCCATGTGTTTTGTATGTTAGAGTGTAAACAATATATTAAGTTCTTCGTTCTTCTCTTGTGCGTGTGCGCTAACAAGATAATTACAGACACTTTCTCAAAACATAGTAAAGATAGAGTAATAAATTTTAAACAGCTAGTTAAGTATTGTGCTGTGAACTTGTGGATCTAGAACATTTAAAATTGTTCAAGTAGTTTCCATTTTATTTTAACATTAACATCAATATTTTGATTCAAAATTATTGTTTTAGAATAAAATTTATAAATAATGTTTTAATATAAACAGGTGGATGAGATTCTACATCAGTAAACTCAGTTCAAAGTGGCTAAAAACCACAAAATATTTCAAGCATATATCTTTAACACTTTCCCATATAATGGGACAAAAATATCTACAATTTAACATTGACAGGACAGGGCATCCAATCTCTCCATAAAATGCTGAAAATGCTGCACAATAAGCTACACCCTAGTGAAGTAAAGAGTTCTAGTGCTCAATGAGCCCAACAGTACTTTCCAGTTAAAGAAGAAAAAACTTTATTTCCACTGTTTTCCAGTGGGATTTGCAAAGCCGCCCATGATTACAGAGTACATTTAGGCCTACCAACGTTGAAGAAAGCGTGAACATGAGATATGTCAACTACTGGCAATATTTAAATGTTGAGCAAAAAATGTATATTTCAGTTGCAGCGTACTGTAGCGAACAAAGGCTTCATCATTTATACACACTCACGCTGTCATGCATAATTGACTGCAATCAATACTACATGGAGGCTCCTCTTCAAGCGACCTTCGACAGTATTCATCGTTATAACAAAAAATCGTAATATAATGACATATGCGAATCCTAAACACACTAATACATAACAATTACCATTTATATTTAACCATAATTTCTTGCACAATTTCTGTGTATGTGTAATTTTCCTAATGCGTGTACGGTGCATGCAAGCCCATGCAGTAATGATCGCAACGACTCATTAACGTTGTTTGCGTTAAATGTTTAACATACCTTTAATTCTCAGCCGTACTTACGTTCAAATTACATTTCATAATTATGAATATCGTAAAGAGGTCATATCATCATCATCATCATCATCATCATCATCACCATCACCATCATCATTACTGTCTCAATGCCCTCTGCGTAATCAATTCGGTCTAGTTGTCTTACATATGTTGTGTAGATAGAATTCAAACTGTCCACTCTAGATAACATACAATGCTACCTACATTTCCATTATATTTATCTAGATCAGTGGTTCTCAACCTTTTCTAGTCCGGGACCCACGTTGAAGGATACTACACATCAAGGGACCCATAAGCATGGGCGTCAGCAGAATTATTTGTAGGGATATGCTAACATCGAGTACTTCAAACTCTCTTTTTCGCTTAAAACAAATTATACATACTTAATTCTAGAAAAGGGAATATGTAATTAAAAAGATTAATTTACTCAAAGTGCATGCTGAAATTGAAACAAAATTTTTTTTTACTTACCGAACTAATGTGACGGTTGCGCATAAGCTGGTTTCGACATGAATTTGACACAAGAACTCATCGCTTTGACATACGATTCTTAGAGTTAAACATCAGAGAGATGTCGTCAGCGCGAATGACAGAAATGTACAGTTTAGACTACCTACAAAACGGGTTAACTTTAATTTGTTGAAGCAGTATAGCTTAGTAATTTAAATATAATAGGTTTTCAAGGCACAGTAAACAAATTTTCGAACCTAGCTTCGCGACTCACTAAAATGGGGATCCAGCAGTGGATTGCGTCCCATAGCTTGATAAATGCTGATCTAGATGATTTTTGATGAACCTAATCGACCGTTTGCCTTTGGTCGGTCTCCTGTGACCTTTTCCACGTCGTTACTGATATTGCCGCTTTTATAATCGTCTAAACTCCCTAACCCTTTCGTTTCGATAGAATTTGCGCTCTTCGCCACGGCGCTAGAAACGTGCCCTTTCTTTGAACCGGATCCTGATCGAGCCAGCCCATGTATCTGATGCGTATAGAGCAAACGTCTATGCGTATCTGATTCTGTGACAAACGTCAGTCGACTCTGGTGAAGCTTGTTGCCTGGATATCTGAGGGCCTGGATGTGGATTAAGGACAATCTGAATACTTCCCCTTCCCATGTGTAAGCCGTCTTCTTGGCCCTGTTCAGCAGACTTCGATACCGCGGGCGTCGAGAAAGCAGTGCCATGGAAACTTGTATGTGTAAACCTCTACCTAGCGTTGTACAGTAGAACTGACGATGGGCTGAACGTCGTCATGTTTTAATAACGTTGTTTACAATATACCCTGTTCTGGGTCGCAAACAATTTCACGATCGTTCAGGCAGTATCTTATAGACAGTCTGATACAGAAAGCCAAGAAAGAGGCATTTTTCATATATACCACAACACTAAACAGTTTTACAACTGCAATTGACCTATCCCTGTATTGCGGTTTCGACCATATCATTTTTGCCAAACGTTCCAGTCGAAGACATTGTTTTTACATATTCAATGTATCTTCAACACGTCCTACAGAATTTTCGCGTACAAGCTATTCGGACCCAGGTTTTTTCAAGGGGACACGGAATCCCTATCTTCCACTAAGTTAACATAAGGAACATTTTCTAAAAAACTACTGAAGCAATCTGTTTTAAATTTTCACACCAGTTTCAGTAGACCTTTCCACAAGAGTCAGGTTTTTTTATTAAAAAATTTAGCATAGGAATCGAACAAAATTTCCCATTTAGTCTTAGAAAGTTCTAAATTTTTATGGAAACTATTTTTGCAAAGTCTAAATCTTCATTGAAGATGATAGAAAATACTCAGTAGGCTATATATATTCACATACTGTGAATATTGTTTGAAAATTTCACAATGATTGGTCTAGTGGTTGATGAGAAAATGTTGCTTATGTATTCAAAAACTATATTGTCGGTAATCGAAAAAACTAAAAACGCGTAAAAATTAACTTAATATTAATACATTCCAGGGTCAGAGAAAGATTATTCTTTAAGGTCTTCCTCCAATCTTTCTTCTAATCTTTTGTCTCCTAGCTTCCCGCTCATATTCGGTAATGAAATTTTGTCCATCACGAAATCGCTCCTTGTCAGAATGTTTCATCGCTTGAGCAGTCCTTTTCCCATGTTAAATATCCATAGAAGTTAACACAATACACTTTTTGCTGTATCCATTACTGAAGAAAGCTATTGATTCAAACACACCAAATTCAAGAGCATTCTTTGTACCAATATATTTTTAGGAACACGTGTCCAAATCAAGTTATTTACACTTTGGCGTTTTGAGTGATTCGATGGAGACACTTTTTCAGTAACCGTGGTTTCTAATATCTCTGAAAATTTGTTTGATTTAAGTCATTATAGGTTCTGGAACATTTTTTTCTTGACTATAATTTTCTGCTACGGCAACTGCTTTGCTCAACCGACACCAAGGATCACTAATGGTGGGCCCCAAGCGATAGTTGATCTTTCATCAGTTGACAGTTTGTGAAAGTAAATGGCCCACAATGACGGCAGCCGCCAAAATAGTGAGGTCTGATATATTTTTTTAAAATAAATTTGGATGCAAATTTTTGTTCAGAATAACAAGTGTTGCTCATCAGTGCATTCAAAAAAACCTCAACTTTAAATTAGAACTAAAAACGAAAATTTGAATAAAACAATTTTGATTCCGTGTCCGCTTAAGTGTGTCAGAATTCTTCTGTACCGGACAATATATGCACAACGGCCACTTGAAACCTCTAATTCTCTTCACATTTGCTTCGCCTCTATTTGCTTCCTGTATTCAGTACACCTCTGTTAGAAAAGATTTTCAATTGAAAGAAAACAGAAAAACTATCAGTGGAGGATATGGTGTGAGCACATGGGAGCAGACTGATGTTTTCACAACATTTCAGTAAATTATTACGTATTTTCGTCTAAAGTAGGCCTGCCGAGGATTGCATCTAATCAGTACCTTTTTATTAATCAAAATAAAATTCTTACTCGTTATTGACTAGAAAACATTAAAGTCGTTGATATTTTTATTGTTTCAAATGTATTGTACTCTTTCGCTATGTTATGTCGTTACATCTCGTTGCACTTACGATCCGCCTTCAAAAACGAACAGGCTCCGAACAGACAGATTTTTTTCAACTGGACAGACAAGTGAATTTATCAGCTATCTGTTAACTATTAAAAAATCTTCCCATTTAATTTGTATTTTTCACAAGAATGTTTTAGCAAAACAAACGAATACACAGTCAGAGTGTGAGACAAAAAGCGTGGCGGTGAGTGAGTGAGTGAGAGAAAGAGGGAGAGAGAGAGAGAGAGAGATAGAGAGAGAGAATTGTGTTCTCTGAAACTGCAAGTTTTGAAAACCGTGTTTTCAAAAACAACATTTCTCCATTTTAAATTATTCTACGAATCCAGACTAGTAGTTGATATATGTAATGTCTCAGTTTTAGTCCGGTCTCGGCGGTTCGAGGAAACCATTACTACTACTAGCGCGCGCACACACACATGGCTACCATTACTTGATCACAGATATAATTTTTAAAATAAATGAAGGCCTTACCGGGGAGTGACAAAGGAAAAAACGAAGAAACATCATCATTGTCGTTCTACTTGCAACGTTGTATTGAGATTTTACGCGTAGGTCACAAGCTGACGGCGTGAGGACAATACTAACTGAGCACATCAATTATTACTGTTTGTTTCTAACCAAGAAAATCTGACGGAGTTTGGTCTGGTTTCATATTCTCGAAAACCCTGCTTTTGATACATGTAAAATTAGGTTAATTTCCTTCCTAAGTAAAGTACATTGCACAAAGGAAAATTACATCTGGGCACAAAATAACTCTCACAACTACAGCTGAAGCCAATACATTGTTTTTCTTCTTCGTCATATTATTATTATTGTTATTATATCTATCACGGCTGGAGGGCGCAACAGGTCTATGACCTAATGCTTGAAAGTGAAGATGATGATTATTACGAGTATATCTATTACTTATTGTTGTTATTATTATCCTGTTACTTTCTCATCGAGTTCTCCGTGGACTTAATGGACCACTGTTTGAAGGTTCCTACCTACATAGTTGTTGTGGTAGTGGTAAACATGCAGGATCATGTAGTCCAGTTGTGAGATGCATTGAAGTTGCCAACCTCTATGTTAACGTCCTCGACTTTATTACTGACAAACGGGCAGTAAGGGATGGAATTTTCTGAGTACATGTGTTTCACTTACCACATTCATTTTGTCGCGTGACTGCTAAGAGACATAGTACTTAGAACCTTATGTTTTCTTGTCACACGTATATCTTCTTACTTGACACAATAAAGTGTCTTATTCGAGTGTAAAATAAGCTTCTATGAATCGTTCTATCACACATGTTCCCTGTTCGTCTACTGGGTGTCCATCTATTGGCAGAGTGTAGGAGTCTGTGGGAGCCCTGCAGAAAGTATTATTATTATTCCCAATACTACTCTGTTTCTGTCAAGTTTCAGCTTGATTTGGATGAACATTGCATTCGGCGATAAAACATTCCATTGTTTTTGACATCTGTCCTCAAGAAGAAGCCCATGGAGATTGTCCTCGATGGCTCAACGGTCCGACAACTTATTTCTTTCGGACAATCACCATGTTTCGAACTTCGAAATCGACAACGCATTTCGCGTCCCCTTGCGTCCGTTATTTTCTGCAATAGCCTACGTATTTGCTTCTGGATGTTTATAAATAAGAGCACTCATGTACAAATTGTTTACTTACCTGGATGTTTTCACTTCTCCAAATCCTCGTACAATATTTATCAAGCTCTCTGGATAGATGAAGTTAGCTTCTTTAGGAAAACTTCATCATTTGTTTCGGCTGCTTGGAGAAGTTAACAGTTATCGACCGTATAAAACTCAATTAGAAATTTTTGCATATGGCTTTCATATACCGATGACATGATATATGCAACATGGATGGATTAGTATCCGTTGGTCTTGCAGCTCTGATCCAGTTACAACAAAATTTCTTGCAACCAGCTTTAAAGCTAAACTTATAGTGGACCTTTCATATGCTGCCTAACAGGATATGGTTTCGACGAACTGAACCTTGCCCTCCGATATTCTTCATGGGTTAACCATGTATTGGTAAAACAGAATTTCTTGGTTTCTGAAACACAAAAATGCGATTGGAATAAAACCTCTGATGACCTTATAGGTTAATATTTTACATAATAATAATAATACGCATTCTAATCATTATAACTCGAGCAAAGTAACGAAATAATTGATGGTAAGTCATTATAATTTAAAAAAATTAAAAACCTAACTATGGAAAAGACTTTATTTGTAAAAAATGTCAAACGGTGTAAACATGATTTCTGTGTATTAAACAAATTCAAAAATGCTGCGAAAGAAAAATTAATGAAAGATATTTGTGTTTCAGATTTCGCCAACTGTTGAAGCATAGATCTAAAAGATTCCGTCTACTCGAGTCGAATGGTAATTATTTATCATAATTTGTACAGTAGTTGGAGCACAAAACGTCCCTCCTTGCACGGGTGTTTTCTCCCTGGATAGGTGTTGACATTTTGTTATCGATAATATGCAGTAAAAGTAATACATAAAATATACCAAACATATTACATAATACACGAGCTAGTATTATGATGATAATACTAGTATGCTGCTGTAGCCAAACTATACGCTATAGGCTATTTACATTTTGTTCAAAATTCTATTTAAATTCATATAGGCCTACCACATGGAATTTGCAATTTTAACAAACGTTTGCCACACTTTTGGGGGGCATGCGAATGAAGATTTTGAAATATTTAAAATTTAGGCTAACACTACATACCGATTTTAATTAAAATTCCTTTTAATCTGATACGCCACATGAATTTTTGCGATTTTTACAAAATGATCACCTACTTTCTGGCCCTCGTCGGCCAAAAATATTGAGATTTTCCAAACAAACACTAAATTCATATTTTGGTTAAAATTTCCTTTTATTTGATACTCCACACGTGCTTTTACGGTTTTTCAAAATTTTTCAAATTTTTTGCCTCCTCCCCCTATTGTTATATCAATATAATATTTATTGTTATAACAATCTACACAATCTACCTATATCCCCCTATAGGTAGATTAATCTAAAAAAACAATAGGGTAAAAATATGGACACGCATGCCGATTTTTATTTTATGCCGAACCGCTTTTTGAGACCTTTTGACTCGTCAGCCTCAATGTAAGTGACGAATCACTTCAATCCCATACATCATAGTCCTCCATTCTACTTGACCTCTTCTCACTCAGTTCTATCCCCCAGCTTGATGTGCTTTACCCTGTCACTAATTTGTTTGGTCATATTGCCTATACAATGTCTGTACCATCTCATTTGGTGTTCTTTATCCTCTCTTTCTAACTTCTTCTCTACCTCCTTATTACATAATAAGCAGGTATTATGTATCTATATTGCAACAGATCATATAGTTTTAAAGAGGTATATTGTATTATAAATTGTCATGTATTGTAATTTGCAATAATAGTTTATAATGTTCCATAATATATCGGTTTTACTTGATTGAGGCTACGACCTCAGTACGTGCAATCCTCCGTTTCCTACTGCCACTCCCGTCCTGGCGTCCTCTTCGTCCGGCGTCCTCTTCGTCTTGTCGTCCTCTTCTCAAATATGTTAAACATACAATGCTTATTAATTTCCCTAGAATAGTTTATTATTAATTGATATGTAAGTTTTATCAATCTCAGGGTGAATATGGGTATCAATTTAATAAGGTGTATTAGTCGTACACCTTCCACGTAATCTTGAAGTGTCTTTAAATTCCCTAAGCGGATATCTTAAACTTACACGAACAGCACTATACTATATTATATTTCTATTTAAATAATTTACCCACTCGGCTCTGAACGCGGAACTTCGTACAAAATACCAAGGATTATGTTAAATTATACTTATCTATGTTCCCTCGAGAACAACTCTCTCACGCACGAGCACAACTTCACCTTGCAACTTCTACAGACAGACTGTGTCGATATTTACTCTACAGAGAATGAATGTTACTGAATTTAGTGTATTCCGATTGGCTAAACCCAAGTCACATGATTGATGGAATCAACAGATATCAACTTTTCCAGAAAGAGTTTGTATAAATATGCACTAACTTGCATTGAATTATCTACAAATTTTTATGACCCTATTAATGATAAGTGTTTCAAATTGAGTTTTTCCTACTTAAAAAACTATATTTCTAAAATAGTTATGAACGATAGAGTACACATAAATTGAAGCTATTTACATAAACAATTCATTGTCAAAGTTTCACGTCGATCGGTTAATTACCGCGGAAGATATAGCGATCACACGTTATCATACCCGCACAAGCGCACAAATTCACTCAAAAAATACATGACAATAAAGAACATCTTTTTACGGAGAATTTGGTATACCCTAAATGCTTATCCATTTCTAAATACAAAACTTATGGCTAAACGACAAAGTATTACATAAAACCAATTTAAACATGAAAATGCTCGTCATCCATGTGCTCTGATATAAACAACATAGCTTATCTTGTGTTCCGTTGCAGCATTAACTCCACTACGTGTAAAAAATTTTTTTATGTGGAATATAAAAATTTTTGTTTTCCTTCCTAACCTAAATTGACCTAACTTCCTCCCAATAATAATAATCATCCAGATACAAACATAATAACTTCAAAAATCAAAATAAATGAATAGCTCCTATCAAACACATTCCTCAACTGTCAATTTGACAGCCCTAATGTAAACAAACAAACGCACATGGCCATATATCAACAACCTTCCTGCACACAGATAAGCGTATCACACTTCTGACGTCATTCGGCTATATCTATGTATATTACAGTTCATCATACATTTTTCCAACATGATCACATTTATTCTTACTTTACACATATTTTTATACAATTTCCTACCAGTCATTCCACCTATATCCTGGCATTCTAGGTTTAATTATCTTTAACGTAATATTTTCTTAAGGATGATGCATGCAACTTCCCTATCTCCCTGTTTGTATTTGGGTTTGTGACAATGTATGTATTTTTACCCACTTGTTCCGATAAAATATATGGACCGTTGTATAATCTAAAGAATTTGGATGCAGTATTATCTTCCCTGTGGCCTACATTTAAAGCTCGCATGAGTACCTTCTCGCCAGTTTTGAACGTTACCAGTTTGTGATCCGCATTCAATTTCTCCGTCCGTTCTTCGGCACACCTTTTAATGCGTCTCCTGGCCTCTATCTTTTTAACCAAATTTGGAATAAGCAAATTCTGCGTTGGAATCCTCCTGATGCACCCATCCCAGACACGCTTTGGCATTTCCCCGGTTTGTAGTTCGTTAGGTGTAAATCCTGTCGTGTCATTGTAATTCCCGTTGATGGACGCCTCGAAAAACTCGAGATAATGCGGCCACCTACTCTGGTTGGTATTACAATAAGTGCGAAACAGACGCCGTAACTCCCTGTTGACCCTTTCGGCGAGGTTACCTTGAGGTCTCCGGATTGCTGTCAACACTGCCTGTATATTGTGCTTCTCTAATTCGGACTGCCACTTCTTGTTGGTGAATTGGTTACCCTGGTCAGATAGAATTTTCTTCACCGGACCATATTTCGTAATGTATTT
This sequence comes from Magicicada septendecula, assembly GCA_034769895.1. Taxonomy (NCBI): domain Eukaryota; kingdom Metazoa; phylum Arthropoda; class Insecta; order Hemiptera; family Cicadidae; genus Magicicada; species Magicicada septendecula. The sequence continues at coordinate 353,788,836 of CM068376.1, read as the reverse complement.
ATTTAATACAACATTTAATACTGCCATCGTGGTAGGTCGTCCAATTGCATATAAACTTACGTTCTTAGAAAACACATCTGTGCAAACAACCGGGTTCTTCATACCCCTTGCAGCACGTGGTAGCGGACCTAAAAAATCGATACACAGTAGATCATTCTTATTCTTGGTAATGATGTTACCCATCTCTACATAGGTGTGTTGATTTGGGTATTTAGTTGTCTGGCATATGTGACATGTTCGCAAAATAGACTTAACTTTCCTTGCCATGTTCAACCATACGAAGTTTTCCCTCATCGCCAAATAACACTTATAAGCTCCAGCATGTGCAAGACTTTCATGACAAGCCCAAGTTAAATCTTCTAAGAGATTATCAGGAACCATAATCTTCCATTGACCATCGATTATTTTATACAGTACTTCCCTGTCGATTCTGTATTTCGGGTTGTCTTGCCTTTGTATTTCTTCACAAATTTTTCTTAATTTTACGTCATTTTGTTGTTCAAGATTTACCAATTTTAATCTATTTCTTACGTCATCTGGTAATGTATACTTGACTGCTAGAATTTGAATTTCACTCCTGATCGCGGAGTACTGTTCTTCGATGATGGGGGGATATCTACTTAGAGTATCAGCAGTTTTATTCTCACTGGCTTTACAATACTTGATGCTGAAATCGTATTCTTGGATCGCCATGATCCAACGCGATATCCGCGCATTGGCCAGTTTACAATTAAGCATGAAAGATAAAGCCTGATTATCTGAGAGAATTTCAAAGTGTTGACCCACCAGGTAATATCTAAGTTTACTAATACAATACACAATTGCAAGAATCTCTTTTTCAGACGTAAAATAATTTCTTTCTGCCCCTTTTAAAGAGCTACTTACATGTACAATTACCTTATGTTCTCCTTTATTATTCCGTTGATACAACACACCACCGATCGCGTAGTCTGAAGCATCACAGTTGAGCACATACGTTCCTTCTTTTTCCGGGTGGAACACGTGTAAGTTCTTGCTGTATAATTCTTTTGTAGCGTTGAACGCTGCCTCATGTCGCTCTTCCCATCTGCATTTGGTGTTTTTCCTTAACAATTCTAGCAGCGGTTCTATGGTTTTAGAATATTCCGGTGTGAAACGGCGAAAATATCCAGTCAATCCAAGGAACGCCCTGATATCTTTCGCTTTTGTTGGATTTGGAAATTCCGTAATGGCCTGAATTTTCTCCGGGTCAGTACTAACACCATCCGCAGAAATAATATGCCCGAGGAACTTTATTTGTGATTTTCCAAATTCGCATTTTTCTAAGTTGAGCGCAAGGTTTGCATATCTTAACTTGCGTAAAACGATATCCAGGTGCTGCATATGTTCCTCGAACGACTTCGATATAATAAGTATGTCGTCAATAAACACACTTACAAAATCGTCGACCTCCGGCCCTAATGCCAATTCAAGACACTTAACCATAGCAGCTAGGCTGGTAACCAAACCAAAAGGTACTACCTTAAACTGGTAAAATTTATTTTTATATAAAAAGGCTGTGAATTTCCGACATTCTTTGGCTAAAGGGATCTGCCAAATCCCACTTTTTAGGTCAAGACGCGACATGTATTTTACTCCTTGACATTTTACAAACAAATTTTCCGCATTGGGAGCACAATCGTAACATTTTTGTGTTATATTGTATTAAGATTTCGCATATCTAAGCAGATGCGTATATCGTTACTTTTTTCTTAACGACCACCATCGGGTTTAAAAAATTACTATCTGCTCGTTCAATAATATTATTCTCTAACATTTTATTTATTCCTTGTTCAACTTGTTGCTGATAATGTAATGGGATAGGATATGTTTTTCTTATACATTTATTCTCGTCGCTAACTTGTATTTTATGTGCATAAACGTTGGTGATTGTGTTTTGGAAATCGATTCATTTTGAAACCCCCCTTATATTTTATAAGTTTTTTTTTTGTAAATTTTTTTTGGATTTTATTTTTATTTATTTTATTTTATTCTTATTATATTTTTGTAAAGGGGAGAGACATACTATTTAGAACTAGGTGGTGAACCTAGAGGAAGCAAAAGTGTGCACAGGCCCAAGCTACAATTACAGACATGTCCCCAGGTGAATGACAGGACTTGCAAATGAAAAATTCAGTTAACAAACAAGCGTGAACTTTATTTAGCATGCAAGGATTTACATGACATTACAAGTTGTAAACTCAACAATGAGTAAAACCATAGGTAGAATTTAACTACAATATATATATGTCAGTATTCTTCACAGCATAAGCTTTTGAGTGAATTTAAATATAAATATAAATTGTATAGACCCTGCCACGCTATGTCCAATTTAATTCTTGTAATAATCTTGTTCACAAGTAAAATTGAAATTTACTAATCTTTGAGTGCTATATAAAGTGAAATCAAAGAGGCTAGCCTTTTTAGTAATTTTGTAAGCATATTTTTGATATCATAATTTCTAACACATTCCCCTCCAAAAGTGAAAATTACACACAAACACATACACAACATATATAACACACATCCACCATTTCTGTACTAAACCTCTCACAATAACCCCTTGCAACAAGAATAAATAAATATACAAATATATAATTAACAAGGCAATTTGGTAATTTTCAGTTAAGCATCATTAATATGTCCATATAAATAACACGGGAAATGCAAGTGCCCCCAACCAAACCAGAGACTCAAAAATATTAATCAACTACCACATTAATAATAATGAAGCAATTCCGCGTATGTGATCAAGAAAATAGTTTAAACACTTAAAGAAATCAGACAGCCCTCTTTAGTCCGGAATTCTGCCATGACCGCATGACCTGAACCAGCAGAAAATAACTAACTCTCGAATAGATTTAACTCAATAAAAGGTAAAACTTAGAGCAGAGCCCGCGGATACCTGTGTGTGTGTGCAATTTTCTTACATATTATAAGAAGATATAATAGATTGCATTAGACTTAATTATGTAAGGTCCACACATGTATGCACAGAACTTAATATGAGAGTTTTGCAGAACTTTAGCAATTAAACGCGGCCTCCTGAGTCTGCTTCTGGGAGCTTCCGTGGATTCACAGTGTAGTGGTAGTTGAGATAGTATTAAATAAATAGAATGGTCCCACCTGGATCGTCCGGTGTACTTAAGTAAACCTTGGTTAATCGGTAGAGTCTCGGTCGCACCAATAAGTCCTGGGGCAGAGTAGCTTCACGAGTGTGTCTGTGTGCGTGAATCTCGACTGACGGCATGTCATGGCTTAAGGGTCGTCTCTGCCAGAAGGGTGGACAGCTGGTCGTCTACACCCGACACCCATCTCGCCCTAGTTCGAGCACCTGGAGCAGAACTTTATTTAACCTCTCATAGAGAAGAGCAACAGAGTCTGAACCGATGAGTGCCGTCAGCCGAGAGCAGATTACCTGGTTGAGGGTTCAAATAGAAAAGAGGACGATTAGATGGAAATGTCTAACCACGAAAACTTGGCCGATGCAGGAACATACAAATCACAGCTGAGCCCGCCAACTGAATATCATTGCTACACAACAAATGGTCTGCATACGCAACGACGACGAAATGCAGTGGCACAGCGTAACGTCAAAAACCCGCTCGTTCTAAAAACACATAGCCCGTCTCGGCAATCGCCTTACATGAGCCGAACAAAGTACGGCACAATTTTATTTAATATAAATAATATATTTATTAAAAATATTATTTATTAAAAATATTATTTAATTGTCTTCGTTGACCATCTGTTATCTCCTTATCATGCGCTCTACCGTTAGCTGCTATCTTGTCTAAGCGATTAACAGGTGGCTTCTGTATGTCAACGGGCCTACACCGGTCAACCCCATTGTCATATTGACTTCCCTTACTGAGCGAATAACCCAAATTAATTTTATGTTTTGTATTTTTAACTGTGCATTCTAGCGTTTTATTAGTGAAATCAATTGTAGCGTGTATTTTTCTTAATGTGTCAGTGCCTACTATAACGTCGTACACTAGATTTTTGACTACAAGAACGGGTATTTCCATTTCCATCCCTTGTGAATCTATTGTGATAAATGTTTGCTTATTAATAGTTTGTGAATCACCTGTGGCTGTCGTGACAACCGTATTGTTGACAGGTAAGATCGGTGTTTTTTTAAATTGGTGTCTATGTTTGTTAATGAATTTTTCGCTGATTAGAGAAATTTGCGCACCAGTATCAAATAATACATTTCCGAAACATACATTAATTTTCCCTCTCACAACAATATCATTACCATTCTTATTTTTCCATACATTCTTACTACTAGTATTCTTCACATAAGATTTTTGATACTGTTGTTTGTTACGGTACGTTTTATTTGTACTTTTATCCTTAGTTTTATTAATATTTTTCAATTTATCGCACGGAATCACTCCGTGCAACCCTACTCGTTTTTTGGTTGCTCTTCGCTGGTACTTGTTTCGGTAATTGCCGATACATTTCTTTGATTGAACTTTTGGAAATTAGGTTTGTTTTTAAATTGTTGTGGTTGCTGTTGTTGTTGTTGTTGTTGTTGTTGTTGTTGTTGTTGCTGCTGAAATAGTTTCCGAGCCGGTTCACTATTATTATTACTATTATTTTGGCTGCCAACATTATCCCATTTGGTTAACAATAGGAGTAGTTCCTTCAATTATTTAATACCTTGCGTAATTACAGCGATTTGAATACCGCGTCCGAAATGATGAGCTAATTAATTTACCATCTCTGGCACTGACATTTCTGGTTTAAAATACTTCGCACGAGATATGAGTTGGAGTAAATAATTTTCTTTATACTCTTTTAAACTGGAATACCTACCAAACTCCAGCTGTACGCGTATTTTTCGCTGTATTTCGCTGTTCCAGTATCTCGCCCTAAAATGTTGTACCAGATCTTGATATGTACTATTTTATCTTGTACTACCGTGAACCACTCAGCTGCAGTACCCTTTAATCTTCTGACTACATAGTTTATTTTATCCCTCTCACTCAGGGTGTCGCCTATTGCGTCCATGTCTCGCTGGCAGCATTTAAGAAAATAAATCGGATTCTCAGAGTCCCTGCCGAAGAATTTCAATTCAACTGTGAATTGTTTTCTTCAACAGTTCTATAGATGAACGTGGTCTGGTTCGCTGTTGTCGAGGTACTCTGGAGTCGGGTCAGCTGTTGTTTCAATTCTTGTATCTGCTGATCTTGTTCAGCTACGAGCTCACTCACCGTAGATGTGTGTTGAACTACTCTTTCCTCTATTCCAGTAGCTTCACATTCACTGATGCGAGAATTGTTCGCTTCTAAAGCGGTCTCAATATTGCTGCGAATTATTTCGACCTTTTCGCCTATACGTTTTTCGGTTGACTCTAAAAGTTGTTTATTTTTTTAGCCTGGTCATGAACGGCTCTATAGATTCTTTTATCCTCATCGTGAAGCGATTTATTTTGTTTTGCAGTTTCTTCTTTATTTGCTTTATTCTCTTCTGAGAGCTTTTGCATATTTGCTTTAATTTCTTCCTTATTTGCTCTATTCTCTTCCGACATTTTCTGCATATTTGCTAATAATGCAGCTAATGTATTCTGTAATTCTAGTGATTCGTCCATATTGATTATTTATTTTATAAGTTTAAACAGATATTATAGTTTTTTATTTATAGTAACGCAATATTTTTAATACTTATTTTTACGAATAACTGTCCGTTTATATGTTACTTATTATTATAGTCCAGTATCTCAATCAAATGTAAACAAGCTTAATCTAACACAAATACAAATAATAATTCACTCTCCACATAGACAATTTACTACTATTGTTCAAAACTCTGATAAGAGAGCGTATTCAAACTTTTATCTACACTCCCTGATAACATAGAAAGGCACACACAAATAGTTTAATGAATTTATTCTATACACACTCAAATAATATTTTCTTTTTTACAACTAATACAACAAATCGGGCCTAACGTTGGCCAGCGCCAAATATCCTTATGCAACAGATCAAATGTTATTATACTAATAAGGATGTAGTGAGTGTTATAACGGCTGTATACTATCTTTTATAACTTCTGTATACTATAGCCCTTATAACCTCGGGAGACCGGTTAATTGGCGTCGGTCAATTAAACAGGCTGCCATAATATTCACAAAATGTTAAATACTTAATTAAAATACAACGTAATAAAACACTTAACTGGAACCTGTGAATTAAGGAATTTTAGATTCGTGTTGCCAAATTTATTCACGCATATTTACGTCCATGACATCTCTTTATTTACATACCTGGTAATTAGCATAAAAGAAAATGAGTTACTGTCTTATTATTAAAAATCCATTAGGCTTGTGATTTGTATTGTTAAAGCATACATATATATTATAAAGACCTATTGTCTATCTATCTATTTTCTGCATATAATGATAGAACAAATCTTACTTACCCGTGACTTTTTACTTTACTTGGGCGCCAGAACAAATCCCAGATACAAATGACACGGATTCAGCTTAGCTCAGAGCACAGAGACACACTATCTCAGGATTCGTTCAGTGAGTGGAATATTTAAGGGGAATCGTTACAAATAACTCTTAAATAATGTTGAAATTTGTTTATGTAATGACTTTGTTATTGAATTAATTTCTTTAGAAGTTAATTTAATGACTTACTGCTAACATAAATCTTATTGGTTAATGAGTGTGCCTGAAAAGTGAAGTCTATTATGGAGGAGATGAAAAGTTATTTATTATATACACAAATATAGTTTTAAAGAGGTATATTGTATTATAAATTGTCATGTATTATAATTTGCAATAATAGTTTATAATGTTCGATAATATATCGGTTTTACTTGATTGAGGCTACGACCTCAGTACGTGCAATCCTCCGCTTCCTACTGCCACTCACGTCCTGGCGTCCTCTTCGTCCGGCGTCCTCTTCGACCGGCGTCCTCTTCTTCCGTCGTCCTCTTCGTCCGGCGTCCTCTTTGTCCGTCGTCCTCTTCGTCTTGTCGTCCTCTTCTCAAATACGTTAAACACACAATCCTTATTAATTTCCCTAGAATAGTTTATTATTAATTGATATGTAAATTTTATCAATCTCAGGGTGAATATGGGTATCAATTTAATAAGGTGTATTAGTCGTACACCTTCCACGTAATCTTGAAGTGTCTTTAAATTCCCTAAGCGGATATTTTAAACTTACACGAACAGCACTATACTATATTATATTTCTATTTAAATAATTTACCCACTCGGCTCTGAACGCGGAACTTCATACAGAATACCAAGGATTATGTTAAATTATAATTATCTATGTTCGCTTGAGAACAACTCTCTCACGCACGAGCACAACTTCACCTTGAAACTTCTACAGACAGACTGTGTCGATATTTACTCTACAGAAAATGAATGTTACTGAATTTAGTGTATTCCGATTGGCTAAACCCAAGTCACATGATTGATGGAATCAACAGATATCAACTTTTCCAGAAAGAGTTTGTATAAATATGCACTAACTTGCATTGAATTATCTACAAATTTTTATGACCCTATTAATGATAAGTGTTTCAAATTGAGTTTTTCCTACTTAAAAAACTATATTTCTAAAATAGTTATGAACGATAGAGTACACATAAATTGAAGCTATTTACATAAACAATTCATTGTCAAAGTTTCACGTCGATCGGTTAATTACCGCGGAAGATATAGCGATCACAAGTTATCACACCCGCACACGCGCATAAATTCACTCAAAAAATAATGACAATAAAGAACATCTTTTTACGGAGAATTTGGTATACCCTAAATGCTTATCCATTTCTAAATACAAAACTTATGGCTAAACGACAAAGTATTGTATAAAACCAATTTAAACATGAAAATGCTCGTCATCCATGTGCTCTGATATAAACAACATAGCTTATCATCCTGTGTTCCGTTGAAATATATATATATATATATATATATATATATATATACATTCCATTATCTATCTAATTCAATCCGTGTATCCCTTATTCTCCGTGTACATTGTCTCAGTTGCGTATCTTCTAATTACATATCCTCACTTTAGTGTCTCTACCAGTTTTCTTTTTCCTCTTGTATTTGAAATACATGATTTCATCATCTTCAACAAGGATTAAACCAAATATGGTTTGCTATGGTCCCAAGCAGATATACTAGAACTGGTCACTCGGACCTTTCCGTCCTCATCCGTAGTTGTTTCGGAGATGCGGCAGTCACCCATTTGATTAAGACTTCCAACCATTTAGCCGGTATTGGGCAATTCTATCGAGTATACTAATAATATTCAGCTTCTGCCGTACATCGACATTTCTTTCGCGATCTTGAAGCGTACATTCTGCAGGTGTCTAACATCTGTCATGAATACGACTGACCGCCACCACCTTGTGTTTCTTTACTTGTTGATTTTAGAGTTCTCCTGATGGCCCCACAGACATGTAGCTTCTTCACCGTATCATTGTTTGTAATGTAAGATACGTTACTGACCTGCTCCAGAACAGTACCATATACAACAATGGGATCAGCTCCATGAAAATCCTTGGTCTTCTATGTAATGCAGAGATCTGTAATCAGAAATCCTTGCAGACTTGACTCAACGAGTAGTATCTGTTATACCCCATGTGAACTCAATGGATTATTTCTAATCTATCATCTTGATTGCTCATTACTGTTCTACTGTCCCTAACTATTTAAAACTTCCTCAGGTATATACTCTCGTATTTCAAACGCCTTCCTGTGTGGTCCCCTTATTGTCATAAACTTTATTTCATTCTAGTTTATTTTTAAAACCTTATCTATACAAGACTCCTCCTATTATTGTAATCCACTTATCCTACAATTTGTACCGCCTTCTGCTTTGTCTTCCATAGACTCCCATTATACTTTCCACAATAGTCTTAGTTTCTCCACTTCTTCTGTCAATTCCTCCTATTCGACAACTTATAATTTTGGTTACTTTAGTGCCATTTCAATAACCCATGTAAAATGTTAAAAACGGGTATTTAAGAAAGACGGAAAGAGTGAGGAAGCATACTTCGATATGACGTGCGGGCACCAACAGCTGAGGAAGTATGGGTCCATGTTTTTTCGTTAGCTACTAAACGACTAAAAAAGTCGGTATGGGTCTTCAGGATCCACGGTGAATTTTATTCCTCCGGGTACGGTATCTTGCTGTCTAAAACTCCCACACAACCTGCCCCACAATAAATGTTTTCTGCTTAACCCCACAAAATCTTTAACGTCGAGAGGTCTTTCATGAAAGTACTTCAACCGCCGCTCCCAGCTTTTGGAGAAGACCATCGATTTTGGAAGTTGAAATATTAAGAAAAATCGCAACACTGGAGGTGGGAGGAAGAGATTGGTTTCAACTTGTTCCTCCAGACTAACTTCGAAAACTGATGGTAGGCTGCCACAATCCCTGGATCTAATCGTCTAATATGATTTCTTCAACAGCCTACCAAAATGCCGAAGTCGACCAGTGAGATTTACTCTTGAACGTCAGTAAGACGGTACATCCCAGTGATTAATGTCTAGACGCATACAAAAATAATAAGAAAAAGGAGAAAAAGGAGAAAAAGGAGATAAAGGAGAAATGTGAAGTAGAAAGAAAAGATATTTTCTTCATTATCCTATTTTTTGGCCTGTTAAAAAGCTCAGACGTTGGCCCAGGCTCAGGTGACCAGCGAGGATAATACTAGACACGTCTGGACCATACGAGAAGGAGGGGGAGAAGATGACAAAAGAAAGAGAAGAAGGAGTAGAAATTTTGATGAAAGGTAAGGTGAAAAAAGGAGACCATGGAGAGAAATCAAAAGAAGGAAAATAAAAGAGGAAAAGATGAAGAAAGTGATGGCGAAAGATAAGAAAAAGAGGAAAGGTTAAAACAATGCTATGTTTGAGTAGTGACTGATTACAATATTGGAAGTAGATTATATGAAGTTACGGGCTTTTAGTGTGGGTGATGGTCTGTTAGTAAAAAAGAACAATCCAGAATGAATATATTGCTGAATGGGTAAAATATAGAGGAAGTTAGAGGGTTCATCTACTAAGGAAGTACAATCACAAAATGCGGAAAATCTAAGAGACAAATTTTGAGTAGGATCAGACAGGCTAAAGTTGTATTTAACAGTAAATAGAAATTATTGACTTCTAAAGAAATATCCAACAAGAAAGAGGTTCATGACAAGTTACATATCGAGCATAGCTGTGAGACGTGGACAGAGGAAAGGAGAAGACTCGAAGTACTGGAAATGTAGTGTTATAGGAAGTTACTGGGATGGATCAACAAGTTTACTAATAATGAGATTCTGACTAGAGTTGGAGAAACAAGATTTGGGCAAAATACTGTGAAACGAAGGGTTGAACTTATTGGCCGTATTATGCGTCACGAGAATATAATAATAACAGTAATTGAAGTTTACATTGAAGGAAAGAGGAAGAGTAAGACCGAGACTGCAATATATGAAACAGTTTATCAGTGATGTGAGTTGTAGTTCCTGTGAGGAGATGAAACGGAAAGCACAGAGAAGATCGGGTAGAGACCAATCTGCGGATTGCTAAGTAAAAAAGAAGAAGTGAGTTCGAATAAGCAAGAAGACTATTCAGATAAGACGAGTCATACAGGGAAAGAAAAAATAGAGAGGAAATAAAAGAAAGAAATGATTAGAATCGATAATATTAGAAAAAAAACGCTCAATGATTAGACTTGCTGAGGTAATCAGGCAAAATGTGAGTCTGAATTCGATACTGTAATTAACGTTAGCACATGTTTTATTGCACACAAGCATGATACACGATAATTAACAGCAATATGAATATTTCACATAATTGCCTCCTTCCATAGGTAGGTGGCCATATTCTGAAGTCCTGTCGATCGCTTTGTATTTAACACTTTCATATTTGCTTTGCATTGGGACGAAATAAGTATTTACCCTATGCTGCCGAACTCGCTCACTGTATTGAACGAAGTACATTTGTTATTATATAATTTTTTACTGTAGGTAATTTTTCAATTGTGGGAAGAATTACATAAAATCTATTTCTTTATTAATATAACAATTGTAGAGCACACGATCATACAATTATTATTTATTATTGGGTCCTTCAGTCTTTCGACTGGTTTGTCCCCGCATATACCCGTGGTGCGTGTGTTACAGAGTCTCCAAAGGTATATGGGACCTACAGTTTAACGCCGGATCCAAATGGCATAGTCGGGGAGGGTTTATACTAGGCGGGATACCTCTCGCTGGTTTGCCATCACCTTGCGAGGGGGAACGGTCGTATCTAAACACTATACGGTCGATCATACAATAGACACTAAAATTTTAAACATTGTTATTTGTGTTACAATTCCTTTTAGTCTGACACCCTGCGGGATTTTTACAATTTTATGAAATTCTCTATCGCTTTTTTGGCCCTCGGGTCCTAAAATTTTAAAATTTCCAAAACTTAACACTACATTCAGATGTTAGTTAACATTCTCTTTAATTTTATACCTCACATGAATTTTTGCGATTTTATCAAAATGTTCACCCACTTTTGTGTCCTGACGTCTAAAATTATTTTTTAATTTGGGAAAAAGGAATACTATATTTATATTGTGGTCAAAATCCCTTTAATTTGATACCCTACACGGGCTTTTGCAACTTTATCACATTTTTTACCCCTTTACATTTTTGCTTTCTACCACCCTAGTTTTTTGGGGGATCAACCCTACCATAGAGCATAGAGTCCCATAAGGTTAAAGTGTGGACACACATGCAAAATTTTAGAAAAACCGGTTGATGCGTTCACAAGTTATCGTGAGACATGCCTTAGATAGACAGACAGACAGATAAATGCCAAACGGTAGAGTTGCAACTGAGACCTGCTTCGCTCGTTCAAAAATCTTTTGTATATTAAATATTCAAATATCTGTTAAATAAAACTATTTACTTTATCTTAGTGTCATATGTGTACACACGCGAGCGTGAATATTTATATATTTTCAAAAATATATTATATTTTTGATAACCTTACCAAAAAGGTTTTGCTTTCCTTGCTTAAAGCGTGTGTATGTAAAGAGTACATGACAAAGTACATACAAAGTGAAAACCTCTTAGAAAATGTATTCACCAAACGGGAGTTAAACTAAACACACATGTTCCCGCATAGTTGTGGGAAAGTTCTGTGCTACGTAAAAATCGATTACCACTCAATTTTCAATTAAAGAAAAACAATAAAAAGTCAAATAGGTTTGCGTTTAAAGCCAGATTTCAAATAAAAAGAAAGAAAAAGCTTTTGAAAGCGCATTTAAAAAATTAATTGTTTCAATGCATAACAATATATTTTATGGCGCAGAACAAAAGGCATTGTGTACACTCGGTGGTCCCCGTCCCGACTTGGACAATGTCCCATTGTCTGACCCATACTATATTACATTCAATCAGTTTCAAATCATCATATTTTACATGTCTCGCCGGCGCTACTTAGCTCAACAAGAAAATAATTAACGGTCCATCGTTCTGCGTCCAACAATAAACATTAAATTATTTATCATAAGCTGCTATGAGAATCAGGAAATTTTGCGTATTAAAGATCTCTGTTTCAGTAGCAAAGAATATTGTAACAACACAAATTCAATGTAATTTAATTTGGGTAGCCCCACGCTTTTGGAGCGCAAAATTATGTAACCTAACAACCCCAAATTTATTTAATTTGGGAAGCCCCAATCTTTTGGAGCGATACGTTATATAACATAACAACTTTTACTTGTTTGGTTTGGGTGTAATTTTAATAACAAGACAATGTTATAAAGTTTTTAAATGTTTACATTATTTAATTATCAACCTCTTTACTTATTTCGGTAATACACACAAAATATTCATTATTTCTCGCTTGTGCGATATTATGTATGGGATTTATGTGAACAATTTACGTCTAAACAGTTTATACACAAATCTTATTATCTACTCTTAATTATCTATTTCTGCTCTCGGCTTACTCATTTAGTGTGGCCATCTTTTGCAATTCCTTATCAATTCACAATGAATTTACTTTTGTTTCAATTATATCTTTAATTTTTTACTTGGCTTTAATTCATATGCATTAATCTTTTAGCAATTAAAGACTCTACTAATTATTCTACTTTACTTCACTTTAAAAATCAAGCATTGCACTCTCATAGCATTTACGTTATTCCAATATTACTGTCTCAACATGAGACATTATTCTAAATTGCAATAAGACTTTACATTGTATGTATTAGCAATTTAAATTCTGTTAGCAACAGTTGGAATGTCTTTCATTCTAGTTTCAATATTGTCTTTCAATTGTCTATTTATTATTATGGTTTGTTATCACCTCGTTTGATGTGGCAACTTCAGTGTGTCCTCTTCCGGTCCTCGGGTCCCGTCCTTCGTGTTCTTGGATCCTCTTCCCGTCCTTGCTCCAGTCTTTCATGTCCTCGCGTCCTCTGGTCCTCTTCCAGGCTTCCACTGCTTGTCTTTCTTAGTTGTTGTTGGCTCTGCTCAGATCATGGGTTGTAGGTGTGTCCATCGAACCTCTGTTCTGCCTCACAAGTCGTCAGGTAACGCTTACTATAGATTTACGATCACGTAGTTGACTGACATAGCCTCCTACGGCAACGGTTGAATATAGAAGAAGGAACTTTATTAGCGTGACCTGGTATTTATAGCCAGGTCATGCAAAAGCTCAAGTCTGAACAATTTTCATCTTGCCAGAGTTTGTCGAAGCGTCTTTACCCCCACTCTTGTTCAATTCACTAATTTCACCTATCTTCGCGAATTACGAAGTCTGTTTCACACTACACGATGCTCAATCGATCGCTAATTTTTATATGTTTACTATACGTAAATTACACTTCTTTATTGTAATTATAAAAAGAGCTATTCACTTTTTACTTATAGTAATTGCACTTTCCGTCACTTTTTCACGGTCTTTTAACCCTTTGTTCATCTCTATTTTCTACACCCTCTGGTGTCTTTCGTTTTACAGTATCGTACATATTTTTCTTATAAAATAAATACATATAATTAAAATAAAACATACAATCTATCAATATTTGAAAAGGAATGGTTACTGTTCAGGAACGGACAAGCTTCACACACACAAACAAAATACACATGTACACAACGCTAGCGACAGGTGTCCAGATATGCGTGTACGTGCCTGAACGGTGCGTTCCCTATATTTTAAACAATCCAGCTTGCAATCTGAATCATGTTTATCAATCAATATTTATTTATTTTTATTATTTATTTAAATTATTTTGGCAATGCACAGTACCGTAAATGGTTGTACTGTCGCAATATACTTACTCTTTCCGTTCATAGGCACTGATTAACGTCCTCAGAAAGAGAGAAATATTTTTAAACTCTATAATTCTTTCTTAATAATATCATTCCTTTAACAATAGAAAAATAGAAAAATTAATCTAACAGAAAAGAAGCGAGAAGCGAAAAATAACTCACAAACTACGTATACAAAAAACTAAAACATAGCCTATTATATTGTAAAATGATTAGCGAGTGTTTTAAAGTATTTTCTTTTTTAATAGAAATACCCCAGCAGCTGGTGAAGTGCACATAAAATGGCATTCATATAATGTAAAGAAATCATACAGCCTACGTATCATTGCAAATACAGGAAATAGCTATTATTCATTAATGAAAAAATACATAATTAGCAGCCACAAATTATCACAATTATTCATATAAATACACACACACACATACATATGATTTTATATATGGATATATGTACACCCACGCGGACGCACACACACATATATAAACTAAATCAACAAAATTAAAACACCATGGGACTGCTTTAACCTCAGAATAAAAAGCGACCTAGTCTCATCGTACAGGAATAATATTCACTGTAAAAATTTTTTTCAGGAAAAAATCAACATCCAAACATCAGCTCCAGTTCAGAAAGCACAATAATACAAATTAAACTAAATTAAAGACATCGTCAATTTATACACAAATATACCCGTGAACCAATTTTGGATATTTTGAACGACAATCTCCACGACACTAACAAACTGGACACACAACTCATTAAAGAACTAATTACCATACTAAGGCTCATCCTTCAACAAAACTATTTTACTTTCAACGGGAATTACTATATTCAAACAGATGGCCTGGCTATGGGTTCACCGTTATCCGGCCTGTTGGCTGATATATATCTTGATTTTTATGAAAACAACTACATCCTTAATAATAACATCTTCGCCAATAATATTATCTTTTATGGCCGATATGTTGATGACACTTTTCTGATTTTTAATGGTACCCTACGCCAAATCAGTAATCTTAAAAATCATATGAATACTGTTACTCACAATATTCAGTTTACTATGGAAACTGAAACCAACAATGAACTCAACTTTCTCGATCTTACTCTCACTAGGCGGCTTAACAACTTAAATTTTAAAATTTACAGAAAGCCTACCACCACAGACGTGACCATACATGGAGACTCACACCACCCTTTCTCTCAAAAATTAGCGGCCTACAACACTTTCATTCACAGGCTTTCGATGATCCCCCTAAATAATGATGACTTCGAGTGTGAACTCAACATAATTAAACACATAGCTATAGCCAACGGCTATGAGTGCCAAATGATTGACAACATCCTTAAAAAACACAAAGCCCGTCGTTCCAGACAGACACAAGATAATACAACTAATAACAAATTCATCTCAACAGCATACACCGAGTTGATGCCTAAGATCCTAACATCCACCTTAAGTAAATTAGGTTATACCGTTACCTTTAAAACAAATAACCGTCTACGGAACTTGGTTCGTCCAGTCGTTCAGACCAACATTGAATCCAAAACCGGTGTTTATAAGCTTATATGCGACGATTGTGACCGTTTTTATATCGGCCAAACGGGTAGACCTTTTATCAAACGATTCCGTGAACACACACCACACAGCCATTTTAACAGGGGTGATTTTTCCCTAGATAATATTAAATCTAATTTTACACGGCATCTAATTTCAAGCAA
The DNA here is from genome assembly GCA_034769895.1 of Magicicada septendecula. Classification (NCBI taxonomy): domain Eukaryota; kingdom Metazoa; phylum Arthropoda; class Insecta; order Hemiptera; family Cicadidae; genus Magicicada; species Magicicada septendecula. Next base: position 353,772,785 of record CM068376.1, on the reverse strand, counting down.
TCATTCATATACCAATTTCAACGCTAACCTTATACCTCTACATTATTGTAGTAAGGGCCGTTACATGGATGCACTCGAAGAATTCGAGATATATAGAGGTCATAATAACCCCGATATATGTGACGACATACTCAATGATAAACTTAACTTCAGGTCCAACCCACTGTATGATACCGCGCTGCGATCGCTTAAAGATAATACTAGATAACAGTGCCCATCGACACAGTCTTGACATGCTACACGCGGTGCACCGTGTCGGTTAATAGTATGCTTATAATATGTTTATTCATTGTATTTTATGTATTTGTTTATTATGTGTTTGTTTTAATATGGATTTTATTATATAACGAGCTCCTTTGGAGTGAAGGTCTGAAGATGGGTCATATGACCTGAAACGCGTAACCCAGCACAAATTACGCTAGACGTCACTTGACGGAAATTATAAGGTAAATTATATAATCACCTTAATTTAAAGAAAATTATGAATACAAACGACACGGACGTGAATACGAACCCCAGATTTCAAATTTCCCGTAATTTGATAAACCCACTTGGGTTTTCAGAGTTTTTCACAATTGTTCTTGCCCCGCTCCCTGTCTGTAAGCTAAAGGTGCCAAAATCGGCTGATGCACTCAAAAGTTATCGTGAGACGTGTCAGATGTCAAACAGTCGAGAATTCGCTTTGCTCCCCTTATGGCCATGTGAATATACTGCGGTAATTGAAACGTTTGGGCGGTGTTAGGTGGTGTGAAGAGCCGCCATATTACAATATAGTGATAGTCACTCCCAGTGACAGAACTAACATTAACATGATAGGCTATCGGGAAACATCGACATACTGTTGTTAACGCTGCAATAATCTGGCGAAGTGTCAGAACCCAAAATCAAATCACTTCATCCTCATGGTAAATTGAGTAGACTGAACTATCACGAAAATTCGACTAGGTAAATTAAGCATATAGCTCAGCTTTCAGAAAACAACTGACTTGAGAAAACGCATATCTCAGGCATCTTAAAGACGAATAATTAAAGAGTTACTTTCGGAGGCTCTTGAACATGTTGGCTAGGCAAGAGATGGATTGGATTAATAGTGGTGGTGCTGCTGTAACACTACAACCCAACGTAATCCCAAACCAATCTTCTCCAATGTCCCTCTCAGTAATGCAGTAACCCCTCTGCAATCTATACATTGCCTTCTCCAGTGAATGTAGCCCCTCACATCCAATCTTCTTAGATCTTCCAGCACATCATCCTTCCATCTTATCGTAGGTTGGCCCCCTCTTTCTGCTTTTATAGGCTTGCGCCCTCAGGATTTTCTTTACTATACGCTGATCATCCATCCGCTGTAAGTGACCTAGCAATTGTATTCGTTGAGTCTTTACGATTATAGTGCCCTCAAGCTTCAATAGCTCATCTGTCTCCTGGGTTCCTGGTTATTTCTTATTCTTCATTCATCATCTTCTTTAACCGGGTCATAAACACGTCTTGCACCCCTTACTTCAAAGCTTACGTCCTTACACTTCAAACCTTACAGTTTCTTGTTAATGTCCATGTCTCGCCTCCATAGGTAACAACCTGTATGAGAGTGTCTTATATAGTTTTATTTCTGTGCTACGACTAATGAGTTTGCTTCTCAATAGTCTACTGTTGGCATAATATCCTTTTTTAATATTTGTATTCTGTTATGTATCGTCCTGTTTATGGACCCTTCATTATCTATCATGTTACCCAGGTATCTGGACACATTAAATGCATCAAATGAATTAAGAATGGGAGAATTAGCTCTGAATTATAGAGGTAACAACGAACGACGCAAGTTTCTTATTGAATTCCACATCTGTAGGGAACTTGAAAATGCAGAGGTGAACTGGAAGGCTGCACTTCCAATACGACCTTCAAATGTAATCATGTCTCTTATAAAGAGACTGGCGATGAAAACTATGAAACATGTCACCTCAAAGGAAAAGACAGTCTGTAATCATATTGGGAAATACGACGTTTCGGCATATATTGGGAAATACGACAGTCTGTAATCATATTTGCCATCACAAAATACGACGTTTCGGCCACCCAAACAATCGGCAGCCGATTTCAGGCTAATTGTATACTAATACAATAATACTCTGTAACCAGTGATAGAGAGAGGACTGACAATCGTCACGACAATCTCGAGCGTTTCACGTATCCTGATGATTTCAGCGTATTCGACTACTGACACATATAGATTGTTATGAAAATTCAGATTCACAAGAAAAGAAGACAGTTGCTGATGACACTGTAGAACACGAAATGTAGTACTCTGTGGAAAGTTAAGAAGACCGAAGGGTGAGAAAGTGTCTACCGTAGTTTGTGTCAGTGATCCGTTTCTGAGTTATAACATCAAAAACTTTCAATGTTTCTAGTAAAAGCTAAATCATCAGAACGACTAACAGAAATTTTACACCCGAAAACGAAGATCTGGACCAAAAATGTGGTTCTCAAAACCGCGACTCAGATTAAAACACGATAATTCTGGAAGGAGGGCCCTAGGTCCCACATAATAGGGCAGGGGACTTGGTAGAAAATGAAAATCCGTGCATCAAATTTTTGTATAATTATTCATGAATTTCAGAAGGCGTTTCGTCTTGTTTTGGGATCCAAGTCCTCCGTAAGTTGCAATATAATCTCAGCAGTTTGAATCAGGTATAGTACGGGATGTCTTGTGGAGGAGAGCTAAGGTATGAGTCAAGCGGGGTTATTAAACTGGATAAGTGCTAAGCACATAACTACCGCAGTCCCTATTATATATTTTTCACCTTCCATTTCTTTAATCGCGTTTCGGATTACTTAGTCTTTATCTCCATAAATCTCTTTATCTACTCTTGTAAACACTCCTCGCGATTTTGGTTTATTATAATATAACAAACTCAATCTAACAATTCGCCACAGTATTTCATAATTACAATTAATTTGCTTCCAAAATCGACAATACTTTAAAGGATTTCGACTTTACTGATATTTAAAAAAATTCGAAAATAACGCACCCAATCCCCAACGAGTAGCTCGCGTGTGTTTTGGAATCATAAGTTATCAAAAGAAAGCATCAAATAGAAAGCGTCAAATAAAATATTTAAAAACGCTTTCCTTAATTACTGACTACGAGACATTTTTTTAAGTCAACATTATTATAATAATGTTTGAAGTAATAGTAGATTGTACGAACAAGCTAAATAATTTTATAAAGACGAAAAATGGAATTAAAATTTAAAAGGATACAAACAACTAATAAAGGTGTGTGTATATGTGTGCGTGTGTGTGCGCGCGCGCGCGCGCGAGCGAGCGCGTTTCTAAAATATAGTTTTTTAAAGAAAAAATCAATGCTAAACTTCTTTATAAAAAGAATCGAGTAAACAATACTTATAGTATACGTGTCTAAATTTATGATTTATAATTATAATTTATAACTTATATAATTACATTATTGTAATTATGACTAATTTCTTCTAAAATAACGATGTTTCAGACGAATTAGGATTAAATTAAAACATGAACGAATAAAGGCATACGATAAATATAAAGACAACAATTTTACAAACAATTGAGATTTTATAGCGCCTTTCTAAAGGTAAAAAATTACTTATTTCCAAATAAAAAAGCAATAGTTTAACTTTGTGCTGGCTGTTATTCAAACCAGATCACGCTCCGTAGCGCAGTAGCACGTAATATTGTCACGCTGACCATTTACCTAAACAGATTACAAAGAGACCGCTCTACCGACATAAATGCAAATTATTTTATATGGTTTTAACTGGCGGACGACAAAAGGTTGCGTAACCTCATTAAACTACGTTTGGAGTTTAAATTTCCTTGACGGTCGCCGGGCTTGTTTGTATATACAATAAGCCGGCCTGTTCTGCTACCCGACCCTATGTGCACTTATAATTACATTAATTTCCATGTTAACAATTACAGGAAAAATGACAAAAATCCCTATTACTCTACAGTTTCTTTGGTAACATGACAATTGCAGAGCACACAATCACCAAACATTCGGTTTTGAGTTACAATTCCTTCTAGTCTGACGCCCAGCATGATTTTCATAATTTTTTCAAACGTTTTATCTCTTTTTCTGAGGCCTGAGGTCTCACAGTTTTGAAATTATAAAAAGTGAACACTAGGCCTATATTCAAATTGTGATCTAATTTGATACCCCGCGTGGACTTTTCAAAATTCGCCTCCTCCACCCCTATTTTTTGAGGGATCAATCTAAAAACTAAGACGGTTCTGTAGGGTTAATTGTAGACACGTATAGGAAGTTAAAAGAAAATCGGTTGGTGTCTTCAGAAGAATCGTCAACGTACCCCAAAAAAAACATAGCATTTGATAGACAGACAGACAGACAAATGCCAATTGGTCGAGTCAAAACTGAGACTCGCTTCGCTCATTCAATTATTTTATTTTTGTTGTTGTTATTGTTGTTGTATATGCTTTAGGAAAGGGCTATGCCAGAAGATACAGGATGGGTATGCCAAGAGATGTGTACACAGGCAGATAGCATTTTCGCAATTAAGAAATTTTGGATCATATATTTTGGAGAGATGTTCTCTGTAAGTAATGTACTTCTCCTGAATAGGCCAGAGACAAAGGCCTGTTAATGATGACTACGACAAACATGATGATCTGTGTGTGTGTGCGTGTGTGCGTGTGCGTGTGTGCGTGTGTGCGTGTGTGGGCGCGCGCGCAAGGAAAGGCATACTGTTAGGAAGTGCCATAAACGCAATAGGAAAACCTCTGTGGAGACAATTAATGAGCACTTAGTTCTAAGGACTAAATTCACGTGGGCAAGTTAAGTTTTATTGCCCACGTGAATGAAATGTTATTATTTCAAAAATGAATGAGTCTGGCAAGGTACTAGACGAGTCACACTTGATAACAACGAATCCTTCGCGTGTGCGACATTTCTATAACACATTACTGACATTATATCCATTTCAAAATGTTAAATAATTTACAATTTTCTCTTTACAGTGTTTATTTTGATCAAGAATCTTACAAGATCTTTCACTAAACGGAACACAGTTGTAGGCCTATATACAGTAATGGTTAGTTAGTAATACTTAATTCTGTATTAATATATGTCATCGATTGCCTTTCTCGCTGTTAGTAAAATACAAAAATTATTTTACTGCGTTAAAAATAATCCTCCTATCGCTTACCCATCTCTCTCTCTCTCTTTCTCTTTCTGTCTGTCTCTCTGTGTCTCTCTCTCTCTCTCTCTCTCTCTCTCTCTCTCTCTCTCTCTCTCTCTCTCTCTCTCTTTCTCTCTCTCTCTCGCTCGCTCGCTCTAACACATACGCAATAATTGACTATCAGAAACAACAATTCCGATAAGATCTCACATTTTACGACCTTGACAACAACGTCTAACTAAATAAAAGTAAACTCAAAACTTAATTAATTAGAATAAATTAATTTAAAAATTTTTCGGTGTAACACTATACTGTATGATACGAAGCTTGACACTGAAAACTGAAAAATCTTATGAAAATATATTTTAGTCGTTACTTCGAAGGAGTCACGATTGCTCGACTATTTAATAGGATCATTACCTTCCTGAATCCGTTTGAATACATTATACTGGCTAAGTTATATAAAAGCTGCAGTAAATTCAGTGTAGCAGCAAAATTGCGAACTAAGGCCCCAAACGCCAGAGGTACTGCAATTATTTATAAACGAAAAACGCTAAAATTAAATGTGAGATTGTGAAGTCCCTAACAGTGGCGTAACAGTGCAAAAATTTTCCTTAATTTTTTAAGAAAGGCTACAAACCATTGAACTCAAGTTAAACCAAATTTCACCTTGTGTATTTAACATAAAAAATAAATGCATTAATTTTCTTACTGATATTTTACCAGGATCAAATGATGTACTTTGAAAGTATAAATTATTTGGTCAACTGCATAACAGAGCGGTGATTCGAGTTAAGGATGCACCGAGACCTGGATTGGTATTCTTTACGAGCTACAAAAGGAAACTAATAAATGGGTTAAAGTACTGGATAGCATTGTAAATATTACTCTGGTATTAGCAGCTTCAAATTTAGCCTTTAGATGCTGTAAAGAGAAGAGAGGCCAGCCCAATAGCGGAAACGTTATTGAGTAAATACGATCCATTGTTGCAATGGTCTAAAGAATAATGAGAAGTATATAAGTCCCAAAATTCAAAATGAACTGATTCAGCTTTCATCTAAAAAAGTTGTAACTACTATTTTCAAACAGATTGAATCTGCTTAGGGTTTCCCCTATAATACTATACAACTCGTTAATAGGAAAGATTAACTGAGTGAAATAATCAGATATATGTCTCAATCTCTGAAGATGGAGCAAGAAGGCCCACCAACTTAAAATATCGGTATGGAGAACCGTCTAAGATTATATTTAAAATCATATTCGAAATGAAATGTTTCCATAGAAAATGCTTCTTTCTACATATTGCTTCAGCCTTAACCACAGTACTGTGGTCACTAACATATACCACCACTCAGTCGATGGCACTGCCGAAACGTCTGGTTTTGCAGAAAAAATTGGACTACGGCCAAACAGCCCGGGAAGGAATTTTAACAACAAAATACTTCTTTGTTGCCGATAACGTAGTACACATATAAAAATTATCCCCTCCTCCTTCAACTATAATTTTCATTTATAGAAAATTATCCCCACCCCGTTCAACTAGCCTCTTCATTTATAGATATTTCATCTACGTTTATACAGTGGATTATTATGATCTTCTTATCAGGATACTTTATTTATCAAAATTAAGTACTTTACTTTTGTTAAAACATAAAACGTTACACGTAAACTACCCTTTCCCCGTAACCGATCTTCACCAAAATCAATAGGCCTTGAGTCCTCTACAACTCAGTACATATGTAAAAAATTATTTGATTCTGTTTGAATTTACGGCAGTTATCGTTCGTCATAAAAAAATTACTCTTGTTAAAACATAAAATGTTGCTGGTAAACTACGCCTTTCCCTTAACCGATCTTCACCAAAATCAACAAACCTTGAGTCCTTTACAATTCGGGAAGGTATGCAAAAAAATATTTGATTCTGTTTGAATGTGCGGCAGCTATCGTTCGTCATAAAAAATTACCCTTGTTAAAACACAAAATGTTGCAGGTAAACTACCCTTTTTCCTTAACCGATCTTCACCAAAAACAATAGGCCTTGAGTCCTCTATAATTCAGATACGTATGCAAAACATTATTTGATTCTGTTTGAATTTACGGCAGTTATCGTTCGTCATAAAAAAAATTACTCTTGTTAAAACATAAAATGTTGCTGGTAAACTACGCCTTTCCCTTAACCGATCTTCACCAAAATCAATAAACCTTGAGTCCTTTACAATTCAGGAAGGTATGCAAAATTTATTTGATTCTGTTTAAAAGTGCGGCAGTTATCGTTTGTCATAAAAAATTACCCTTGTTAAAACACAAAATGTTGCAGGTAAACTACCCCTTCTACTTAACCGATCTTCACCAAAAACAATAGGCCTTGAGTCCTCTACAATTCAGAGATGTATGAAAAAATTATTTGATTATGTTAGAATTTACGGCAGTTACATTTCGTCATAGAAAAAATTACCCTTGTTAAAACATAAAACGTTGCTGATAAACTACCCCTTTCCCTTTACCGATCTTCACCAAACACACCCTCTACAATTCAGATACGTATGCAAAACATTATTTGATTCTGTTTGAATTTGTGTCTGTCATCGTTTGCAATAGAAAAAATTCTACACACAGACACACAGACAGACAGACAGACAGACGCACACAGACACTTTTCTTCATGTTTTGAGGGTGGTACAATCAGAATCAGCCGTTATTTCGAACACGATTTTTTTCACCATGACCATACTTCCATTTCTTTATGGAACATGGAAGTAAAAGTAATGAAAGCTTTTTAGGATTTATAGAAATTACCCACGAAACTGGCCTAGATTTAGAAAAAGAAATTTTAAACAGTCTTGAGTAGAATGTATTCTGTTTACGGTATATAATGTTAGTAGCTGGCACAGTATTTACGACGGAACAATTGTATGAATACTGTAAGGTACTGTAAGGGCAGTAGGGGGTCCCGCAAATGATTTCTGCGAGGGCCCAGAAAAAGGCCGAGTTACACCACTGATGGAAAGAGACGGGATAGTACATAGAGGAATTCAGGCACGAGATAAGGTTTAGAGATACGGTTGGAAGAAAGAAGAGAATGGTTGAAATAGGAAAGTATAGAGTTGAAAAAGTGACGAGTTTTAAATACAAATAAGCATCAAATTAAGAAATTAGAGTTTACTATCAAAACTCGTACCCTTTATGAAAGTTTCGCACACTGACAGTTGTGTAAGAAAGTGAATTAGCGTTAAGACAAGTGCGCACATTTGTCATTATTCCCGCTACTATGGTTTTTCATAATTAATGTTAAGTATTTTAATATAAAGAATGCAAAGTGTTAAAGTGATTAATTTTGTTATATACTAAGATAGTGCTGTAGGCTATTCCACAAACGCTGTTTATAAACTTTACTAATGTATGTAAATGAATAATATCCGATTTCATTACAGTACAGTTCATTACAGTTCAGAGAACCGATCCTACTAACTTCACAGTACGCCTACAGTAAATACAGCCTACTGTAGAGTACTCGACTTCTGAACACGTATTCGGGAACGCGTTATATTCGAAAGTCGAGAACCTCCTGTATATTTCAATGTCTAACAATTGTTTGTTTTATAAAGTCGTTATTCGAGTTATTCCAAATTAGACTATAAGCCTTTTGTAATTTAAGATAACAGAAAAGAATAAAAAGTAAATCATTGACTTGATTATCAAATAAGGAGGTTCAGACGAAATTAGGGAGACAGAATAATAAGAGGACAATTAAAGCAAACAGGATGAGATTGTTTGGACATGTGTGGACAAGAATATTACAAACAAGATGTGGATATCACAGGGAAGTGGAAGGCTAAGGATGTGGTGAGAGAGGACATCAGTAGGTGGGAGGGGGGATGAGAGATAAGAGTGGAGAAGAGTAACCATGATGATGATTTGTTGTGTATTTCGGTATTTAATTTGTACTTATACACTGTTTAAAGTTCAATACACAGATCAGTGTAATAGTATTCTTCATTTAAGGAATTAAACTACTTAAATGCGTGTGACTGGTTTTTGCTAATTTATAACGAGACTGTTATCCCCGTAAACGTTTCGCCTATTCTACGACAGCCATCTTCAATGGCTGGAAACGTTCGATGTTAGTGAGATTACCTGCGACCTTCATTACAAGCGTGGGCAACGTGGTTCCTGTCGGCGACGGTCAGACACTGACGATGTTGAAATATACGGTGCGGCGAAACGATTAATAATGTTGTAACAACGGTAAGTCTTTCGGCAATGAGATGTACAAAGCACGATTAGTACAGCGATGTCACTTTTATAGTTTGATTCATTGCCAAATAATTGAGCGGGTAAGGAAATACCCCCCGGGGCTCCCGCACCCAGCGGGCGGAGCCTTTTATGAATGGACACAAGCGTTGTGCGGTATAAATCTTTGGTGTCGGTAATTGGTGTACCACAATGGCGGACACCATTCATAAACCGGACCAATTAGACCGGCAAGAATTATTATATACATTTTTCATAATTGGCTAAGGTATCAAAGACGCTGTTTGCCGGCGAAGCCCGCATTCCATTTCGTTTTGTAAATACGTTAACAATATTATATATCGGCCGCGACTTCCATTTTAATACTCATTTAAGATGAATAGCTTATGCCGTCTCTATACTAGAGACTGATTATGTCGCCTCACTCTTATTGCTCTATCTCTTCGCCCCCTCTCGCTCTATCTCTCTCGCTCTCGCTCTCTCATTTTGACTACCTACAGTAGACTCGTACTTTCCGTAAGCACAGGGAACTACGAAAGTTGTCTCCAAAAATACCGCTCACCGGTTTACTAACAACAAAATGAAAAACATATGATTACTGCAACGATCCTTGCTGTAAACAAAGACCCGGTGGAAGCAACCATTTTACTACAGAGTTCGCTAGCTGAATTTGTAGAATAGGAAAAAGTGGAGAATACAATTAAATGAAACTAAGTGAGCACACATCGTAAAATGTCACTGGACAACACCAACTGTGAGATTAAATAACAAACTTATCCCGGTAGCCGACTCTGTAAAATACTTAGACAAACAGCGGCGCAACCACATTTGGATGAAGAGGAAACAACTGGACACCAAGTTTTGCAAGTATTATTGGCTCCTGGGCAGAAAGTCATTACTGTCAGTGCTAAACAAGCTGTTGGTTTACAATACTGTCTTCAGTTCTTTGTGGACTTGAAGAATACGGCTTACAGCTTTGGCGAACTGCATCTAAATCCAACATCCCTATAATGGAAAGGATTCAGACCAGTGTGCTGGGTACCATAACCAATGCACCGTGGTTCGTCAGCAATAAACACATCTATAGTGACCTAGACCTGCCCACAGTCAGTGAAACCATTGCGATGTTCAGCGAAAAATATGTGAAGCGGCTTGTAGTGTATGCACATCCTCTAGCCATAAAGCTCCTAGACAACAGCCTGCAGACAAGACAATTAAAATTAACATTTCCGCTGGACTTTAACGCTCTAAATACATTTAATATGTTATTACTTCTTTTTAAATGCTTATGCAGAGAACTAGTCATTGGACATTATGCTAGTATCCTGTCAACAATTAAGCTTATTGTTATGTATTAACAGATTTCCTGAATAAACTGAAAAATCTAAAACGGAAAGCATATGAGATTGGTAATCGAATGGAAGCGCGTAGAGGGTAGGCCTATAGTTACAAATAATGAGATCTCCATAAAACTCCATGGCCTGTCCAGAACGTCCAAAGGGATTTTAATAATTCTGGTTTAACTGGGAAAAGTTAAAGCATAATTAAAAGCATATTTTATTGTCGTTTGGGAAGAACGGGTCATACAGCAGGGCCCAAAAAGAAATTTTCCGTAAACGTAAGTATGCTGAGAAGTAAATCATTGTGTTCGGAAGTACAGGGGTTAAGTATTTAAAATCAATTATGGTGGTTTATTTTACCTGATTAATTTATTGTTATATTAAAAACCATCATCTACACCTCTAGAACTACATTAAGTAGTAATAATAATGATAGTAATGGACCACTTTTGGTACTATTGAATGGCAGGATAAGTACCAATTTAGCTTTATAACGCACATGCAAGGATTCTGTCCCATTTGAACTCAAGCGGGCGTTACTCTACAGAACTGTAAGCTACCGTCCTAAGGACAAAAACAGAAACGTTGATTTTGTGGTTCTGCCGGGAGTCGAATACGATATTACCAGTTTAGTAGCCGGATAGCCTGTTCTCGTTTGTGTAATAAGCCGCACATTTAAAACTTTAAAACTAAGTTTAAGTTTTTAAAACTTTCCCTGAAAAAATTATAACTCATTTGGTATGTACACGCGACCAAAGAATTGTGCAGTTCTAGGTTATACGCTAGTCCTGCATTTTCCGGCAGGTATAAACGGCTCAGGAAACTAAATATGCAACTAAAACTTGATGAGTCATCAAGTAGCCTAACAATGTTGTGAGTTATACATTGAACTTTATAGAGAACGTTATAGAGAAAAATACGTGCTGCAAAACAAAAACGCGAGGTTTAGTGACGTACAGATTTTATTTCTTCTTCTTCTTCTTCTTCTTCTTCTTCTTCTTCTTCTTCTTCTTCTTCTTCTTCTTCTTCTTCTTCTTCTTCTTCTTCTTCTCCACTTCACGGGTAAGCCTTGGGCTTGTTCTGTCTTTACAGATCGGTTCTCCTACAGTCTCAGTGTGCTTTTTTTGGATATTTATTATTTTTCAAATCGGTCAACTGTTGGCCTATTTTCTGTTTTAAATTCTAGAACAATAACGAGAAACCCAACGTGACTAATTCGCAGACGACTGGTCCTTTCTATTCACTATACAATTTATTTATAAAGAAACTTAATTTTTCCATAGATTACTCCACAGATTTTTCCATAGATTCCCATAGAAATTTTGAGGAGGAGACTGACATCGTGGATGTTTAGAAATTACCCACTTCGTGGCCCGCCACTGAATTAATAAGTTCCACCCAGAGAGAAGTGTACCATGTGGATTCGGAGAAACCAGAATCCGTTGTTGTACATATTGGAACTTGCTGTACCAAAGCATTCCGTTACTGCTTTCCACACAATCTTTTGATAATAAGTGACTATGAGTGTAACGTTTACAGTATGTCTTCTTTGTGTACAATCGAAGCTGTTAGAAGAGGCAGGATAGGCTCCCTCACCATACGCAAAGCCAGCAGATACTTAGTTTAATTATTAGCAGTCAAAAATACATTCTTTAAGCTAATCTGCTAATTGTGTACACACTTAAAGAATGTACAATTAGATGGCGTGAAGAGGTGTTCCATCCAGCGATGTCACCTCGTGGTCCTTAAAGGTGGAATGGCCAAAGTCTTCTCAATCTTCTGTCGATTGCAGGCTATAGAAGAGACACGACCAGCGGGTTACTATGGTTGTAAAGTCTAGTACCACGTTCATGGATGACGTCACGGAATATGTAACTTTCTGTGGTTGGACACATAGGTACTATCATGCACATGTGCATAAGTGGTATGCACATACGAGCATCGGCAATAGCTTTGATTGGAATAGATGTATGATTGCTATGTTAGATTAGGAGGCGTAGCCCCAATTCTCGATTCCGTAAGACCATATGGGTTTAAGGACAGTTTTATAGAGAAGTTTGCTGTCTATAGATAGCTTCTTTATCTATAGATTTTCTACCTACCAGCCAGTTGATTTCCTTAAATCTTAAATCTGTTTTCTTTCCTGTTTCATGTGGTGTTTCCAGGTCAGTTTAGAGTCTAGGTGTTTGACTACTCTAGTCTAGGTATTTCGACGTGGCTGAGATGAACTTTGGGGCAGTTGCCTCTCCGTATGGTGAATGTAATGTGTGACGACTTGGGTTCATTGGCTTTGATTTTCCATTTTCGTAGCCATTCTCCAGTGAGATTCAGGTGCTCTTTAAGAGTGTATGGAGTAACTGTAGGAGCTTCATTAGTTGAGAAGATGGCTGTGTTGTCAGCAAATGTGCCAATTCTTGTTAGAGACTCAGATGGTGTAACATTGATCTGAGATACTCTTGACGTCTTGTGTCTTGTTTTTATTAAAACTTTATAATATTTTGTGTTTGTCATGACAATAATTATGAGAATTCCTAGATATCTCTATATTAGAACTTAAAATTCTATGTTGTAATTTAAAAAAATTCTTCTTATTTGTTTCAGATGAAACTGTTTCTTTATTATTCATCCAGTACATATAAAATAACAGTCACTTTATACGTTAGTAGTTACTGTCAAGTAAATAAACGTGTCTTAAGTCGATTTTCTCTCCCCGCTTTAGTCATTGACCGATTTAAAGCTTTATTGTCTGTGTTTAATACAACTTTACTTGGTTCGTTTATTAATTTTCGGGGGTTATATTGATAAACGGTACAAAGTTCAGCAATAAATCATGTCCGTCGCACGCCAAGCAAACACCCACACGCACGAACACACGCACACGCGCGCGAAAGCACGCGCGCGCACATACATATATACACACACACACAATCTTATCAACTGCAGAGATTAAAAAGACAATTTATACTATAAATTCGATATATGTGGCTTATTATATCTTGAAAATTGTGTTTCTAAACTAATTTGCGTTCACCTGGATTTTCGCAGTACCTAGTGAACGTTTCTCTCATACATGTTGACGGGTCACGAATAATGTTTTCTTGGGGCAGCTGAAACTTCCAACCCCACAAGGACACACATTTTCAAGTATTACGTTTCTACATTTTTATGTTTCTAAAGAAAAACGTCAAAACGTTTAACACCTCTGCACTATACGTTTGAATATAGCTGAATTGAGTTGTTTTTTATTTACTTACCCTGCTCGTGTGTCCGCCCTCGCTTACAGTTCACGCCGTAATGAAGAACGCCTTCCTCCCGTTTCTCGACCGGCCAGACCTTCTGTGTCCCATACTCTTTCATTTTCCGAGTCCGAGTCAATGCCACCTGATTTGCACATCTACCAGCCCCGACCGTACGCTATTGCTAGGATGCTGGTTGGATTGTGACCTTCAATACGTACAGGAAAGTAGCTGTCTCCCATCGTAAACTGTGCATATTCAGGTGGGTCAGAGGTCATGTAATTACCATTTCGCCGACAGCAGTACAATACGTTCAGATGTCTCACGTAACGGAAGAGAGTTGTGACTTAACGGACGTGTTCTAGGCTTCATCGGCGTCATTGTAAGCAGCCAAATCTATCCGGTGCAACCAATGAACCAGTGGCGTGTCGTCACAATTGGGCATCACTTGGAGTGTCCGCTGTTGAGCCTCACACTTCTGGAGAAACTGAATTTCTGGACGTCCTGAATCAACGATGGCTTTAACAAAACGCGAGCTTCCTCAGTACAACCAAGAAATTGAGGAAGCTCCTAAATCCTCCGACGGTAGGCCTGTGGTGCAGCGCGACATTTAGAGAGTCCCGACGGTTAAGTCTCACGCTTCTTTAGTGAATTCTGAACGTCCTGAAGCGACGATGGCTTTAACAAAACGCGAGCTTCCTCAATACATATCTACCAAACCAAGAAACTGAGGAAGCTCCTGAATCCTCCGACGGTAGGCCTGTGGTGCAGCGCGACATTTAGGGAGTCTCGACGGTTAAGTCTCACGCTTCTTTAGTGAATTCTGAACGTCCTGAAGCGACGATGGCTTTAACAAAAGACGATATTCCTGAGTGCACGTCTACCAAACCAAGAAACTGAGGAAGCTCCTAAATCCTCCGACGGTAGGCCTGTGGTGCAGCGCGACATTTATAGAGTCCCAACGGTTAAGTCTCACGCTTCTTTAGTGAATTCTGAACGTCCTAAAGCAACGATGGCTTTAACAAAAGACGAGATTTCTCAGTACACGTCTACCAAACCAAGAAACTAAGGAAGCTCCTGAATCCTCCGACGATAGGCCTGTGGTGCAGCGCGACATTTAGAGAGTCCCGACGGTTAAGTTTCACGCTTCTTTAGTGAATTCTGAACGTCCTGAAGCGACGATGGCTTTAACAAAACGCGAGCTTCCTCAATACATATCTACTAAACCAGGAAACTGAGGAATCTCCTGAATCCTCCGACGATAGTCCCCGTTCACACTAACACTGGCATTTCTGGACCGTGCTTGCATTTTTTTATACTGGTTTACCTGGGTCGCATTTTTAAGCTGGTTTATAGAGGGTTTGGTTTAGCTCCATAATTTGAATTCACACGTGCAAATAGGCCTTTATTTTATGGACAGTATGAAAATACTGTCTAGTGATACTAGAGCCGATTTCCAGTTAACCAGTTAGCTGGTGGTTGTGTTTTCAGGATATTTGTTTTTTTTGTGTTTATATATGCACACTAAATGAACAATTTTTTAGTTTTAAAACAAGTTCATATTCGGCTAATTAAACTGAGTTTCTAAAAATTGCGACCTATGAATTTTCTAAAATAAAAAAAATAGTCTTATCCAATTAAAATAATGAAAATAAAATTTAATAATAAATTAAAGAAATATTTAGGGTACTGAAAACAATTTAAAATCAAAACTTGTTCTTATTGAAGCCTAGAAAAAACCCAGCTATCGATGTTGTTTGGTTAACGCGTATGGGGTTCGAACATTAGATACCGGTTATAGTTTAGCCGACAGCCGTTTGGTACAGTTGCTGAGATCAATATTGTTACGACGGTCTACTGGTCGTCGTATGGTACAGTGGAAAACAAAATACAATACACCAATTAAGTCAATAATCAACAGCTTTAATTACCACAGTTAAACAGTTCTTAATTAACAAGACAGTCTCTTACAACAAATCAATTAAAAATTGTTCACACACAATAAAAATGTTAACTGATATAAAACGCAACTGTATTACAATAATCCCGTAAACACGTAACACTCCGCCACAATACACGTCGAACCGCACTGAGATATATCGCAACTCAAACTGAAACTGAACGTCGTTTAGTACTTGTATTTATACCCCGCCGAAATACTATAATATTCCATACTGCGCATTAACAATAGAAGAAAACATTAGAGCGTAATCATTGCGGCCTTGACGCAGTTCGCGCGGCTTCTGACACAGTCTAGCTAATGCGTCGAGAATTACGTATGCCACACACATTAAAAGCCGGATTCCTCTGGAATATACGATAAACATGTAGACTGTTCTGTAATGTCGTAACACTGCCTCCTCCTTAAGCCTGTTCGCCCCGAACTTTCAAACCATACCTGAAGTAATACTCGGTCAGGCGATCTACATAGCTGGTCTACTTGCGAAAGATAATTCTTCGGTTCTTCGAATTCAGTCTCGTGTGACCCGAACATCAAGTTCCCAGGAATATGAGTCTTCCGCTCAACTACTAGTTTTGCGGGAATCACTCCCATGGCGTCATGTACTGATGACCTTTAGCCATCAGCTGGTCCAAGTCCGATTGGTCAACAACCTCTTCCGTGACTTCATTTTCAGTAATGTTTTCCCCGGGTTCTTCCATTAACTCAGGAACAAGCAAGAATCTTGTCTTGACACCCATAGTTGCCTTTCCAATCACTTCTTTTGTTGTTACACTTACTTGCAATTCCTCTGGTAGTTCTTCCTCCATTTCCGCTTGGAATAGGGAGGGTTCTCTTGACCAGACCTGTTGACTTTTCCTTCGACTAATGCCACTTGCTTAATCGAATGGTTGGTAGACCCTGTCATTTTAGCCATGCAAAGCTTTATCTTCTTTTGGCCAACCCTCAGGACATTTTCTCTTAAGTTCAGAACCAATCCGTAGGCATTCATAATATCCGTGCCAAGAATCACTTCATCGACAATGTCTGCAACGAGCATTTGGTGGCTAAACTCGAGAAGACCCAGGCGAACACGTACGTCTACCTTTCCTAGCACCTTGACGGGGCTTCCAGTCACAGTCTGTATTGTACAAGAGCTAATTAGAGGCTGGCGGTTGGTGACTAAGTCAGGGTGTACAATGGATACTGTTGCGCCCGTGTCAACTGTAAATGATGTTGGTTTACATTCCACAAATCCATTAACGATCAAGTTTCCACTAGTCTTATGTAGCGTGGAAACTGTGTACTGTTCTGGGGCTTTACTTCTCCAATTGGTGCGATCACTCTCTTCTCTCGGTATCTTCTTCTCCCAACAGTCTACCTGTAGATGACCACGTTTTCCACAGTTGTAACATTTCGGTCTTCTGTCTTTTCAAATCGTTGCGACTCTCTTGAACTTTTGAATTGTTTGTTCGACAACATTGGTTTTTCTGCACCCATCGTAACGGCAATGTGATACAGGGATCTTCTGACTGCAATGTGATGGCACAAACCCATTAATGTAGCGGGACGCTGACTTGGCAGCTTCAAACTCTAGGGCGTGAACAAGAGCTTCTGAGCTATTTCTGTAGTTTGCCATTCGTAACACTTGCTGAAGTTCACAATCTCCGATGCCATCAATAAATGTCTGCACCGCAAACCATATTCGGAAGTCTTCTGGTGCTTCAGAATAGCCCAATCTAATCAATCTGTCGATACTTGCTTCAAACTCTTGAAGGCTCTTCCCGGAGCGTTGTCATCTTGTTCTCAACTGAGCGTAGTATATATCTTGCAAATGTTTATCACCATACCGTAATTCCAGAGCTTTTATCAATTCGGCATTAGTGTATTGGCTGTCAGGTAGCACTTTCTGTTGTAATTCTGCCACAGGTCCTTTTAATGAGAGAACGAGTGAAACAGCCTTGTCTTTCTCTGTCCAACTATTTGAGTATGCAGCAGCTTCAAATTGGCGGAGGTAGGTTGCCCAGTGACTGCTTCCGTCAAAGGTTGGAGCCTTGACATGAACTGTCCCAACCGTAGGCAAGGTGACTTTCTCTATTGTCTTTTCTCTGTTTATCATTGATACAGTCTGTTCAAAAGTTTGTTTTGGTTGTATCTTCATGAACTGCTCTCTTATGTTTGCCATTGAGGTTTATACTGCAGACATTTTATTTGACATGGTTTCTTCTATGCCAGATATTTTTGTAGACATTGATTCTTCAACATTTGAAACAGATGTTTCTACTTCAGCTATTTTTAATGTCATTGATTCTTGTACTTCCGATATTTTAGTAACTTGTTTATTAAGCTCACCTCGTACGAGATCCAATTCTGCGATACTATGTTCTTGCATCTGTTTCTGCTCGTGTATTGATTCTTTGATGTATTCTGTTTTATGCTTCCGTTCCTCTGTCTCCTGCTTACGTTTTTCATCCTGTCGTTTTTCTGCTTCCTCCGCCTCCTGTCTGCGTTTCTCATCCTGTCGTTTTTCTGCTTCTTCCTGCGTCTGCCGCATCAGCGTTTGTGAAGCTTCTATCATCTGACTGGCATCCATGTTTACAGATTAATTACAAGTTTACACATAAAGTTTACACTGTTTCCACTGTTAACGGTTCTGTCGCACTTCTGACCCACTGTTACGAAGGTCTACTGGTCGTCGTATGGTACAGTGGACAACAAAATACAATACACCAATTAAGTCACTAATCAACGGCTTTAATTACCACAGTTAAACAGTTCTTAATTAACAAGACAGTCTCTTACAACAAATCAATTTAAATTGTTCACACACAATAAAAATGTTAACTGATATAAAACGCAATTGTATTACAATAATCCCGCACAATTATAAAACACGTAGCACTTCGCCACATAGCCTACTCGAACCGCACTGAGATATATCGCAACTCAAACTGAAACTGAA
The DNA here is from genome assembly GCA_034769895.1 of Magicicada septendecula. Classification (NCBI taxonomy): domain Eukaryota; kingdom Metazoa; phylum Arthropoda; class Insecta; order Hemiptera; family Cicadidae; genus Magicicada; species Magicicada septendecula. The sequence continues at coordinate 353,753,889 of CM068376.1, read as the reverse complement.
CGTCGTTCAGTACTTGTATTTATACCCCGCCGAAATACTATAATATTCCATACTGCGCAGTAACAATAGAAGAAAACATTAGAGCGTAATTCATTGCGGCCTTGACACAGTTCGCGCGGCTTCTGACACAGTCTAGCTAATGCGTCGAGAATCACGTACGCCACACACATTAAAGCCGGATTCCTCTGGACCAGTCGATAAACACGTAGACTGTTTTGTAATGTCGTAACAATATATTGTGTTTAACTTAATATTACTGGTACTCAGACGTAAGCTAACTTTAATATTACACATTCACATGCTTTTTGACATTACACTAAAATACTTTCTAATTGTTTCAAACGCTTATGTTATTAAATTACGCGTGTTCAGATATTTCATTCTTCTTCATTGCATTTATTAACAACTGCCTTATTAACATCGCATTTCTTGTTTAAGTTTAATTGAAAACTTTTGTTTGACTACCCGGGGAAATAGTGAAAAATTCATCTTCTTCTTCTTCTTCTTCTTCTTCTTCTTCTTCTTCTTCTTCTTCTTCTTCTTCTTCTTCTTCTTCTTCTTCTTCTTCTTCTTCTTCTTCTTCTTCTTCTTCTGTCACGGGCTAGGCGGTTCACCTGTTTCGGTCCCAAAGGAATATGTCCACTTCACCAACGATTCCTCCGTCTTCTTATACTTTGTTGTTCAGCAGGCTTGTACTGCCAAACTTCCTCAGGCTACCTGTCATCTGGCATCCTATTCAGGCGAGTAATCTATCTCTCTTTGTTCTCTGCAGTACGATCTTGGATATTAAAAATGTTCAACTCTCTACGAATGTCTTCGCTGTAGAGTCTGTCCCTTCGTGTGCAGCGCAAGAATCTCATCTCCGATTGTTTTTCGCCGGAACCCAAGTTTCAAAACCTCACAATAACATTGAATCGAGTCTCTTTCTTTGTCTCGACAGCACTCCACATACTGACTGAAACTGTGATGAATACCGTAATCTTAATCATAAGTGACGTCACTACCAACATAGCGGAAATGTGACACTTGCTCTACACTCTAGAATCTTAGGCCGTAAGGGGTGTTTGCCTACAAATGCCATAGTTATTGCCTTTTGCACAGGAATTCCGATTTATTCCTTTGTGATTTTCGAACAGGATAAAAAAATATCCTCTAAGGACGTTACCGGCGTCTTAAGACCAGTGGTAGGAGTGCTACCTTTGCGCCTCTGGTCCTGCTCTGGGTTTCTTTCGTAGACTCACCTCCTAGCTTCTTCCGCCCATAGAGCCGTTGGGAAATCTTCCTCTAGGACCGTTGACCATTTGACACCTTTAACACCGGCCGGGTACTCACCGGGTAATACGAAACGAGAAGAAGAAAACAAGAATTAAGTAAAGCTGAAGTATGAAAACAATGAAATACTCCGTAGCCCTAGAAAACCTAATAGCGTCGACCAGGAAAATGACAAGAGAGACCAGACAGGAAAGAAAGGGATTGAATCCAAGCAATGTGAGAATCCATCTATTATATATCGGGTGTGCTAGACCCCTAATGATTAAAAAAAATTTGTTTTTACTCAAATTAATTTATTTGCTCTTCTGATTCCGTAAAACGTGCTGTAAAAGACAATATGGCTTTGTTGTACTTTTACACATGTGTTACAAAGAAAATAAACTAAAATCTATGTTATGTTACTCACAGGGTCAATTATTGGGCCAAATATCTCTTTTAGATTCCTTTTAGTGCAGTGTTGTGCGTATACGCTGAATGTTTTCTCTGACCCAAATATGGAAGGGACACCGGAAGCAACGTGCTGAAAGTATACTTTAGAAACCCAATCTTTCCGAAATATTAAGGAAATTCTAAATATCAGACCGATTTTAATAGTTTACTTCTGTTATTTCAGTCATTGTTAAATTTTCAAATTTTACATTGGGAAAACTGACAGTGAGCAGACATGCTTAAATGCACTGACGATGCGCATTAAAAACCTGAAGGTCAACCAAAACTTAGAATTTTGTTGAAATAATTTGAAATGTTTACTCAACATTCACTGTAACTATTCGAATTATTAATACTTGTAAAACGAAATATGCGTAAATGTGAACTAAGTAATGTACATAACAAATACAACACTGGGCACAAAAGGGTTTTTAAAATGACCCGAACAATTAATTACCTTTGAAATAAGGGTTATATATGCGAACACCAGCGAGTAAAACCCTTTATTGATCGCCCTGAAATACAACGTAAGGTAGGCCTATAACTCATTTTCTTTGTTTCAGAAAATCAATGATTTACCTTTAAGATATTTTTATGTATATAAGTACTCAAAATTTATTCAATAGAAGTGGAGATTATGGGAAATGAACATTTGGCAACTAAGGTGTGAAAATGAAACTCTTTTGATACCTTTAGCTAAAAAGTAAATATATAATAGGTAAGTGTATTTATGTTCTGTAACCTAGATTCTATAATAGTTTACCTACCAACATATAAAACAAAAAAAACGAAACAATTTTTCTCAAACACTTGAAATTTTGGCTAATGAATGGAATGTCAATTTTGTCTTGCATATCGTTAACAATAATTAATACGAAATGCTATCATTAATAGAAGAAATTTAATCTATGTTGTGATTTTGTTTGTAAAGAGTTTAGTTTTGATGCAAAGTAGTTTACTAAATCTATGCAAAAGTATCTATACAGTGATGCAAAAGTATTCATGATTTTTTATTACTATAAATTGTTAAAAATTATTATAATAACTTCATTTCATTTGCAAAGAATATATCAGATTTAGTTGAATGTAAAAGTGGTGATTTTATGTTGAAAATTGTCATAACTGCCAAATACTAGATTAGTTATTTTATATTATTAATAATAATTGTTAGTACTTATCTTAGTATCTTAGTACTACATCATTGATGTGAATCAAGATTAAGAAGGATTATTTCAGCTGTGATTAATTTGGAAATGTTAAGGATTTATTTTCTAGTATGTCAATATTTAATGTAGTCTGTGTAAGGTTTTAGTGACTGCACCAGTAAATATATGACAAAAATTGTTAGCGATAATTTTGTTAAACTAAATATATAACAAGGACCATAATAAACGTTGTCATTGCTCAGAGTATGTGATGAGAAGGTAATTCCTACTGCTGTGAATGTAATGGACATTGTAAATTTTAGTAATGGGAGTAAAGATATTATTATTATTATTATATTAAATAGCTTTGTAATCAATATGTACGCGTATTTTTACAAAAGAATGGATTTTATTCTTTAAATGAGGTTCTTGACTGTTGTTTTACAATTAAGCAAAATCTACAAAAATGTTAGGCCTATAAAAGGGACTATTCTATTTTTCTTCACGTTTAAGCGAACTTTGTAACTTACTTTTTGTTCAAGAAGAACACTTTTGAAATAGTATTTTATTTTTACTTATTTAATACCCTGTAAGATATCTTTGAGAAACATAAAGGAAGAACAAAAGAGCGAAAGACCAAATGTTATAGCAAACATTGACGTGCATTTTTTAGCCACGGAATTTTAATGTATCATGTAAGTTATAGTGTGTTACTAATTTCTCAGCAAACTCTCTTCTAGACTCTATGAGTTTGAAAGACGTATTTTCAATATTTACAAAACAAATTTTGACTTTCATTATTTTCAAACACCGTTTTCAAAAGTAACTTCAAATGAAAACATACATAATTTAAATTAAACTAATAAATTTTTTATTTGCATTTTAAAATTTTAACACAAAAATTATTGCCCTAGCTAAACGTTTCTGAAATAGGCCTACAGTATTATGTTTTCCGCTGGATAATATATCGTCACTTTGTACATTGTAATGATTAATTTTCGTATTGCCCTTATTTAGCAAGTTTGTTAACAAGGACAAAAAAACGTACCCTATTCGTAATGTGTAAACAAAATATTTTGAGAATATAGGTTTACTCCACCTTTAAGTTATTAATAAAAATAAAATTGTTAACATATCAGAAGCAATATCATATCGCATTGCTGGAATTTATTAACGCCTATTTCTGGTATATTTGCCATAACCCACGTTAGGTTCAAGTGTGGTAACTCAATCAGAATTTACTACAGTGAAATGAGGCCCTTTATTTGTACAAAATACTGAAATGTTCTGCATAGTAGTGACTTTAATTTAGAGATTCTTGGAAGACTCCTGAGGTATAATAACATTTAATCGTAATATTTAAACGGAGTCACTTAATGCAGGGGACTTTTGCTCAATCCTCCCCGGCGAGTCATCATCGTAGGACACGAGAAACGTCCCAAAACTCACCGACAGCAAAGTAGGTGTACACTTTATCGTATCAGACGATAGCGTAAAATATAATATTGCTTCCACTGACAATATTTATTAAGCTTTCAGCGGCTGTTATAATTTCGCCTTTCTAGTGTATATAAATTGCAGGTGAATTTACATCGTCCGAGTTCGATGACGACAAAAAACGTTTTTTATTCAATTCTAATGATCCCAGCATGTTCCGCTGCTCCGTTTTTTATTTATTTTCAGCAACGAACATGGCGTTTATTATTAAATATTAGGCTCGTCTTCTATTCAGTAAGACCAGAGAGAGCCCAGAACACGTCAGAAAACGATGGATTAAAAAGAAAAAACTAATATAACAAAATTTATGGATGCATATTTTGATGACATGACGTCTTGAAACAAAAGCGGCGAGTCGGGTGGGAGGTCTGGAGATCTGAGCAACTTCATAAATCTAGCGCACCTGATTTGCCTAGAAGCCCTGGACAGTGGCGCCTCCACTCCGGCGCCTAACGCATGCTACCGCTCCCCCTCTCCCATCTCACTCTCACATATATAATACTTTATAAAAGAGAGACTCGGCATTTCTTTACATAAAGACTCTTGGATAACAAACAATCACATACTCAGTACTCACACATGTTTACAAATAACAAAGGGCAAATAAATTTCAAAAAACTTGTTGAAATTAATTCCCATCGTATTGTCGCAATAACAAACTGCGAATCTGAGACGAAATTATAAAATCTGAGAAACCAAAACGAAATACAGAACTGCAGTAAAAGTAGAAAATAATAATGTTTAAATGGGAGTAGTTTTAATCGCCCCGCTGGATTACGGCGAGAATTTCTCGTGGCAAACTGTACAATTAAACGCAAATTTATGGCTTACGTTGATGTTAAAAAGAAACAAACTTAAGCAGTTGATAATTAACCGTAAGGCCGCGAATAACACAATTGTTCAGATTTATAGAAGAGGCTAAGAGAAAGAATTTGATCTGAAGACAACAATATCGCAATGATAATTACTGCCTGTGACACACAGAAGCATGATAACCAGTGTCCATGACGACGAACCATCTAACCAAATACCTATAATAAAATGATTAATCGTAAAACAAAAACTTGAACAAAGTGTGAAGATTTTTGCTACTGTTTGCAGAACGGTGTTCAAATTGCAGCAACGATTCTTTACAAAATATCACGAATCATTTCTGCAAACTGTGTTCTTAATATATCCCCAGAAAGTAAACCAACGGTGTAAGATGAAAGATCTAAGCTCCTCTTTAAATGTGCAAAATTTTCTTATTTCTTAACTCTAAAAGTTTTAAAGGTGTCTTGTATTTCGTTTAAATATTTAATCTTTTTAAATGATTTTAATAAATCAATGAGTTTTCTTTTCAATCTTTAATTAGTTATTTAATGCCACTGAAATCTTTCTGCTCACAAATAACGGTAAGACTTAGTGTGCAACGTAACGCACACACGATAGTTAACACAATATCAGTATTACCACTGAAACGTCTTTAAATAATAGTAATGTTGCAATATAATATACATATAACTTATATATATATATATATATATATTGATAATTTATTTAAAAAAACCTATATAAGTTGATGCATGTGTAAAACTACTAGAAGAATGTGTAAACCACAAGAATTGAATGACATAATTTTAACAGATGACTTCAGCACTAGACATAAAGGTATTTTTAAATTTCATAAACGTTATACATTGATCTTTTAAAAAAGGAATAAGTGCATGAACGTAAAAGCATTCGACCTTAGGGCGATAAATAGGTGTAAAGTGGGGATAGGCCTATATTTTGTATATTTTAACAAGTATCCTCTAGTGTTGCTTGTTGTTTTAAATTTAAGTGAAATCAGTACAAAACGAAGGAACTGATTTCTTTGTGAAAAGAGCCTAAAGGCTAATCTATGTGTTCTACTCTAATCTAAAATGGAAAATTAATTACTAAACTTATGCCGTACTTAGGTAGAAGAGAAAATCAATTTCTATTTAATTAGTAACCACAAAAGTACGACTCTGATCGAAGGTGCAAAAAATAAAACTTATAAACATTAAACATATCAGGTAAAACTTAGATAAAACTGCCATATAAACGAGCCGAAGTCTGTAAACGCTAGACGCAAAGATTTACATCACACAGGATAATTCCAATAAATAAGTTTCCAACCGTGAACTCACTGAAATAATATTTCAATTAGCATGGTTAGCAAGACAAAATTTTCTAAATACGAGCAGCGAACGGTATAATTGAAACTGGTCCCACGAAGGACTTGTAAACCCGGATTAAGTTTGAGCCGGCGCCAGAAGGTTGGCGGTGACTTCAAAGCGTTAAGTCATACGTGAGAACAGCGAGTAGGCTGTTATGTTATGTTATGAATGGGCCGGTTCCAGCATGACTCACCCGGCCTCGTCGTTTTTTTTTTTTTAATTAGATGACAGAATACGGGCAGATAAGCTGTTTTTATTTTCAGTAAAAATTAAAAAAAGAAGAACATAACTCCCCACCTTTGTTTATAGAATTTTAAATCGGTATTCACCGCGTCACAACGAGTAGAAATAAATTTATAGTAATAAGTTTTCACTGTCATAATGTTTGTCATAAAACTGAAAATATACACGAGCGTAAAGAAACCATAGCACACTATAGCATATCGTCTGGGGTAGAGGGGAACAGCATACGGGGAGGAATCTTTGTCCATGTCCGGAATTTTAACCTCAAACAACGATGGCTAAGAAGTCAGCTCGGTTTGTCATTAATTACATGTAATGAGGTAACAAGTGTTTATCATCTTTAACGGGTTGTAACTTTTTAATTAAAAATATAATAGTTTCGCTTTAAGTAAGAAAATTGAGAATGATCTTAACAATGGGCAAACGAAACACGAAATAAAGATGGACTGTCACTTACAAAAAAAGAACCTTTTAATTATTTCATTTATTTTTGTCCAAATAATGGTTTTATTTAGGTTTAGGTTTTATTGTCCTGTATAATTAAAATATATTTTATTTTCCGTCATAAATATATAAGTTACTATTTTATAATAAGTAACGACAGCGTATTATGCATGTATAACAAGTAATTAAACGAGCGAAGCGAGTGCTTAGTGTTAACTCGATCGTTTGGCATTTGTCTGTCTCACGCAGGGCAGGCCCCAGCGCTTCTGCCGCCCTGTGCAGTATTTATGAGTGCCGCCCCCACCCTATTTTAACTGAACACATTCACGCACACTAGACCTACTCTAAAGATTGCCTTCAAAAGACGACTAGGAATGTTTGTGTTGTTGTGTTTATCAAATAACTAGAACTTTTTCACGTTTACGATGCGACAAATGTCTACAATAATAATTCTAGAGTCAATACAAGTAATCGTGCGACAATAAAAATGTATAATCATTGTCAGGTTTACGTTCTCTCGTTTACAAGTTTTCGACTCTTCGTTAAACTCCGCTGACTTTATACATAAAGTAATTCTTACTGATCTTACATATTGTGATGAAATTAAGTTAATAATTTTGTTTTTTCCCTCAATTTCAAAACTTAACATCCCGGAGCCGGGCCTGGTCTCACGCATCAACCGATTGGCATGTGTTACCCTACAGAACAGTATCGTTTTAGAGACCCCTCTGAAAACAGACAATTTATGAGGAATCAGAATGTGTGTGGGATATCAAATTAAATAACATTTTTACCAAAATCTGAATTTAGTATTTATTTTGGAATATTTCAAAATGTTTGCCCAATAAGTGGGTGAAAATTTTGATAAAATTGCAAAAATTCATGTGGGATACTAATTAAATTAAATTTTAACTAACATCCATCTGAATTTAGTGTTAACCTTTTGGATATTTCAACGTTTCTGAATCCCAGGGACGAAAAGAGAGGTCAAAAATTTGAAAAATTAGCAGTATGGCAACTTGTAAGCCAAATCCGAATGTTCCGAATGGTTAGTGTTTGTTGTATGATGATGAGCTCTACAATTGTTTTCTTACTAAAAAATAGTAGACTATTCAACATTTTTTTAATTTTTCCTATAATTAAATTATTATCTAACATCGACATTTATGTAGGCTAATAATAAATGTATATCGTTTAAAATAGTGGGCTAATTCTCCAGCTGAGGGATCATATTAGTAATCATTTTTAAGTTTATTTTATTAACTAAAAAGAAAGATATTATCCAAATAATACTATTTTTCAAAAATTATGTAATTTTATTTTGAACGATTTGTTAATTACTCACAAAAGCGTCGGATTTTGTTGTTGTTTATGTTTTTTATGTCCTAGTTTTCGAACCCGATTATCCTACAAGTTCTGTCTATCAGACGGTAATCCTACCAACGTACTAACAGCCCCCAAAAAATCAGCTGCCGATATTTTAAACGAAACTGTTATTGTTGTTAGTAGCTCTTATGTTATATTTTCTCTTCTTCTTCTTCTGTTGTTGTTGCTGCTGCTGCTACTGTTACTTCGATTATTATTTCTATTAGCTATTAACTCTAATTATTCGTGCTAGAGTGTTTCTGCTGTAATTTTTCCAGAATGACGTCTTTTTTTAACTTGAATGTCTTGTAGCTTGTACAAATTTTGCGTCTGCATTTTGCATTTAATTGCAGGTAAGGTATATTAGTTACCAGTTTTTCGTTTACAAAATCCGAACTGGAGATAGAACAAGCGGTCGAAAATCTTACTAAGTCGATACAGATCGCCGCATGGCTGTATCCAGATAGACGAACCGTGTGCTGTAGTAGTGGAAGAAAAAAAAAATTGGTCATAAACGTAAGATAAGAAAGCAGTTGCAGACAAACAAACAGCAGAAGGGAACTGAAGGATCTACTATGCCAAGGGGTTCAATAATATCTCTCGGCAACAAAACGCATTATCAATACGATACCAGCGGTATGTGAGTCAAAAACAATTAAGAAAAGCCACATTTTTGGCAACTATCTGGATAGTGTATTCCAACCGTTTCCAATCGTATCAAGAACTTGAACACGACACTAAATAACTAAACATTACTTTCCAAATGTCCTTACCAATCTCAAACAGTCATAATGAAAGGAATAAACCGTAAGATATCCCCAGGCTTCAATCTACTTACTTACAGAGTATTATCAGGAGTGTTAAATCGGACTATAACCATAGTTAGAATTTACCACACAATTATCACTAAAATAATATTTTCGTAAAAAATTCTCTTACTATTTAGTCGACCACTAAACAATGTGTAATCGTCTTCAGGTGTAAGTTAAACTAATACATCAAATACAAACTTAAGCCTTATTACTTAAATTTAATATATTAGTTTAACTTACACCTTTAGACGACCACAGATTGTTTAATGGTAAAAACTTTGTGTGGTAAATTCTAACGATGGTAATTGTCCGATTTAACCCTTCTGATAATGCTCACATGTCATCGAAAGTCACGTATAAAGATAGTACTAGTAGCGTGCTACACGAGAAATGACAGATAGCAATCACGTTTATCTGCAATGAAGTATTAAGACTCGAATGTAATCCACACAAGTGGGAAATCAAGCAAGTAGTAATCTTACCTAAACTAGGGAAACCAGTTCACATATAGCCTCCTACCGGTACCGGAAGGTATTCAAAAAGCTGCTACACAAAACACTTCAAACATCAATAAATAGGCAAAATATTATGGCATTTTGGCTAGTGACGGCGCTACAGGAAAAGTGAATCGCATAGTCGACTTGATTCAACATGACTTCGAAGAGAGAACACACCATTCTTGAGTGTTTTTTGGCCACAAGTCAAGCCTTCGATAGATAAGGTTTGGCGTACAGGCTTGCTATATAAACTGGAGAACTGTCTCCTACCACCTACTATACCATTCTAAACTCGTACCTTCAAGAAAGACATATCTTTATTACACACCAAAATGAGTATACAAAGCTTCATATTATAAATTCAGGTGTCCTGCAAGAAAGCATAATAGGGCCAATACTGCAGACATAACACAGCCTCGCATACAGATACTGCTACAAAACAACATAAAGAAAGCCAGAACCCAATAAAGACAAATTATTCGAATCGGCTCGTGTAACACTTAGCATGAGACGTGACATTACACAACTCTCAATTGTCAGATGTTAAATATCGTAAAGAAAACGTATAGAAACACAATATCATCAGCTTCGGCTTACCATTATACATACATACTGGTTGCTCGTCAAGCCAAACAAGTAGGCTTAAAGATAAAGAACAAAAGACCAAGGAAATGCGTATTAACCATAGAAATAATTCTGATTTGATACTAGACGAAAGAATTATAGAAAGGGTTTAAGAATTTTGCTATCTGGGTAACATGGTTAGTCAGGATGAAAGTACTCTTAGGGATGTGATAAGTTGTATAAATAAAGCAAAAGGAGCATTTTCACAGTTACGATTAGTACGGATATCACCCCATATACGCAGTAAGACAAAACTCAGAATATTTGACTCAAATGTCAAATCGGTGTTGCTGTATGGATGTGAGACCTAGAAAGTGGTAAAGGACATCACCACAAGGTTACATACTTTCATAAACCGTTGCCTGAGGTACATAATGAGAATTTTCTGGCTCAACATCATCTCGAAAAGAGATTTATGAGAGGCCACATGTCAGAGTCCCATCCAACTACAGATAAAGAGAAGAAAATGTAGGTGGATCGGTCACACCCTGAGAAGACCACCAGAAAATATCGCTAGACAGCCGCAAGGTAGCCGCAGACGTGGAAGACCGAGGAACACCTGAAAGAGGACTACGGAAAGAGAGCTGGCTGGTCTCAACAAGACATGGAGGGAGGTGACGGTCCTGGCAATTGACAGAACACGCTGGAGAAATTTCGTCGAGGCCTTATGTTCCACCTAGGAATTTAAGGACTTTAGTCAGTAAGTCACTGGTTGCTCGGAAGGTTAGGTCACTAGAGGATAAAATTCTCATCTATAAGACCGTTTTCAAACTAATCAGGATGTACGGCATTCAGACATCCCAAACATGTTACTCAACACATGCACCGTGCTCATCACATCGCGGCATAGCCTCTCCCACACACCTCTCTATTATATGTTTATATTTCCAGTTTTGTTTGGCCAGTGGTTCAAATCTGACATTCTTTCTAAGTATTCTTTCCACCGCTGTTTACAATCTTATAGTCTTTAATTCAGGTTAGAAACTTGTAATTCTTCTCTTATGGCCTCATTCTTTAGACGATCAAGTTTACAACACCTTTTAACTCCTCTTAAGAAAGCCATTTCTGACGCCTGTATTTTACGTTCTCCTTTCTTGGCTGTTGTCCATGATTCACACCCATGACCAACATAACTTTGTAAAACTTTAATTTCCTATCTCGATGTACGTTGTTTCTAAAATACGGTTGATTGTCCCACAGATCGTATGGAACTTAATTGACTTGACATCAACATCATGATTCTTATCATAGCCAATATCGTTACACAATGGCTCACCTGTTCCACAATTTGATCATTAATTTTCTTGTTCTTATTGGTTACTTGCCTCAAAAAGCCATTACATTTGTTTTGTAAATCTGATGAATATTAAAAACAGATTTTATAAAGCAGATTCTGTATTTTGAATTAGAAGTAAGTCATCAGCAAACAACAGCATATTCAAATATCTGTTTCGTGATATCTTTAATGTCAAGCTTCACTATGTTTCCGTTATCGTCGATATATGTGATAAAGATAGACTGCACCCTTGTCTAACACCTTGACTGACTGATATTCCTTGAGATATCCTACAATTATTTTTAACATCTGTTGCCAAAAAATATGTATTATTCACCGTGGTACGTGCAGAAGCACGTTGTACAAAACGACCTTCTGTACGAGAACAGATATAGACTAACAGTGCCCTCCCCCTCCCCCTCCCCATCGCTGGACATACAAGACTGTATGTTTTTGACAATTATTTAGATTAGAGAAAGGGAAGAGCGCTCACCGGAGCAGTTTCCAATTGACATGTATGACATGACATGTATATTCTTTGCTTCAGTCATACTTTTTGCTCAGTGTTACTTAGTGTACTTCTAATAAATTACAAAAATTAATAAAACTCAAAAAATATATCTACCATGACTCACTTTTGACTTCCTTGTTTCTTTTCTTCTTCTTCATCATCTTCTTCTTCTTCTTCTTCTTCTTCTTCTTCTTCTTCTTCTTCTTCTTCTTCTTCTTCTTCTTCTTCTTCTTCTTCTTCTTCTTCTTCTTCTTCTTCTTCTTCTTCTTGATATTATTATTACTATTATTATTATTATTATATAGAGGCCTATATAAATTTATAACCTTTGTATGTAGAAATTAGGCCTTATCAAGAGGATTGGGAAACACTTAAAAAGTACGGATTCCTGTGCGAATCTTTGGTCCGAAGTCATCTAAAATATGCTTTAGTCATATCAAAGAGGAACCGTGAGTACACAGCTAACTGCATTGAGGGAGTTCAGAGAAGCTTCTTACACTGCATAACTAACAGATTCAACTTATTGTGAAGGTCTTCCTTCACTCTTGACTAGAAGGACTCATACAGACTTCCTACTTTTTCATCGAGTTCTTCTTGGACTTAGTGTGTTACCCACGAGCACTGGTTTGAAGGTCCCTGTCTGCGCACTTCATGTAAGTTCCGACTTTATTGGTGGACACTCAGGATGATGTAGACCAGTTGTGAGATACATTGACGTTGCCAACCTCTATATTAACGTCCTCGACTTCTGACAAAAAGGAGTTTCAACGGGCAGTAAGGGAGGAACTTGTTTGACCTGCCACATTTATTCTGTGGCGTGACTCGTTAGAGGCGCAATTTACTACGTCTTCCATTTTTTCTTGTCACAGATGATATTTTACTTGACACTATAAATCCTTGAGAGTTTGCCTTTTTCAAGTGTGGTATACTACCGTAAGCTTCTATGAACCGTTCTATCACACTTCTCCCCTCTTCCTCTACTGGGTGTCTTTCTGTCCCGCTCGGTGGATCGGCAGAGTGTAGGGGTGTGTGGGAGTCCTGGAAATAAACAATGATGATAACGATGATGATGATTATTATTATTATTATTAATGAAACTGAATCCTCATGAACATATGCCGTGTAAATCAAATCATTACAGCCGGCGTGTTAATATTAAATCTGATTAAAATGTATCTCTCGTTTCAAGACAACTTAAACGTTGCCTACTAAGCGGATTGCCTGTTACGGCGGATAGAATCAACACAGTCTGCTTATGACTTTTAATAACGGTAAAGTCCGTTTTACCAAATTATCATAAATATATCCGTGATTCTAACACTTTCTAACACCGACTAACACTAACACTAACTTTCTAACACTGTCTAACCATCTGAACTGTTGAAAATTATGAAGCCCTTCACACATGAAAAAAGTCAATTAAAGTTTATTCTACACTTGTATGTCTATCCTTTGGAATTTGTAGATATGATATGCAAAATCAAGATTAATCAATGCGGTTAATTTCTTGGGTAAACATTACCGGAGTTTCTAGTAGATCTATCGGACGTAAAGAACTATAATAAAAAGCAAAGCGAGTAATAGAAACCAAACCATGTAAACGCAATAGCAAAGAATACTTCGATGGTAATACAAAACCAGAATTTGTAAATTCTCAAAATGTTTTGTTTTTGTCTGCTATGACGATACCAGGTAGATAAAATCTTAATATTAACCTAACATTTTCCAGCACCTATGATAATATTAGCTGCTTGAGACTACGTAAGTGTGAACCACAGATGGTATCGGGGGATAATGCAGAGAACTCTGTAGCGATGAACTATTAAAGTGGTTAGAAGTAAAAAGTCCTTACAGAAGAAGATTCTCGGCACAAGAAATACCGAGCTATGTGAGAAAATACTGCAGAGATAGAATGATTTGGTTCCGAACAGACACTGGGCAGACGCTAATACAGTAAGGTCCCGATTGGATTGAGCAATAATCCGCGGATAGTCCACAATGTGTACAAAAAGGCAGAAATTAATGAAATTATGTATTGACCTTAGCTGCCTATTTAAAATAAAGCAATACAGTAAAACCCTGTTAAAACGATCTTCAAGGGACTTCGTGAAAACCGCGTATTAAGCGGGACATTAGCAAGAAGCAATATACATATATACTGAAACCGTGTGACTAATAATCACACTTTCTATGCAGTTTAAATACTAATTCACACGAACTGGCCTTTCGTCAGGAGAAGTTGTACTGATAAATTACCTTATGTGCAACATCCGTGTATCATCTACATTCATTATATCCGTACAAAAGTTAGGGTATAGGCTATACAGAATCCAAGTGAACGTCCCCCACGTTTGCATGCGCAGCAGGGATTAGACTCAGGAATGAATTGCCACAAACGTATGAATCAAAAATGTCATAAAAATAGGCCTACATGTCAGCGAAGAAACTGGTAATCTGTCATCAAATAGGCCTATCACCGTCAATATACAGTATTTTACATCCGTTATCTAATCCAGTAGAGTACAACGGCTTTCAATTATACCGCGTAAACATACTGAAAAAATTAAATGTTCCAGCAGTCGCAATAAAGTACAGTACATGTGCGACAAACAATACCGTGACCGGTGACACAATCCGTACCTTAATATAACTTAAATAATTTTAATACAATATCGTTAACGGTAGTTACTAAAATAGTGTAGTAAGATAAGTGGAGCAGAAGCTTTATTAATCAGATAAAATTGGTTTCTGTTTCTTAAAAAAAAATTCGCTGGTTGCCGCGAATAATCCGCAACGCTTATAAACCGTTCGCGGATAATCGGGAATTTACTGTATATAGATATTGTACATATTTCATAATGTTTGTAACTGTTTTAAAACGTTTGATCTTTCGAAAAGACGCTTTCTTTTTCCTAAACGAATTTAAGTTATTAAACGGTGAACCTATCAATATGTTTTCTGAAATCACTGTCGCTTTATGTGGAAATTGGAAAGTATATTTTTCATAAGACGATACACTGTAAAGTGAACATACACGGTTTTAACATAAACGTGGTTTGCGAGCACATACATATTGAATATGTAAGGCACGATCGCCCTTGTTATTTATAAACCAGGTGGTAGATTGATATTGATATTGATATTTCGCGTTCTCGTCGTTTTCCTATCCTAATACGAATTTAATGTACTTTTAGCCGAGCTGGAGACGGCGTGCACAAAGTAATTAATTGACTGCGTCCATGTAAACACAAAATTGACATTGTCATCTGCGCGATAACTTACCCATACCGCATTGTACTGAATGTAATGTTCAATACTACAGACGATTCAAGGAAATTAAACTTGATTATAAAGGTTTTTTGTTTTTTATTTTTATTTATGGCGGCTCAGTAGACAAGTGGGTATGGCACCTGGCTACTAACCTAGAGGTCCCGGTTTCGATTCCCGGGCCCGCACCATAAAATCAAGGTGCGTTTTCCAGCCCCAGGTCGACTCAGCCTGTTGAAAATGAGTACCTGGGATAACATCCTGGGGATAATAATGGGCGGCTGAAGCGTAGTGCTGGCCACACTGCCTTCCTTGTATGCCGTACGGCTTACATAAGGCAGCCTACCCTGCCTTCTCCTACACCACTTCAGGTGGTACACACGGGAGCCATTATTATATGATTTTTATTTATTTAACCTATATAAAATAGCAATCAGAAATTACATTCATAAGCTATTTTGCTAGCTTAGGAACTGGTTGTACCTAAGCTAACCTTTTTACTGGTATGATTAGACTTCTCCAGTAAAAAGATCTCTTTTACCGTCAGGTCGATTTAATCTTCTGGTGTTAAGCTGGTTGGATGAGAGGATTGTGCAACGTTGTATGATGTTTCCTTCTTCGTTCGTGGATAACCTCTTGGATCGTTCAAATTCGGAGTGATATATCGTGGCGCATCTGTTATTGCACGAAGGATTTTCGATTGCGCCTGTTGAATCATGGCAAGTCTATATTTACTGGCGCAACCTCATAATTCTATACCGTATACCGTATGTCCAGATAGGCCTAATTACGGTTTTATATAGAAGAAGTTTGTTTCCTAACGACAATTTAGACTTTCTACCAAGCAGCCAATAGAATTCTTTCATCCTCAAGTAAATCTGCTTACGCTTTGTTATGGCATGTTGCCTCCAATTGAGTTTACTGCCAAGATGAACTCCTAAGTATTTAACGCGTGATGATCTAGGGATTTCTATATGATTCATGAAAACTGGCGGATATTGCTCTTTTCCAAAACTGGCAGTTACATGCTGTAAATTAGATTCGTTAATTCTGATACAACCCCGAATTATTCGTTACCTTATAAAACCCAACCGGTTTCACAATATTTTTTTCTAATATACTTTAAAATATCTGTTTTAACTAATTGTATGACCTATCCATTCGTGTAATAATTATTGTTACATGTCAGTTCTTTGGTATACTATTGGGTGCCATTAGCAACAGTTGATTAGATTTTCTGGTAGCAACGTTGGCATTATTTGAATATAGTAGCGTGTTTTGTGCTTTAATTTACCTAGTTTTGCTGCCCATGAGAAGTGGTACACAGTAATAATGCATACGAAATTAATTGACACCCCTCTTTCGGCTGCCACAGTTCCACTGAGTGCAATGCAGAGACTGCAACACGTTTATAGAAATCGAATTAACCAATTTACCCTTTGTAGTCAGTGTTCAGTCACGAAATCTCGTTTCGAAGCCCGTTAAACAATAGACTGTGGAGGACGTCTAGATGTAGAGTGCAGAAATCAAAAGGAAAAAACTCGTTGTATGTTATTTATTTTTTTGTACCCAAGAGGGTAATTGTGGAAACATAATTATTACTAAATATCACTATAATATTGACGACTCGGAACACAAAGTTTTTTATAAGTAAAAACGTAAAGTTTTACCTTACAGCCTAAACCGGCTTTCACCTATAGAAGGCTTCATCAGAGGCTGTCGTTAGTAGCGCTGCTCGTCTTGTTGTTGGCGACGAGAAAGTAATTTAAATAATTATTACATTAATAGGCATCTGAAATTTAACACATAGCCATCATACATATAGGCCTATAGGTTTATAAGTTTAAAATTTCACTCTCTCTCTCTCTCTCTCTCTCTCTCTCTCTCTCTCTCTCTCTCTCTCTCTCTGTGTAATGTATTGCAAGGTTACAGGTTTGAAGCTGACTTGCAGACATAAATTTTGCTTAGGTAAATTAATACATTTATTTTTTTTTATTACAACACATATAGGCCTACAGTTTATATCTGATAATTATGAATTTAATAAGTAAATAAACTTTCATATGTTTTACAGTTATCAATTACAAAGGATAGTCTTTACTTGTTTTATATTTTATAAATTAGTTTTTCTTTTACACGTATATAATTCCACTTGCTGGGTTAAGTTGCAGAAGTGCGGACTGTGTCGCAACACCGGCAGTTGCTGGGATGTCGTTGTGTTCATCATAGTTGCTCCTTACTTAGTACTAGTTGGCAGTCATCGGGCGTTGACTATCTCGAACTCCGTCCCTGAATTCGTGCTACTAATTCCGCCCCCCCCCTCGACGATACCCTCCGGTTCCTAAGGACTGGCTGGAACTCGAATTTGCCACTGCAAACTTCAGAGTGAATTTAAAAGACTGCCTAAACTAAAGACTAACCAGTGCTTTTACACACGTGGCGTCATTTTTACATGTTAATACTTTATTGATTGTTCAAGAAAATTGACCACGTGCTGGTGTACATGAATTTCCGGTTTCCAGACATTTCCAACCCATGTGTTTTCAGCTGCATGTGATTGCATAACTAATTACTTTTTAAGTTTAATAAATGCTATTAAAATGTATTTACACACCAAGTTTAAATTGAAGAATGTCTGAAATTGACACTAAAATTTAATGTATTTATACCTATAGTTCTTTCTTTATGATCTTCAGTTCATGGATGTTAAAATTTTAAGGCAATTGTAAAGTGTACGTGGGACATTTGCCAAAATTATATATTTTGAAATTATATATAATATTTTGAAACAGATTGGATTTAAATATAAAAAGTGTAATCACGGCCGAAAATGTTTAATGGAAAGAGTAGATATTGCTTGTGCTCGCGCTACTTTTCTGAGAAAAATGCATCAAATTCGGAATGGCATTTTAAAAAGGCCCATATTTTATTTGGACGAGACATGGGTGAACCAAAATCACAGCAAATCAATGATTTGGCAGGACCCAGAGGAAAGGGGTGGTTTAAAAGTGCCAGTCGGAAAAGGTGAGAGATTAATTGTACTTCATGCGGGGTCAGCTGAAACAGGGTTCGTGAAGGAATGCAAATTAATTTTCCACGCACAAAAATCTTCATTAAATACAGATTACCACAACGAAATGAATTCGAAACTTTTTAAAGAGTGGTTCGTCAACTTCCTCTATTTACTGGAAGAAAGTTCTGTCATAGTAATGGATAACGCGAGTTATCATTCCGCACTTGCTGAGAAAGCTCCTAAATCAAACTGGAGAAAATTTGAAATTCAAGAATGGTTGAGAAATCATAAAATTGAATTTTCTATGCAAGATACGAGGGCTCAATTGCTAAACAAAAACGAAATAAAAAGTGCGCTGAAAATATATGAAATTGATCAAATAGCCTACGAAATGGGTCATGAGGTTGTACGCCTTCCACCTTATCATGCACATTACAACCCAATTTGAGTTGGAGTGGGAACAGGTGAAAGGATATGTGGCCGATCGAAATAATACTTTTAAAATGGTCGACCTTGAAAGACTGATGGACGAAGCGATAGCTAAAGTAACGGTTAAATACTGGAGAAAATGCGTCCGACATTCCGAAGAGCTTCAAAAGGACGACTACCAGAAAGAATACCCTAGAGATTTGGCTATAGAACGTATGGTGATTGCAGTGACGGAAGAAAGTTCAGAAGATAGCGAATCCAGTTCTGATTGAAAGAATTGTGTGTGTGTGTGTGTGTTATCTCTATTGTATGAGAATGCGCTGACGTTTCTCTTTGATCGTAGTAGCTCACCGATGTAGAAGCGTGAGGTGTGTGTGTGTGTGTGTGTTATCCCTATTGTACGAGAATGAGCTGATGTTGTTTGTTTGGCTTCGTAGTTTAACGCGCCCGTGAGTATGAGTGTAGCGCGTGAGTGAAGCGACATGGCAATACCGCAGTTACTATTGCATCACCTCGAAGCTTACAATGCTATGTCCCGTACTATAGTACATCTCAACATTCCTTGCAAATTTGTGATCGTCTCCAAAACGTTCACTCTTTACAAGCTATATTTGCAAAAATATTTACATATTGTTATCAGTTATGAATATATTTTTTAAAATAGGCCTATAGCCTAATATATAGGCCTATAGCTGTATAGGTAAATAAAAACAAATATAAACTTAAAATTTAGAAATAAAATGTTTGCCAATAGTATTATGGTTGCAAATTTAATTAAAAGTAGGCCTAGTTAGAAATTCATAGTGCTTATTGTATAATTGCCTGTTTTGCAGTTATTTCCTAAAAAAAATAGAGGGTGATTCAAAATAGACTTTACAACTTTGAAAATATATAGGAATTTATTCAGATGACTTGCAGAGTCGGTTGAAGTTTCAGTTTAGAGCAAAACACAACTAGTTTTTCATCGAATAGTCATTTTGGTTCGATGTGAGCAGACATCCTACCTTCAGTCAAATTTCATTCCAAACTCAAGCCAGTACGTCGGGTGTCACTTCTGCAACTGCGATTTTATCTGCTTCATTATTTTTTGTAACATGGAAAGTATGTATGCCTTCAGGTGCAAACGGTTGATTGTGGTATGCCAGTTTCACGAGAAGCACGTCGTGTTGATTACTTAGAGCTACGGGCATAGTTGTTGCACAGCGGTATCAGGGCATACTATTGATTTTGCGTGTCGTACAGGACTTTTGATGCCAAAAGTAAATTGTAAACTTATTTGGAGGATCTTTACCATACTCAGTACGAATATTACGTTGGACTGTAGTAGCTGACTTCGTTTCATTAACCAAAATACTCAACGAACACGTTCCGCGCCAATGAAAGTAGCCATTTTCAACAACAATGCATCTGTTGGCTCCATTTGGAACTACAACACTACGTGAGTCAAACTTGACGCGTTTTGCTTTAAAATGACACGTCAACCGACTCTGTAAGTTATCTGAATACATGCTATAAACATTGTAATTTAGGTCCCCGCAATGTTTCTGATATTTGAAAAATTATCCAAGAATAAAATTTATCTATTAATAAGCGCAATAGTGAGCAAGTTCTGCATACTAGTAGGAAACTCACTATTATACAACGAAGCAATCGGTGATGAATAAAATGACATTGGCACACACTCGTAACTATTAAACACCAAACCTAACCTAATAAAATTTCATTTTATGACGTATAAAGTTTTATTGTCTCCAAGAATTTAATTATTTAAACGCGTAAGTAGCCTACAGCTGTTAAATAATTAATACAATATTAAGCACATAATATAAGGTAGTGTTGTGGCTGATATCTAAAGAAGTTTTCATTGACTTCTTAAACGGAAATTATAATTATTTCAGAAACGTTGTTTTAATACTGTAAGGTTTCACCTTCCGTTTTTGTACGTCCAAGAGGTTAAATTTAGCTGCAAACTCAGACAGTATGAACGCAACAAAGAAAGTCACTACCACTGCGTTTGTGATCATAAATGCAAATTTTGCTCTTATGCTGAGTAACTCATTACGTCGTGTCTGTCAAATTAGTAATCAGACAACTAATTAATCTAATTGACGTTAGTTGCATTAAAATTAACAAATCGGGATTCAAAAAACTGTTCAGTTGACAACAGTGTAATAAGTGCGTTACTTACTACACACAGGAAGGCTCACACAAAGTAGCCAAGTTAGCCATTTTTATTGGCCGACTTTACTGCAGACGTTTACACAGAGATACACAATTAAATTTTATTTTCTCTAAAAATATAATTTAAAAACACACGCGCACGGCTGAAGTAATTAACACAATATTAAAACACACACAAAATTTAAAGTGGTGAAGCTGGTGACGTCAGAAAGTTCAAAGTAGTTAACCTTTAAAAGACGTAAAACATAGAGAGTGGATGCAGTTTATTATGTTTCCACTCCCTAACTGCAAAAAAAAAAACTCAGACTTAAATGAGTCGGTTTTTTTTTTCTTTTACCTGTAGTGAAATCGATTACTTGGTACATTCGGCGCCATTCATGTGCATGCGTGAATGAAGGAAATGTGCAGCTGTATAACGAGCGAGGACGCCTGCTCCGACCATAGGGTGTCGAACTCATGATACGGTTTCCAAACACGAGCTCAGAAATGTAAACATATTTGCATATGTATATCATTATTATTATTATTATTATTATTATTATTATTAAATCAAGAAAAATCTGAAATAGAAACTGTAAAACCTATAGTGTTTTCATAAAAATGTAACATTAGTCATTCCAAGGACAGTTGGAAGGAAAACATCATAAATATGCTTCGAAGACAATTACGTGTCACTTATCATGCGTCAACAATCAAGACTGTTCTAGACCGCACCGGTTGGCTCAGTCTGTTCCAGCTCAGATAATGACACAGTTTCTAGCGGATTCCAGACCTCCATTTGCTAGACACCTCATTCGAAAATTGACAGATTATTCTAGAATCTCTGTAGGGTATAAATGTTAGCATTCAGCGGCGGTCAGGTCAGTTCAGTTATACCTGGCTATTTTATAAATGCAGTCGGGGTTACTGTGGCATTTTAGTGAGAAGCGACTATTGTGTTAATTACTGTGAGACTGTAATAAGGTGACATTTATTTAGATCTTTTTGACAATTTATCTTAAATTATTGTATAAGAATGCTTTGTTGATTTATAACTTCTGTTTGTGTCTAATTAAAGTTTATAATAAGTGACTTCATTAGTGTCTGTTATTCTGCTTCCACTGTACCCAGGACGATCCGTATGACAGTCGTAGCATGTTTATTTTTTTCAAACTTCTATTATTACAAAATCTGAATACAGGCCACAACTGCAGACCTTATAATCTCTCCAGAACCGTACACGACTGCTTTTAAGGTAATGCAAACGGCTTCAAATAGAATGGAACATGAATTTGCAGAAGTAAATGAGAAATTGTCGAACTGCACCACAACCCTACAGCCCGGATATTTGAAATTTAACCAAACAGCTATTTCACTTTATACAATACATATTTCGTAATTCATGGTATGTTAAAGTTAAAAATAAGCTCATATCGAAAAGAACAAAAAACAGGAAAAACCAAGAAGAGCACTAACTTCTAATACAGAAAGCCTATGCACTAGAAAAAGTTACATATGAACTTTGTTATAAAACGGCCACAAGGAGTAATATAAACCAATTTACTGGAAATGAAGAAAGCTGTTGGTGCCAACATTCTAGCAGCCATATCCAGTGACATTGGTCCCGAAACTTTGTGCAAATACAGAAAGCTGAAAGTACTGGAGTTGTGTGATTGTGTGTGTGTGTGTGTGTGTGTGTGTGCCCGCGCGCGAGTACATTCTGTTCCTGAAGGCTACCTGTCGTCACTTGGTTTAACCTCGGGTGCTAAGAAATGTGCTTATTCCGGTGAAAACGTTAAAGTAGTACGAGTATGTTGTGGACGCTATCAAGGTTTCAGAAACCCTTCACGTTAACGCTGCAGTCAGTATGACATTCGGCCGCAACAAAAAGCCTGGATTATAATGGAGACTACTTTAGCTGGTAAAACTGAATACAATAATCAATTGCTGTCGAACTGTATATTTTTTTCAAAAATAACGTTTTTCTAAACTTAGATACATTTAACTCGGGAACAGTGTCACCTACAGTATTTCTATGTACTGTGAGTCTCCTGTGACGATTTAATTGAATATAGAATTTTAAATAAATAAAAAATTAATTTACTAGCAATTAAGTATTTTTAAATCGCACTATTAAACCTAAAGCCCCTGTCCTAACTCAGAATAAGTATGAGATGTAAATGGAAAATCTAACTAAAGCATTAATAAAATATTCGAATTGTAAAAAGTTATTAATATCACAATTAACCCTTTGCTAGTCATCATGCGGTGACCTGTTAATTCCAGACACAACGTGCATAGCGAGTCGTCTGTAACTTAGGAAGATATAAAAATCATAATCTTTGTAATTAGTAATTTGAAGACACAAGAGTAGTTAAAATAATTCACTTAAATTATATATGTAGAATTAATGTATTGTTTTTTTGTAATAAGAATGTCAATTTAAATAAAAATAGGAACTATATTATCGCGGAGTACTTGCCCCTCTCCGTTGTAATGTGCCAGTCGAATCGAGTAGAGTCACAATGCTGCCGTGAGAGCGTATAGAACTACGAGCGAGAGCTCCACCAAAATGCACTGTTTAAATTTAATTTTAAATGTTAGCTACCACTGCTAAACGTGGCGAGCGAGTGTAATGTGTGTATTGTAGAAAGTTGTGTTAAAAAGAAAAATGTAATAAGTTAAAACAAAAAAACTAACAAGAGAAAGCAAGATGACGTCTCCCCTCAAGAGGTAAATTCAAGTACAACTTTACACATGAAGATGTGACCTGCATAAACTTCACATGTAGACGTATACGAGGCATAAGACGCTGACGAGGACCTACGTGGATCTACACCAACTTAAACTAGAGAAACTTCAATCTCCGCAGTGAACCACCTATCTAGTACTTGCCGAAGACACGACTCAGATGACGACGCCGACTTCAAGAATTCCCAAGAGAGACACCCCAGGACGAGGTTACCACGACCTATTGTAAAGGTGACTCGATAGCTTGCCTATCGAGAGTTAATTATATTTGAGACATAACTTACAGAGAAAAGAGACTTTTCAAAGACTATAATTTTATTTAAAATTTAAATGAGACCAACTAAGAGTTTACTGTAATATTCAATATCATACGTTGTAACGCATTATATGTAAATGTAAATTATAATCACTTTAGTTAATAATACCATTCTTCAAATGGTAAAAGAAGTCTTGCAAGCATCTAGATGAACACAAAATACTCAGAAGTCTTTGCTATAGATATACTTAAAGTAAACTCGGATCCGAGGTAAAAGAATACATAATCAGTTTGATCCCCAGTTTTTCTGAAAACCATTCAAATATTTTACTCTAATTAATTATGTCATGGGATCTTTTCATAAAATGTACTATGCCATAAAATAAGAAGCGGAAAGGAACTAAGAATAATCGCCCCTGATGTGATTAAGCCCATGCTGATGGAGTACTTCCATTCATCTACCATTGGAGCCCATATGGGAATCAATAAAACAATACATCGTGTTCGAAAGGAATATCATTGGAACAATATGAACAGCGAAATAGCCAGTTTCGTAAAGAAATGTAAATTATGTGCTCTCAGTAAACCGGCCAGAAATAATCAGGTAAGCCAATTGATTTCAGAAACCCCTAAGACCCCTTCTTCTAAACTTTATCTAGACTTTTCAGGTCCTTATCCACGATCGAATCAGGTAATACTATGTTACTCATCTGTGTAGATTCGTTCACCAAATTTGTTTGGATGTATCCCATGCGACGAGCATTAGCGTCGACTACTGTAAAAATATTACAGGAAAGATTATTTAAAGACTACGGTACACCTGTACGTATAGTGTCAGATAATGGACCACAGTTTAAAGCGAAAGAATTTAAGAATATGTGTTTCAAGTTAGGAATAGACCATATAACCACTACGGAGTATCGACCGCAAGGCAATATTGCTGAAAGGTATCTACGAAACCTCAAATCTGCATTAATCGCCTACCATGCGAACGATCATACGTCTTGGGACCAAAACCCATCCTGGATACAATACGCCTTTAATTCAGCTTATCACGAAGGTCACAAGTCGACCCCGTTTCAGTAACTGTATAAATACAAACCAAACCACCCCTTGTCCACTAAATGGAAAATACACGACCTGCTACCTCCGCAAATAAAGGATAAGCAGATTAAGCAAATATGGAATAAAGCCCGCTCTAATTTAAGAGCGAACTTAGAGAAATCCAGAAAATACCACGAGAAAAGTATTCATAACAATTCAGTTAGGTACCAAGTAGGTGACTTAGTAATGTACAAGACTCACCCGACTAGTAGTGCAATTGATAAGACCACCTCCAAACTATCATACCGATGGTGTGGCCCTTACCAAATCCAGAAGTACTTAACTCCAGTTACAGTAGCCCTGTATGAACCTGCGACTCAAAAATATGTGCGGAGAACACATATTTCGCAGATAAAATTGTATAAGAAGAAAAGAAGAAATAGTATAGCCAAAAATAGAAAAGGTAATACTAGGTAGTGAAGTATATTATACCTCAGTAACCTTGCTAAGTGTTAATCGTAGAATTTGGAAATGAGGCCTGATCAACCTGAGATCCAGTTCAGCGAAAGATAAGTAAATGAGTACTCAATGAGAACTAAACTGAATTCTAAATAGCAAAATATTTAGAAAATTACTCTAAGAAGAGAGTAATAAAAAACCCAAAGAAAAAACCGGTAGTAGATTTAAGTAGTAGACATAAGAAAGAGTTTTGTGTTTTAAAATGTAGATATTAAGTGTGAATAGTATGTAAAAAAAAAAGGTAGTTTATAAGAAAATATACAAGTATATTGTGTTGTGGAGAAGAAACAAATGGGTATAATGCTTGCCAATAACTACGTAAGAGAAATTCCACACACTGACACCAAGCATACTCCAAGTCCCCAATTTTGCGTTAGGCTCACAAAAACCTCCGTAATGTGGAATTTAAGCGGTGGAGTATGTGACGATTTAATTGAATATAGAATTTTAAATAAATAAAAAATTAATTTACTAGCAATTAAGTATTTTTAAATCGCACTATTAAACCTAACGCCCCTGCCCTAACTCAGAATAAGTATGAGATGTAAATGGAAAATCTAACTAAACCATTAATAAAATATTCGAATTGTAAAAAGTTATTAATATCACAATTAACCCTTTGCTAGTCATCATGCGGTGACCTGTTAATTCCGGACACAACGTGCATAGCGAGTCGTCTGTAACTTAGGAAGATATAAAAATCATAATCTTTGTAATTAGTAATTTGAAGACACAAGAGTAGTTAAAATAATTCACTTAAATTATATATGTAGAATTAATGTATTGTTTTTTTGTAATAAGAATGTCAATTTAAATAAAAATAGGAACTATATTATCGCGGAGTACTTGCCCCTCTCCGTTGTAATGTGCCAGTCGAATCGAGTAGAGAGTCACAATGCTGCCGTGAGAGCGTATAGAACTACGAGCGAGAGCTCCACCAAAATGCACTGTTTAAATTTAATTTTAAATGTTAGCTACCACTGCTAAACGTGGCGAGCGAGTGTAATGTGTGTATTGTAGAAAGTTGTGTTAAAAAGAAAAATGTAATAAGTTAAAACAAAAAAACTAACAAGAGAAAGCAAGATGACGTCTCCCCTCAAGAGATAAATTCAAGTACAACTTTACACATGAAGATGTGACCTGCATAAACTTCACATGTAGACGTATACGAGGCATAAGACGCTGACGAGGACCTACGTGGATCTACACCAACTTAAACTAGAGAAACTTCAATCTCCGCAGTGAACCACCTATCTAGTACTTGCCGAAGACACGACTCAGATGACGACGCCGACTTCAAGAATTCCCAAGAGAGACACCCCAGGACGAGGTTACCACGACCTATTGTAAAGGTGACTCGATAGCTTGCCTATCGAGAGTTAATTATATTTGAGACATAACTTACAGAGAAAAGAGACTTTTCAAAGACTATAATTTTATTTAAAATTTAAATGAGACCAACTAAGAGTTTACTGTAATTTTCAATATCATACGTTGTAACGCATTATATGTAAATGTAAATTATAATCACTTTAGTTAATAATACCATTCTTCAAATGGTAAAAGAAGTCTTGCAAGCATCTAGATGAACTCAAAATACTCAGAAGTCTTTGCTATAGATATACTTAAAGTAAACTCGGATCCGAGGTAAAAGAATACATAATCAGTTTGATCCCCAGTTTTTCTGAAAACCATTCAAATATTTTACTCTAATTAATTATGTCATGGGATCTTTTCATATCAGTTGTTAATAAAGAGAAGTCATCTTATTACACATGAAAATGAGTGCATAAATCAGTGAAATACCTTCCCTTGTTTCCTAATAATTAGCTTAAGTAATTTGTTCAATTATTTTGAGTTTAATAACAGTTCGTTACAACGTAGGCAGCCCATGTAATTGGCAGGTGTCAATTAAGATGGGTTCCCTGGATTTGTAACGTGGTAATGAACGTTACACTCCTTTAAAAGGAGAATCTAAAAATTAAAGCGTGCACGAAAAATGTTTAAAAATAAATGTTCCATCACTTAACCAAATACGAAAACTAAAACTGAATAATGCTGATTCATCAAACGCACAGCCTATGTATAAAATAGAAAAAAGTCACAGAATTTATCTGAAGTAACTAGAAGAATTAGTCTATCCTGCTGTGACAGGAAGTTACGAGTGCCGGGCTTTTAAAATTCTCTTAGGAGAACCGAATCGATATTGTCGAACCGCAGTACGTATGTCTGAGGATCCACAAACAACATATGAAACATGTCCCCCTAAAATATAGATTCGGTTTGCCCTTAAAATAAGGCGACAATTGTGACTTTTACGAATTTAAAAATGTATTTATATCTGATAAATTATTACAAATCCAAGAAGAATGTAATTTTTTGTACAGAAACATGATGGCAAACGGTGGATACATACATAAACTGGAGAAATTTTACGTTCTCATTATCTCAACTGACAAGACGAAAATATCCTACATATCAGATGAAACACTGGTGACGTTTAGGCCTACTATGTGACATTACAACGAGGGCGTCAAGACTTGGTGAACAAAGAATTTCGGGAAGAAAAATTCAAGTTAAATTTCACAAAGCTACGATCATTCGATTGTTACAGAAGGATAATCTTACGCTCGTATAAGCCTACTAACTGGCACGCTGTAATAATGTGTGAAAATGCAACACTCGAATGGATGTGGAACGTAAACACACAGATTGTAACAACAGACTTTAAAGGCTAAGGGGATAACATGCAGGACGCGCAGGACATCGCTAAAGCTGAAGACGACACAATTTTTGATAACTGATGTATCAGTCCGTATATTACGCTCTGAACTCATACGTTGCCTGTCAATTCATCTTATTCTGCGGTATAAGACAGCCACAGGATCAACTGTCACCCATTGTTTAAAATTGGACTCGGCCAATTGCGATCGAAAACATCGTCCTAGCTACTGATACAGACTGCGTCTATCGAAGAGATAAAGGCTCACGCCTGAAACAGTACTTCGTACGGCTGTTTCCAATGTTTATTTACTGTTGCTACCAATCAAATTTCTATGTTTGTATTTACACTGTACATACTGAACCCATATTTGACAGACCTCTGCACTCGCTTCGCGCGCCCTGCATAGGCATCGAACAGGTCACTAATGCCTGCCTAGGCATGAAAAGTAAGCATATCCATGTACAGGTCACTAAAAACATTAATCGTGTGTCACAGACATGAAAGATTATATCGCAACGCTAACCCCTTTAACGAGCCGTTTCTGCTCGCTCCACATGTGGGTCCACCGCATAACAAAACTTATACGCACCTATAACACATTTCATCACTGGCTATGTAACTCAGTAATTGGTAGGACATCTCACAGTAACTCTACACGTATTTTACAACTAGTTTCCCATTCTACACTAACTTCCATAAGCCTCCGTCTTACTTGTAGATGGAGGAACCAAATCAAAAGGGAACCAACCTAGACTAGGAGTAACCAACCTAACCTAACAAAAATATTGGGAAAAAGAGATTACTCGCACAAATTAAGAACTTACATAATTAAAACCTGACGAAATTTGGAACAGGAATGTTTCTACTAGTTGTCACGTGTAAGAACGTCATTTTGTCGCGCGCATAATACGTTACAAACGAATCTCATCATACGTGGGGGCAGTTGCCAACCGTCGTCAAAGGACAAGTCCAGATGCGTCGGACAGAGTTTCAATGTGACTGTTTTAGTTCGGGAGGAATCTCTCTTTCCCTTACCTGTACGATGGAGGAGAGCCTGTGGACATAATTGTAACGTCTAGTACAACATACAGGCTCTGATGGTGTTCTTTCGCAGCCACATGCCGCTGACACACTCAAAGAACGTGTAATTTTAAGAATAATTAATTAATTTAATTAAACAATAAACCTATTTGTGCCAAAGAGTTTCGTTTAAATATTCCTCCCCTTGACTTCTTACTTAACATACCTCGCAGGTTCAGTCAATTAGTTCAGGTCATAAGAATCAATATTAAACTGTACGAACGACATAAATTTTTTAACTTACTTTCAGTTAAATTAAGACTTATATTAATTTAACTGTAAAACGTTATTTGTTTGTAGTTTCATGTTGGATAACCGTGGATCTACTTTTATTGTAAGTAAGTAACGATTCTCATTAACGCAATGTGAGTCATGTGTCTCTGGAAGTACAACTAGAGCCCGAAACGTATGCCTTGACTTCTACATGTGATAGGAAAAATTATTTCTTGTGAGCTGAGAAAGGTGCTGATGAAGGATTTCGCGATATAATGTATAATGTATATATATATATATATATATATATATATATATATATATATTGCAACGGAACACAGGATGATAAGCTATGTTGTTTATATCAGAGCACATGGATGACGAGCATTTTCATGTTTAAATTGGTTTTATATAATACTTTGTCTTTTAGCCATAAGTTTTGTATTTAGAAATGGATAAGCATTTAGGGTATACCAATTCCTCCGTGAAAAGATGTTCTTTATTGTCATGTATTTTTTGAGTGAATTTGTGCGCGTGTGCAGGTGTGATAACGTGTGATCGCTATATCTTCCGCGGTAATTAACCGATCGACGTGAAACTTTGACATGAATTGTTTATGTAAATAGCTTCAATTTAAGTACACTCTATGGTTCATAACTATTTTATAAATATGGTTTTTTAAGTAGAAGAACTCAATTTGAAACACTTATCATTAATAGGGTCATAAAAATTGGTAGATAATTCAATGCAAGTTAATGCATATTTATACAAACTCTTTCTGGAAAAGTTGATATCTGTTGATTCCATCAATCATGTGACTTGGGTTTAGCCAATCGGAATATACTAAATTCAGTAACATTCATTCTTTGTAGAGTAAAGATCGATACAGTCTGTCTGTAGAAGTTGCAAGGTGAAGTTGTGCTCGTGCGTGAGAGAGTTGTTCTCGAGCGAACATAGAAAAGTATAATTTAAAATGATCCTTGGCATTCTGTACGAAGTTCTGCGTTCAGAGCCGAGTGGGTAAATTATTTAAATAGAATTATAATATAGTATAGTGCTTTTCGTGTAAGTTAAGATATCCGCTTAGGGAATTTAAAGACACTTCAAGATTACGTGGAAGGTGTACGACTAATACACCTTATTAAATTGATACCCTAATTCACCCTGAGATTGATAAAATTTACATATCAATTAATAATAAACTATTCTAGAGAAATTAATAAGCATTGTGTGTTTAACATATTTGAGAAGAGGACGCAAGGACGAAGAGGACGCCAGGTAGGAGTGACGCTGAAGAAGAGGACGCCAGGACAGGAGTGGCAGTAGGAAGCGGAGGATTGCACGTACTGAGGTCGTAGCCTCAATCAAGTAAAACCGATATATTATCGAACATTATAAACTATTATTGCAGAATACAATACATGACAATTTATAATACAATATACCTCTTTAAAACTATATTTGTGTGTATAATAAATAATTGTTCATCTCCTCCATAATAGACTTGTTTGTGATTTGTACACACTATGACGATTTAATAGGGTTAAATAGCACAAAATAAAACAAAGAGGTAAAAATAATATAATCCTAAATGAAACTACATAATTTCTCTCCCTATGTACCCTAACCAATAGAAACATGCATACTTGTAGATGAATTCCATAACAAAAAAATAAATATAGCGAATGAAATAAATAGAAAACTAAATAATGTTAAACAAATAAATAGGTAAACCACCTCCTGTTTCATCACCGAGTAATAAATTATAGAGAGACGTAATAAACCAGCAATTTAAAATAAGTAAAAATAATAATTAATAAATTAAGAACTATTTCTCGCGCCGGTAAATAACAACACGCGCGGACAAGCACATCGCTAAGCCAGCTGTGCGCCCCAAAATAGTTGTAACTAAAACTCCGCCGCGAGAACAGTACAGTTGAACATGTAGGCAGTAACTACAATGTTATAGAGAATGAAAGAATATGTCGTTCACTCTCTTAGTTTCTTTAAGATAATGCTTAGTAAAGCAGATGACAATAATTATCGGTAATTTCAATATGTTTAATATCTTTGATGCGTTTTAAGTGTTTGTTTATGACATCTCTGCATTTGATTTAATATCACGTCAACGTGATAGAGATCGCAGTATATGTAACAGTTTAACTATAAGGTAAAGGTGCGGTAAACCGAAGTAAGTGAGTTCAAGTGAAAGTTTCCCACCACCGCCAGCACCAGAATCTCATAAACCTTGCAAAAAGAGAGAGACAACCACACCTTCCATTATTACACCTTCTTCAGACCTCCAGGATAGACCAAAGGCCGCATAGCCACCGTTTACTACAGACAACCCCGATTCGCCGAGGATGCTACATACAGGTGACAACAGAAGTCAAACTTCTGTAGTTCAGAAATTACTTAATAAAAATATGAAAGACAATTGACACCAAAATATTAATATAATAATACAAACGACTGGCCGAATTAAATTACCATTGTAACTTTGTGATAAACAATATGATGTATTTAGCTTTAATGACTATAACATGCTAATATTAATAAGTCCATTCTTCAAATGGCAACAAAAGTAAATTGTTTAACTTTAATATAAAGAAAGGATATATCTCGGATCCGAGGGTATGAATTACCAAAGTTTTATAAATAATTAACCAAGTTGATTAATGAATACATTATGCAGTTATTATTTTTTTTTATAGTTAACTAATCAGTTGAACGAAATAGAGTAAACGAAAAGTAGATTAAGTATATATATCTATATAGATTAAGTATATAGATTGTTTTAACAATACAAATCCCAAGCCTAATTGATTTTAATAATAAGACAGTAACTCATTTTCTTTTATGCTAATTACCAGGTATGTAAATATAGAGATGTCATGGACGTAAATATGCGAGAATAAATTTGGCAACACGAATCTAAAATTCCTTAATTCACAGGTTCCAGTTAAGTGTTCTGTTACGTTGTATTTTAATTAAATGTGTAACATTTTGTTAATATTATGGCAGCCTGTTTAATTGACCGACGCCAATTAACCAGGCTCCCGAGGTTATAAGGGTTATATTATACAGAAGTTATAAAAGATAGTGTACAGCCGTTATAAGATGCGCCACTCTGCTATGCTAATAAATAAAAGACTAATTGGAGTTACTGCAATAAATAAATAAATAAAGGGCCATATAAAAAGCTTAATAATAAAAATAAAAATTATAAGAAAGAATAATAAGAAATGGATATTAATAAGAAAGTAAAGTAGTAAAAGAGTAAATAAAACAATAATAGCAATAATATATTAGTACAAAAGTTTTGCAATTATTATTAAGAAAAATAATATATGTAATGATAATTTAATTCTGTAAACCCATGTTGAAGCGTGCACATATTGTCACACCCCAAAGTAAGCGTGAGAGCAAGAACAAACAGGAAATATATTAACGTGTTAGAAACTGTATAAACTAGGCCATTGTTATAAGCGTATGTGCAACAACCTTGAATAAACTACCGTTGACTGAGACAATAGTCGAATACAAACGCGTAATCTCCCCCCATGCATAGGAATGTTATCGCCTAACAACAACAGTAGTCATAATATTTCATGTCAAGTCCTGTAGAACCCTGTGTGAGATTCCCTTCTCTATCTGCATACGAGCTATTATTCTCTCTGTAAATTGAAAAGTACTAGATTCCACAAAACTAAAGATAGTCATATACAGTGATACAATTAATATAATCAAACTGATGTTGGTATAAGTAGATTACTACAATTAGCATATTAAGACAATGTCTCAATTTAACCCGGATTTGTTATTAAAAGACGAATTATGCTATGAAGCACTTTTACGCGGTTTACCTTATGCTAACGTAACGGTCGCAGAATCACGCAAAACGTTACGTGAAAACAAGCAAAATATACCTACCCAGTTAGATAGATTAAACGAAATAGAACTTGAAAGCGAAGTAGAAACGTGTTATGCAAAATATATGGAATTGACGTCAATATTGCAAACCCTCCACGACGAAAATCATCCGCCATAATCTTGCGTACCACGCAACGGATAGAACATTTAACCCGTCGCATAAATAATTTACTAAACTGGCCCGGAGCTACTGTAACACCCCGTGACGTGCAAAAATTTTCCGACGAAGCATTGCAGCGATTACCAACGATAATAAGAAACCTACGTCGTAAATCAGACTCATTTAAAATGGAGGAAATAGAAGAATCTCTTTCTAGATTAAATATCACACCAACTCAATCACCCACCATAGAACAGAGACCCACTACCGTGTCTTTCGAATTTCCACAATTATCAAGTGTAGAACCGAATGCAGATCAGACGCTTAATAGAAATGTGAATACCACACCAACAGCGGAATCCTCACCTCCAAATGCCCAGCGTAGTCTCACATATAATAATGATTTAATGAGTAATCGTGTGTTACCACCCTCTGCGATAACTAATTCAGTGTCGAGACACCCATGAATACAATCTCACGTGAACTTTAGTGCTAACCTATACGGAAAGATAACTCATCCCGTAGAAAAGATTTTATCAGAAATCCAATATACCGATGGATTAAGTATTACCAAAGTGTTAGCGTTCATAAAACACCTTTTACAAATAAAAGATTTACAGCAACTGAGCGATAGCCAAATATTGCCAGTCATTATGACTAAATGTAGACCACCATTAAAAGACCGTGTACAGGAGTCAATGAATTTTCAGCATTCCGTAGACCAACTACATTCTGCCTTAATAAGACATTTTATTCCAACGGGAATTTATGAAGAATTGAAACGGAACACAGTACTTAGAGTACAAGGAGCGCACGAGAGACTCGCGCACTATATTTCAGAAATAAGAGAATCTTCATTATTACTAAAGGTAAATTTGAGCGAACCACAGTTAGTAGAAACGATTCTGGTAGGATTATCCCCAGAAGAGAGATCGCGATTAGTACTGATCAATAGACCCAACACTTTTGCAGAATTAGAACAATGCTGTATCCACTCATCAAACGTATGGTATTCGGACCAAAACAGACGTGCTTTAATTCCTCAGACACAAAGCAGAAACGAAACACCACCCCTGGTATCAGAACCGAGAATACACCGTGATAGTCGACACTTTAGAACTCCGAAACCTTCACACTACCAACCTGCACAAAATTATCAACTGAAATCCCAACCGAATATGACCGACACAGTGAGTAGAGAAAAAAGATGCTATAACTGCGGTAAACAAGGTCACATTAGTAGGTACTGTAAACAGAAACAGCACTACCAAAAATCCTCTCATTCAAAAAACATGTAAGGCAGGGAGTGCCGAAATCCTGTGTCTCCCGCCGCGTCATAAGAGTAGGTAAAACCGAGAAGTACAAAACCAAAAAAAAAAAAAAATAATAATAAAAAAAAATTAGACCCCTACGTAGAAAGATTTATCAATAGATGCAACTCAATTACTACATGCAAATCCAGTGTGCGTCAATTACCATATATACAAGTGGACCTTGGCATTACGAAAACACTAGGATTAATTGATTCCGGATTAACACGGAGCTTAATTAGCCAACAGTTAGCCAAAACATTAGCCAAACACCACCTTGTTAAACGTAGTCAACCGGTGAATATTAAATGCGCTACCGCTAATAACCAAATATTAACAATAAAACTCGGCGTTACTGTCAAACTAAAAATTAAAAATTTAACATGGTATTTTCCAGTATTAGTATCTGAAGAAATAGGACCAAACTTAATATTAGGAGCGGACTTCATCAGTAAGACAGGTATAATTCTTGACGTGTACGATAAGAAGTATTATTTTAGATTCGACCGTACCCAAAAATATAATTTTGACTTCGAAGTAAATAACAGTAAAGGTACAGAAACATCCGCAACGCACGTAGTACACCACGAATCTGCACTAGATCATTTAGAGAGTAGAGATAAACAAAAAATACAAAATCTAATAAAAGAATTTTCCACCGTTCTAACCCCAAAGTTAGGTTTAACGAATCTAATAGAGTACAAGATCAACCTGAACGATAATAAAGTAATCCGACTGCATCCATATAAGTTATCTCCTCCAAAAATGGAAATCATGAGAAATCAAATCAATAAATTGTTAGAACAACAAGTTATAGAACCTTCCACTTCACCGTATTCATCACCCGCGTTCTTGGTACCCAAAGGCACTGATAAACATAGATTAGTCGTTGACTATAGACAATTAAATAAAAAGATAGAATTCGAGTCCATACCGCTCCCCGACATCCACAGCGCCTTCCACTATTTTACAAAAGCTAAAGTTTTCACCATAATGGATCTCAATCAAGCATTCCACCAAATAACATTAGCGGAAGAATCCAAACATATAACCGCCTTCGCAGTCCCGTTCAACCTGTACCAATTTACAAGAGTACCCTTTGGAATCTCCCAAGGAAGTTCTGTTTGTAGTCAATTGTTAGAAAAAATATTCCACGACGTAAAATTTAAATTCGTATACCACTACCTAGATGACATAGTAATTTACAGCGAATCCATGGAACAACATCTTCATCATTTACACGAAATCTTATCCCGACTAAAGAAAGCCGGATTAACCGTAAACCCAAGTAAAGTAAATTTTGCCGTTAACCAATTCTCACTTTTAGGTCACATAGTATCTGCCGAAGGGAAAGTAAGCATAGACCCAGAACGCACCCGTGCAAACAGAGAATTTTTACCACCACGTGATACGAAAGGAATAGCCCGATTTTTGGGAATGATAAATTACTTCGACGAGTATATTCCACACCTAGCTGATATAGCAGCACCCTTAAATGCGTAAAGAAAAAAAGAAGTAAAATTTGAATGGACCCCTCAACATCAAACAGCATACGACAACCTGAAAGAAAGCATAATACAACCTCCAGTATTACAACTGGCCGATTTCACGAAACCATTTATCATACAGACAGATAGTTCAAGTGTAGCCCTAGGAGCAGTCGTATATCAGGAAGTAGATAATTCTAGATTACCGAACAGTTATGCCTCGCGAACCCTAACCGATCAGGAAAAGAAATTCTCCGCATGCGAATTAGAATGTTTAGCCGTAGTATTCGCATTCGAGAAATTCAAGCCATTTTTAGAACCTAAAGAATTTCTGTTAGAAGCGGATAATCAAGTTTTATCATGGTTATTAACTCACCCTAAACAGTTAGGTCGTATCGGAAGATGGGTATTGAGATTAAATTGTTACAAGTTTAAAGTACAACACATTCGGGGCACCCAAAATGTAGTAGCCGATACACTATCCCGTATGTTCCAGCAGCCGAGTAAGGAATCCGAACATAATGAAAGAGGTGAAACATCAATAATAAATACCCTAATAACTGAATTCCCACTGGCATTTACTGACATAGCCCAGTATCAACAACAAGATTCTTCCTTAAGTAAAATAATAGAACAGATCAATAAAGGAAATACTTCAGATAAATATATATTGAGTAAGAGAGTATTATGTTATAAGCTAGCAAATGGAAAATCCTTGAGAATAATTGCCCCGGACATTATTAAACCAATGCTTATGCAATACTACCACGCATCCACCATTGGAGCTCATATGGGTATTAATAAAACCATATATCGTATTAGAAAAGAATATCATTGGGGAAATATGAACAGCGAGATAGCTAAGTTCGTAAAAGAGTGTAAATTGTGTGCACTCAGCAAACCCGCGAGAAACAGCCACATTGGTAAATTAATCTCAGAGACTCCCACGACACCCTTTTCAAAAATTTACATAGACTTTTCTGGCCCTTATCCACGTTCAAAATCCGGTAACACCATGCTACTCATTTGCGTAGATTCATTTACCAAATTCGTCTGGATGTATCCCATGCGACGAGCATTAGCATCAACCACAGTGAAAATTTTACAAGAGAGATTATTTAAAGACTTTGGTACACCAGTACACCTAGTGTCAGATAACGGACCCCAGTTTAAGTCCAAAGAATTCAAGGACATGTGTTTCAGACTAGGCATAGATCATATAACTGTTACAGAGTACCGTCCACAAGGTAATATCGCTGAAAGGTATTTGCGAAACAAAACAATCCGCTTTAATAGCCTATCATGCAAACGACCAGACATCATGGGACCAGAACCTATCCTGGATCCAATTTGCTTTCAACTCAGCATATCACGAAGGACATAAACCTACACCCTTTGATTTGTTGTACAAATATAATCCAAATCCCCCATTATCCACAAAGTGGAAAATACATGAATTGCTACCCCGCGAAATCAGTGTTAAAAATATAAAAAAAAAAAATGGAACGAAGCTCGCGCAAATCTGAGAGTAAACTTAAAAAAATCGCGAAAATATCACGAGCGTGATAGTAAAGAAATTAAGTATCAAGTCGGAGACTTAGTGATGTACCAAACTCATCCGACGAGTAGTGCAGTTGATAAGACCACCTCCAAGCTATCTTACCGATGGTGTGGCCCTTACAGGATTCATAAATATTTAACGCCTGTAACCGTAGCACTGTATGACCCCACTACGGATAAATATGTACGAAGAAGTCATGTTTCCCAGATAAAATATTATCACGGAAATTGTTCTACTAGTGAGCAAAGAAAGAAATGATGTAAAAAACAATAAATGTACTACGAAGTATATTTCCTATATTGTAATTAAGTCACTGTAAATCATACTTAATTACAAAATCGTAAGGTATGAATAAGAATGAGGCCTGATCAACCTTAGATCCTATTCACCAAAAATAAATAAAAGCGATATGTAAAGTCAACTGACAAATAAAGGTAACGTTACCACAGAAAAAACCAGTACTAAAATAAAATTGTCGACGAACAATTAAAAAAGGAAAGGAAACCCAGTAAGTATGAAAAACATACTCTGTGTTGAATAAACTCCACTAAACGAGTTAGAAAAAGCTAAACGAAAAAACCGGTAGTAGTATTAAGTAGTAGAATTAAGCTAAATTTTAGAGATAGTATGGTATCGTATCTTTTAGATAAAAAAAATTTTGATGATGATTCGCTTATCACATGAGTGAATCACGAAAAGAGAGAAAGGGGGTTTCACACGGAAGCTCGTACCAAATTCCCATTGTAATTCTTAGCTACTTCCCCGTTGAATACACATCGGTCACCGACCCAGTGTCTTCTTTAAGTGGAGGAGAATGTGAGAATTTAATAGGGTTAAATAGCACAAAATAAAAAAGAGGTAAAAATAATATAATCCTAAATGAAATTACATAATTTCTCTCCCTATGTACCCCAACCAGTAGAAACATGGATACTTGTAGATGAATACCATAACAAAAAAATAAATATAGCGAATGAAATGAATAGAAAACTAAATAATGTTAAACAAATAAATATGTAAACCACCTCCTGTTTCATCACCGAGTAATAAATTATAGAAAGACGTAATAAACCAGCAATTTAAAATAAGTAAAAGTAATAATTAATAAATTAAGAACTATTTCTCGCGCCGGTAAATAACAACACGCGCGGACAAGCACATCGCTAAGCCAGCTGTGCGCCCCAAAATAGTTGTAACTAAAACTCCGCCGCGAGAACAGTACAGTTGAACATGTAGGCAGTAACTACAATATTATAGAGAATGAAAGAATATGTCGTTCACTCTCTTAGTTTCTTCAAGATAATGCTTAATATAGCAGATGGCAATAATTATCAGTAATTTCAATATGTTTAACATCTTTGGCGCGTTTTAAGTGTTTGTTTATGACATCTCTGCAGTTGATTTAATATCACGTCAACGTGATAGAGATCGCAGTATATGTAACAGTTTAACTATAAGGTAAAGGTGCGGTAAACCGAAGTAAGTGAGTTCAAGTGAAAGTTTCCCACCACCGCCAGCACCAGAATCTCATAAACCTTGCAAAAAGAGAGAGACAACCACACCTTCCATTATTACACCTTCTTCAGACCTCCAGGATAGACCAAAGGCCGCATAGCCACCGTTTACTACAGACAACCCCGATTCGCCGAGGATGCTACATACAGGTGACAACAGAAGTCAAACTTCTGTAGTTCAGAAATTACTTAATAAAAATATGAAAGACAATTGACACCAAAATATTAATATAATAATACAAACGACTGGCCGAATTAAATTACCATTGTAACTTTGTGATAAACAATATGAGGTATTTAGCTTTAATGACTATAACATGCTAATATTAATAAGTCCATTCTTCAAATGGCAGCAAAAGTAAATTGCTTAACTTTAATATAAAGAAAGGATATATCTCGGATCCGAGGGTAT
The DNA here is from genome assembly GCA_034769895.1 of Magicicada septendecula. Lineage (NCBI taxonomy): Eukaryota > Metazoa > Arthropoda > Insecta > Hemiptera > Cicadidae > Magicicada > Magicicada septendecula. The sequence goes on along the minus strand of CM068376.1, from coordinate 353,713,817 downwards.
GAATTACCAAAGTTTTATAAATAATTAACCAAGTTGGTTAATGAATACATTATGCAGTTATTATTTTTTTTATAGTTAACTAATCAGTTGAACGAAATAGAGTAAACGAAAAGTAGGTTAAGTATATATATATATATATATATATATATATATTAACGATTCATATAGTCGACCTATAAGATCGTTATATGAAAGTGTCAAACTGTGCTAGTCTAGCGGCGTAAGCAAGAGAGAGGGAATAATCACAGCCGTCTCTGTCTAACCTCGCCACTGCTACTACTGACGCGTGCACAGACATGAAATTTTATTCAATTAATTGTATTTATTAAAACTGCAATATCTTCAAAACTAATAAATATACGACAATTCTGAAACCTGCATAGTGTTCAGCAGTTAAAGTTCTATAAGTAGCCAAAATATCAACTAATATAATTAACATTTAAAGAAGTTATACAGAAGAAGAACGCCAAGAGATATAACTAGAGAATTAGGCTAGGTACGAATAGGTGTTTTCACACACATACAGAGAAAGACCAAAGCAATAATATTCTGTGGTAAGATCTTTGAAAACACGTTTGCAAATACCTGTAATCAAACGATTTGCAAACAGCGGAAGTATGAAATTAACCAGAAATTCTCTACCATCTCAAACTTGCTAAGGAGAGTTTGACCGACCTGTTCGATATTGTTTCAAATGGAAAACACATGATTTATTTGGAACAACCAATCACAACCCTGTATTAAGAGTAGACGCTAATTCAGAATGAGGGAATTGATGACTCTTCGTTCGGGCATTAAATAAGCAAGACGTGTGTTAAATACGATCTCAATTGCACAAACAAAGCAAAGTATTTATTTAAATAAACAGTTCGCGAAGTGGTCCGCAGTAGTAGAGGAACTAGTAAAGTTCAATAAATAATCTCGCTGCGTAATAACTAATTAATTAATTAAATAATTAATTAATTATTAATTAATTAACAGTGAAGTGACCTGTGCACCAGAGTAGCTACAGCATCTGTAATTGTCCAGGATCATCAGTCAACGTTATTGGTCAACATCATTTCTTCTGAGCCGAACCATCAAAAGGAGTATCTCTACTGATTACTATCTACGGTCGACGCATCAATCAGATAAGAAATATATTCATTGATCAATGAACATAAAATAACAAAATAAATAATTAAATTAATAAACATTTTTAAAAGACACTATATAAATTCAAATTTTTATTTAATTATTAAGATTAGATATAATGTAATATAGGAGTGTTGAATGGAGAGTGAGGTGTAGTATTGAACGTGCAAATTATTACAGACCCGTTCTTTAGCACTGGTTTGGGTGATATATAAATCCCTAAATCAACCAGATAAGAGCAATTGGTCGTTTGGACGTTTTAATCTTCACTTTTCAGGCACACTCATTAACCAATAAGATTTATGTTAGCAGTAAGTCATTAAATTAACTTCTAAAGAAATTAATTCAATAACAAAGTCATTACATAAACAAATTTCAACATTATTTAAGAGTTATTTGTAACGATTCCCCTTAAATATTCCACTCACTGAACGAATCCTGAGATAGTGTGTCTCTGTGCTCTGAGCTAAGCTGAATCCGTGTCATTTGTATCTGGGATTTGTTCTGGCGCCCAAGTAAAGTAAAAAGTCACGGGTAAGTAAGATTTGTTCTATCATTATATACAAAAAATAGATAGATAGACAATAGGTCTTTATAATATATATGTATGTTTTAACAATACAAATCACAAGCCTAATGGATTTTTAATAATAAGACAGTAACTCATTTTCTTTTATGCTAATTACCAGGTATGTAAATAAAGAGATGTCATGGACGTAAATATGCGTGAATAAATTTGGCAACACGAATCTAAAATTCCTTAATTCACAGGTTCCAGTTAAGTGTTTTATTACGTTGTATTTTAATTAAATATGTAATATGTTGTGAATATTATGGCAGCCTGTTTAATTGACCGACGCCAATTAACCGGTCTCCCGAGGTTATAAGGGCTATAGTATACAGAAGTTATAAAAGATAGTATACAGCCGTTATAACACTCACTATATCCTTGTTAGTATAATAAAATTTGATCTGTTGCATAAGGATATTTGGCGCTGGCCAACGTTGGGACCGATTTGTTGCATTAGTTGTAAAAAAAGAAAATATTATTTGAGTGTGTATAGAATAAATTCATTAAACTATTTGTGTGTGCCGTTCTATGTTATCAGGGAGTGTAGATAAAAGATTGAATACTCTCTCTTATCAGATATTTGAACAATAGTAGTAAATTGTCTTTGTGGAGACTGAATTATTAATTATATTTGTGTCAGATTAAGCTTGTTTACATTTTATTGAGATACTGGACTATAATAATAAATAACATATAAACTGACAGTATAAGTAAAATAAAATTTTAATAATAGTGCTGTTACTATAAATAAAAAATATAAAATTTATTAAATTTAAAAAATAAATGAATCAATATGGCCAAATCACAAGAATTACAGAATACATTTGCGGCAATCCTAGCAAATATGCAGAAAATGTCTGGCGAGGCAGCAAAACAAAATAAGTCACTCCACGATGAGAATAAAAGAATCTATACAGCCGTTCATGACCAGGCTAAACAAAATAAACAACGTTTATAGTCAACCGAAAAACGTATAGGCGAAAAGGTAGAAATAATTCGCAGCAATATTGAGACTGCTTTAGAAGCGAACAATTCTCGCATCAGTGAATGTGAAGCTAAAATCACTGGAATATAGGAAAGAGTAGTTCAACACACATCTACGGTGAGTGAGCTCGTAGCTGAACAAGATCAGCAGATACAAGAATTGAAACAATAGCTGACCCGACTCCAGAGTACCTCGACAACGGCGAACCAGACCACGTTCATCTATAGAACTTTAGAAGAAAACAATTCGCAAAGTAAAATTCTTCGGCAGGGACTCTGAGAATCCGATTTATTTTCTTAAATGCTGCCAGCGAGACATGGACGCAATAGGCGACACCCTGATTGAGATGGATAAAATAAACTATGTAGTCAGAAGATTAAAGGGTACTGCAGCTGAGTGGTTCACGGTAGTACAAGATAAAATAGTTACATATCAAGATCTGGTACAACATTTTAGGGCAAGATACTGGAACAGCGAAATACAGCGAAAAATACGCGTACAGATGGAGTTTGGTAGGTATTCCAATTTAAAAGGGTCTAAAGAAAATTATTTAATCCAACTCATACCTCGTGCGAAGTATCTTGAACCAGAAATGTCAGAGCCAGAGATGGAAAATAAATTAGCTCATCATTTCGGATGCGGTATTCAAATTGATGTAATTACACAAGGTATTAAATCATTGGAGGAAATACTCCTATTGTTAACCAAATGGGATAATGTTGACTGCCAAAATAATAGTAATAATAATAGTGAACCGGCTCGGAAACAATTTCAGCCACAACAACCACAAAAACAAAAAAACAAAACAATAACAACCACAACAATTTAAAAACAAACCAAATTTCCGAAAGTTCGATCAAAGTAATGTATCGGCAATTAATAAAACATACCATAACGAACAACAGTGTCAAAAATCTTATGTGAACAACACTAGTAGTAAGAATGTATACATTGCTTCAGGCCTATATTCTGAAGATATTAAAGATGAATTGAAGTATAGTAATTATGTTAATGATGATGTGGAACATGTTAGAAATAAAAGTCATAATGATACGGTTGTGGGCGCGAAAATTAATGGGTGTGTCGGTAATATATTATTCGATTCTGAGGCTCAAATTTCTCTAATCAGTAAGGAATTTATCGACGAACATAGACACCAATTTAAAAAAACACCGATCTTACCTGTCAACGATGCAATTGTCACGACAGCCACAGGTGATTCACAAACTATTAATAAGCAAGGGATGATATCACAATAAATTCACAAGTGATGGAAATCGAAATACCCGTTTTTATAGTCAAAAATCTAGTGTACGACGTTATAGTGGGCACTGACACATTAAGGAAAATACACGCTACAATTGATTTTAATAATATAACGCTAGAATGCGTAGTTAAAAATACACAACATACAATTAACCTGGGTCGTACACACAATACTGTAAGGCAAGGTGGGCGGAATGCTATGCTACAGAAACCAGCCGTTTATAAATTAGATAAGATAACGAGTAAAGGTCGAGCGCCCGATAAGCAGACAGCTGGTCAAGAGAATCAATTACATAATAATTTAAGTAAACATAAATTGATTATTAAAATTCTGGCAGTCAAATATACACTACCAGATGACTTAAAAAATAGATTAAAATTGATAAATCTTGAACAACAGAAGGACGCAAAATTAAGCAAAATTAATGAAGAAATACAAAGGCAACACAACCCGAAATACAGAATCGACAGGGAAGTACTGAATCAAATAATCGATGGTCATTGGAAGATTATGGTTCCTGATGATCTCGTAGAAGATTTAACTTGGGCTTGTCATGAAAGTCTTGCTCATGCTGGAGCTTATAAGTGTTATTTGGCGATGAGGGAAGACTTCGTATGGTTGAACATGGCAAGGAAAGTTAAGTCTATTTTTGCGAACATGTCACATATGCCAGACAGCTAAATACCCAAATCAACACACCTATGTGGAGATGGGTAACATCATTACCAAGAATAAGAATGACCTACTGTGTATCGATTTTTTAGGTCCGCTACCAGGTGCTGCAAGGGGTATGAAGAACCTGGTTCTTTGCACAGATTCATTTTCTAAGAGCGTAAGTTTATATGCAATTGGACGACCTACCACGATGGCAGTATTAAATGTTGTATTAAATAAATACATTACGAAATATGGTCCGGTGAAGAAAATTCTATCTGACCAGGGTAAGCAATTCACCAACAAGAAGTGGCAGTCCGAATTAGAGAAACACAATATACAGGCAGTGTTGACAGCAATCCGGAGACCGCAAGGTAACCTCCCCGAAAGGTCAACAGGGAGTTAGGGCGTCTGTTTCGCCCTTATTGTAATACCAACCAGAGTAGGTGGCCAGATAATCTCGAGTTTTTCGAGGCGTCCATCAACGGGAATTACAATAACACGACAGGATTTACACCTAACGAACTACAAACCGGGGAAATGCCAAAGCGTGTCTGGGATGGGTGCATCAGGAGGATTCCAACGCAGAATTTGCTTATTCCAAATTTGGTTAAAACGATAGAGGCCAGGAGACGCATTAAAAGGTGTGCCGAAGAACGGACGGAGAAATTTAATGCGGATCACAAACTGGTGACGTTCAAAACTGGAGAGAAGGTACTCCTGCGAGCTTTAAATGTAGGCCACAGGGAAGACAATACTCCAGCCAAATTCTTTAGATTATGCAACGGTCCATATATTTTATCGGAACAAGTGGGTAAAAATGCATACATTGTCACAAACCCAAATACAAACAGGGTGATAGGGAAGTTCCATACATCATCCTTAAGAAAATATTACGTTAAAGATAATTAAGCCTAAAATGCCAGGATATAGGTGGAATGACTGATAAGACATTGTATGAAAATATGTGTAAAGTAAGAATAATTGTGATCATGTTGAAAAAATGTATGGATGAACTGTAGTATACCTAGATTTAGCCGAATGACGTCAGAAGTGTGATACGCTTATCTGTGTGCAGGAAGGTTGTTGATATATAGCCATGTGCGTTTGTTTGTTTACATTAGGGCTGTCAAATTGACAGTTAAGGAATGTGTTTGATAGGAGTTATTATTTATTTTGATTTTTGAACTTATTATGATATTATTTGGATGATTATGATTACTGGGAGGAAGTTATGTCAATTTAGGTTAGGAAGAGAAAAAAAATTTATATTCCATATAAAGAAATTTTTTTTTACACGTGGTGGGGTTAATCCTGCAACGGAACACAGGATTATAAGCTATGTTGTTTATATCAGAGCACATGGATGACGAGCATTTTCATGTTTAAATTGGTTTTATTTAATACTTTGTCTTTTAGCCATAAGTTTTGTATTTAGAAATGGATAAGCATTTAGGGTATACCAATTCCTCCGTGAAAAGATGTTCTTTATTGTCATGTATTTTTTGAATGAATTTGTGCGCGTGTGCGGGTGTGATAACTCGTGATCACTATATCTTCCGCGGTAATTAACCGATCGACGTGAAACTTTGACAATGAATTGTGTATGTAAATAGCTTCAATTTAAGTGTACTCTATGGTTCATAACTATTTTAGAAATATGGTTTTTTAAGTAGGAAAACTCAATTTGAAACACTTATCATTAATAGGGTCATACAAATTTGTAGATAATTCAATGCAAGTTAGTGTATATTTATACAAACTCTTTCTGGAAAAGTTAATATCTGTTGATTCCATCAATCTTGTGACTTAGGTTTAGCCAATCGGAATACACTAAATTCAGAAACATTCATTCTTTGTAGAGTAAAGATCGATACAGTCTGTCTGTAGAAGTTGCAAGGTGAAGTTGTGCTCGCGCGTGAGAGAGTTGTTCTCGAGGGAACATAGAAAAGTATAATTTAACATAATCCTTGGTATTCTGTACGAAGTTCTGCGTTCAGAGCCGAATGGGTAAATTATTTAAATAGAATTATAATATAGTATAGTGCTTCTCGTGTAAGCTAAGATATCCGCTTAGGGAATTTAAAGACACTTTAAGATTGTGTGGAAGGTGTACGACTAATACACCTTATTAAATTGATACCCATATTCACCCTGAGATTGATAAAATTTACATATCAATTAATAATAAACTATTCTAAGAAAAATAATAAGCATTCTGTGTCTAACGTATTTGAGAAGAGGACGACAGGACGGAGAGGACGCCGGACGAAGAGGACAGCGGACGAAAGAGGACGCCAGGAAGAAGAGGACGCCCGGAAGGAGTGACGCTGAAAAAGAGGACGCCAGGACGGAGCGGCGGTAGGAAGCGAAGGATTGCACGTACTGAGGTCGTAGCCTCAATCAAGTAAAACCGATATATTATCGAACATTATAAACTATTATTGCAAATTACAATACATGACAATTTATAATACAATATACCTCTTTAAAAACTATATTTGTGTGTATAATAAATAATTGTTCATCTCCTCCATAATAGACTTGTTTGTGATTTGTACACACTCACTATATCCTTATTAGTATAATAAAATTTAATCTGTTGCAATATATATATAAAATATTTAAAATTTATATTTATTTTACCTCAAGATGTTATTTTTCTTTATTTGGAACATGTTTCGAGAACTCCTGTTTTCTCATCCTCAGCCTTCGTGATCTTGCGTCTGGTGAAGTATTTGTGTGTTGGCTGGATGCTGTTTTGGTTTCTTGTTGGTCTCTGGTATTTTAAAGTGCTATTATTGTGTGTGATTGTGGTGTATGTATTAGTATTATGTGTATTTTCGATGTTGAGTGCTTTGAATATTGTGTCATGTTTTGTATTGATTTGTATTTGTTCAGGTATTAGTTTTTGTGTTTTATGTTTGTATATTTGCAAATTTTCCCAAATGTTCATTATGGTGCCTTTGTGTGGTATATGTTTTATTAGTGTCACATTAGTTATGTCTGGGAATTCATGTCCCGTGTTTATTGCATGTGTGGCCAAATTGGATTTATATATTTCTAGTTTTTTGTAAGTTCTCGAAACATGTTCCAAATAAGGAAAAATAACATCTTGAGGTAAAATAAATATAAATTTTAAATATTTTATATATATCAAGAAACGAACTGTAGCAGAAAGTGATTGAATATATATATATATATATATATATATATATATATACATCATTTTCTATATAAGTAACTCGATGTTTCTTGCAGTAATTATATAATTTGTGATGTTTTCAATTTGTTTCTTCTGCAAGTAGATAATATCCAACATATAGAATAATTATCCAACAAATAGCAGTTAAAAATGGATACAAAATAAAAACTATTAATAAATTAGAAAATAAAATTAAACATAAAATCACTAATAAAATTCCTAAAAACACTACAATTAAAAATTCATCTATTAATAATAATATAAAATATACAACCTTCACTTATTACGGAAATATAACTCAAAAACTAAATAAAATATTTAAAGATACTAATTTAAAAATATCTTATAACACAGATAATATAATTTTTAATAAAATAAAACCTAAAACTAAATCCAATACTCACAATAAAAATGGAATATATAAAATAGAATGTCCAGATTGCAATAAATTTTACGTGGGCCAGACGAAGAAAAAACTACGAGATAGATTCGTTCAACACCGCAATGCATATTTAAAACCAAATATTTATAAATCTAATTTAGCCACACATTGTCTAAATAATAACCACCAGTTTCCAAACATTGAAAATATAAAATTAATTAAAAACATACAAAAAGGTCAAAAAATGAATATTTGGGAAAATCTTAACATTTACAAACACAATAACAATAATTTATTAATTAAAGAACAAACCCAAATAAAAACAAAACAAGACGATCTATTTAAAATTATAAATTTACTAAAAAATAAAAATAAAAATGAATAAAAAATATAAACAAAATTTCAAATATAACCGAGAAAACAACTGCTGAAGAAAATAAACATTAAAACAATCGTTAACTAATCGACCTAAATCGATTCTCAGTTATTTTATTTTACATTAAAATCGATACAAATTCGATTATTCGTTAATTTTATATTAATAGAATTATTTCAATTGTTATTAATTCACTTAGAAACCTCTGATGATACTGATATTTTTCAGTGAAACGTGCGTCAGGTGTTAAAAAGAATATACAATATTATCTACTTGCAGAAGAAACAAATTGAAAACATCACAAATTATATATATATTGCGATGGAACATTGCAGAAAAGGGTCTTTGTAGCTATGACTACATGCTTTTATACAATTTATGACGTTATAGACATGTTGAAAATTGATTTTGTTAAAATTTTGTAAAATAGCTATAAGTTTTGAAATAAGAAATGGATAATTAACTGTTGTATGTCAAAATGCCCATAAATTTATTTTCTGTCATGTCAAGTGCGAATTTAGTGCGCGAGTGCGCGTGTTATTCGTATTTACATGAATAACTCGGTGTAAATTAACGTATGGAATTGAAACTTGGTTAGCTCATACTTCTGATTTAGCGCTACATTTTTCGTATGTCAAATACTCAAAACATATTATTTTAATATGTATTTTTTAACAGAATTCACTTTTCTAAAGAATCCTTATCTTCTGAAAGTCACAAAACTTTGAGGTAAAATCTATACTATACATGCTTTTGCAGTCTTCAGCAAAATTGATCAGAACATATGTCTAACTAACCCATCAAACACGTGCTACGGGTTTTAACCAATCGGAGGCTCAAATTTTCATTCAGTTTGGTCCCTTGCGGAAAAAGCTTCGCTCAGTTCAACCAAACAGCTCGGCCTTAACAGACGTTGTCTCTGTGCGAGTTAGTCGTATCAGTATACGTTCTACATAAGGGTTATGAGTACTGGGTCTTAGCAACGAGCTGCTCGTTTGCTAGATCGATTGAGTATTAGAACTCAAAATAATTTAGTTATGAATTAAATAGTGCTATCTCGCGATAGTCAAGATTTTCCGCATAGGAATCAGTGTATTTGCCGAAATACATCTGGGTGAACACGAGGACACGTCAAGATACCGGAAGGTGTACGTAAAACACACCGAAATTGAATTAATAATAATTAAACCTATTATCGAGCCCTGAGATAAACTATATCGGCGAAACGGCGTGCGTGCGTGTGTCGCGAGAGTTCTACGTGTCATCATTGCAGCTGATCCAGCAGGCGACGAGTGTAGCAGTGGATCAGTTCAACGGTTCGTCAAGGGAATTCGTCGAACAAGTAAAATAGACTATAAGAAAGAGAAACATTCAAACCATTTACAGACACTATTTAAATTTAAGAATAAATCATTTATGTCACAGACCATATTAAATTTTTTTTAAATAAATACCTAACTCCAGATAAAAGACTCTGATATTATTTAGTTCTGATATTATTATTATTATGTCTTCTATTTGTTACGTTGCAATATATATATATATATATATATATATATATATATATATATAGAAACGATACAGCCATATGCTGTATTGAGCATTGATTTAAATAAATGTAAAATTTGTAAAATTATTATAAGTTTGGGGTAAATGGACATGTCTGGGATTGTAAAAATGTTTCATTTTTATACTAGGGGAGAAATTAACCTGTTCCAACAGGCAAGGAACACCTGCTCGATTGTATGTGTGTTACGCGTGTATCTTGTGTGTGTTAGTGATGCATGTACAGACAGGAATCCCAGCAGCCCTCCCCAATTAATTCCTAAAATAATTATTTTTATTCACTGTGTGAAAACTAATTAGTGTATAAACAAAGAGAAGGCACCAAAGTGTGTGTAAATTTTATAGTTATCCACAGTAAGAAAATGACGTTAGTAGGACACACTACGCGAAGTCAGCGCGAAATACAGTAAGTGTGCCAAAAATACGCAAATTACACTAAGACGCTCAAATTAATACAGTGAGTGCTTAATCAAATTATCAATGATTTGTGCTATCTCAATTCCTTACAAAACATTGCAATTTGCAGAAAATTGCAAATATATGAAAAGGTTCGGGAGTGGGGGCTATCATGTGATCTGCAGGTCTCGACAGGACAATTTCGGAACCAACAGGTGCGGAATCTCGAGAGGGTATAAATTGAGGGTTCGACTGGAAGCCCTTCTCTTCATGTCAAGACACAGTTGCAGTCGGACACGCTGTCCGTCGGCAGAACAGTTTTGTTTTGTTATAAGTCTCATCTACGAACGAATAAAGACGTTTTCAGTAATTATGTTTACACTAGTACGGGAAACGTAGAGTACCGGGACCGTTTAAGTCAGCAAGAGTATCTACAGAGAAGCTACAAAGAGCGACGCGAGATGCTGGACGTTAGGAGATGCTTTTTAGGCGCCTAACAGTCGAACGATATCCACCTCGCAGCCGATATTAATTCTCTCGGACGGACCACACACTACTGGAGAACGATGCTGGACTCTGGACATATCCAGGACCACGCCAAGCCAGGAGTAAAGGTAACCCAACTCTGGACAACGCTGGACCCCGTCAATAAGTCGTAAGGTCATCAAAACTCGAGGTGACATGCATAATGCATTTATAAATGATTTTTTTTTAAAGAGCTCATAAAGACTATATAAAGAGACAATGAATTTTAAAAAAAAGAGAAGTTTATAATTAGGTAAATAATGTAATAGAGTCTTATGTAAATGTTTTAGTCGTAAGAATGAGCAATCGCATAAGGTAAATATAGAAGAAAAAGAAGAGTTTAATTTTGAGATAGTATTTTTTTATCAAAGAAAAATAATTGAAATGATTTGATATTTGCATTTTGTAGAAAAGAATAATTTAAATTTTGAATACGAAACAAATTCCAGTCTAAGAGTAATTAATATAATTTTAAATTTATTTTTAAAAAACATTGGTACAGACTGAGCAAGCTGAGGTCAGATCTGAATTAAATGAATTCAATTAAAATAAAACTTAATTACATTTAAATTTTATTTCTTGTATTAAATCAATTTGAATAAATGTCTAGATTAAGATTATTAACATGTCTAGATGTAAGAGTTTTTTAAATGTGTGTAACACCATATAGCTTAAGAGACAAACACTTAATAATGAGTGATATCTTGATCGGAGATTATTAAAATTGTTTTATTATTTATAATGCTTTTTAAACAATAAACATGAAATCTTAAACTACTCATAAATTTACTACTCTTATTGTAGTTACACCTGGTATCGTTATATATGTTTAAACACCTGGTATCGTTATAACTGTTTACACCTGGTATCGTATATATATATATATATATTACATTTAATATTTATAATTAAATTTACCTCAAGATGTAAATTTTTTTCCTTAAGATGTTATTTTTTTCCTGAGGTAAATTTAATTACAAATATTAAATGTATTATATACATCAAGAAACGGACTGTAGAAGAAAGTTACTAAATATATATATATATATATATATATTTTTAAAATCGGCACGTTCTTTACCGCATTTAAAACTCGCGCGACTGCCACTGCTTAGTGATCGCGCGTCGTCGTAAAGTGAGTCAGACTATTTGTCAGGTGCGACGACGAAATCAGTCCGTTCCTGTCCAGCTGAATTTTTTGGTCTCACAATGACTAGCAGGTTTTACATTTGGTGGTTAGACTGCGCAGTTAATTCCGTCTCATTCACCATCTAGCTCTTGGCTTAATCGTGTGGGACTGGCGGCCTGATTTTGCCTGTGTTCATGTGTCTCTACTAGCATGGAAGCGTAGTTATAAAGTGTCCCAGGTAAGCCTCAAAGCTTAGTAAAATAATCTAATGGAATTATGCGCTATATAATTTATTGAATAAAAGAAATGTGTGTGTTGATCGGCATGTGCGTGTGGGTATGTACTTGTCAAGTCAGGTGTTTGCAACTTTAAAAGAATATTTTACACTCAACTACTATTTATTAATTGTAAATTAAAATAACCCTGTTATGTATAAAATTTATACGTAGATTCATTGAGTTGAAATCAAAAGTCGAAAGTAGTGTGATTACTGGTTTTTAGAAGTGAAAGAAAGTGCCCGGGGTATAACTTATTTCGATGTTACGATTTTACAACATTTATGTAATTGTGTGGCGTTTGTGTGGGCGAGCTGTGAGTGAGCTGAGCATGTATAAGGTTTTGTTTGACACCCAATACATATGATACATGTCACAGGGTACTCGGACCAGCCGATGAAGGGGTGTCGGGAGGATGACCGTCCATCTGTCATCCTCTAGTGCAGAGAAAAATACCTAAGCTCCTCGACGCCGCCAGTCACGAACAGCCCACAGATGAGGATGCAGCTCCAGGAAGTAACCCTAATGTCATCACCTGTGTATCTGAAACACATGCTCAGATAAAACTAAAGTTGGAAAACTCAGGTGGGATCTTTCTGTATATAACATTTCTTCTGACATCTACAACTTTCCTCCAGTTTAATCTGCAGAAACCATGTGAAAAACAGACTGATAAATTGTAAAATCATGAAACATTAATCCTGTAAAGTTAAATAATAAAAAATAATATCTTATAAATAATTGGTGTCATATTATATTTGCATATCTCTAAGCATGTCAGTCAACTTAAATGTCTGTATGAGTTGCAACCTCAGAGTATTCAACAATCAGATTCAAGTGTACTCAATTACTGTATAGATATACATTGCTGTATGCAGATTTGTGTATGTAAGAGAAAAATTTAAGCCATTTTACTATCAGCAATTGTTAGGTATTCATGAGATTTAATATTTAATATTTTAAATTTAACATTCAATGGATTAACTATCTGTATGTGTTGCAACTGAAGGAACTAATAACAGCTTTAAAGAGTATAATTGTTATACCATCTCAAATTTATAATTTTTATAAATGTATAAAAGAAACAGACACCAATAAATAAGAAACTTGTTATTGTTACATGAGTATTTCATTCTGCAAGTCCTGTCACCATCGCCAGTATACATGTTTCAATCAATTGGTAGCTTGGGTTCCGGCACATTTTATGCTTCCTCTAGGTTGAGTGCCTAGTCTTAAATATTAAGTTACATCCCTCAAAAAAAAAAAAAAAAAAAAACTTATGCAAAATAGGGGGAGGTTTCAGGCACCCTCGTTATCGACTTGGAGTCTTGGATCTTGGGGTGATACTTGATTTTATAAAATTCTCTGAAATTGCCAATTTCTTAACGGATGATTTGATGAATTATACTTGTTAATTGGTTGTCGGGTTACTGCATTTATTCGAGTGTTATATTGTATTGTGTGTTGTATATTTGTGGTAATTTTTTTTAGTATCATTGTTGTTGAGTATTTTCTTGTTCAGTGAATTCGGGGAGCTTGCTCTGCCTTTCGTCTTCACCCTTTCTCTTGCTTCGTTAGGGGACCCTGAGGCCTTTTGTGGGAAGTCAAGTTTTTCCTCTTCTGTCGTCTGTCATGTGTTTGTGTTAAATTGTTGTTTGTGTCTTTTTCTTAATTATGTAAATTTTGACGGCTGATTTAATAAATAAATTTTGGGGGTAGTAATTCGGAGGTCTTTATTATCCGCCCCCGTTTTGGGAAGAGTCCCGTTGGTTCAGGAGATAATCTATGACTAATAAGCATCCTGGATGCATCAATATGTTATCAATGTATAATATGGAGCGTCGGTCGGTAGAAAGTTAGGTTAGGAAATTTGGAAAGTGTGGTTGTGATTATTGTGATAACATGTCTGGACATGTTACAACTTTGTGATTATTTCAGTTGGTGTTTTTTCTGTGTAAAGTTAAGTTTTGAAACATTCAGTTCGTTGATTTTGGGAAGGGGCGGTGGAATAGTGGACATCTTTAATAGTCAGTCACTAATTACTGTTAACCTATCTTGAAGAAAACAACCTTTGTGTTTGTTTTTGTATATAAAGATTGTAAATGTCAGAAATTAAGGCGGAAGGTTTTGTTTCCACCCGATCGTCTCAGCTACGACGGAATTCTGTCAATAATTTCCAAGTTGTGTTATCATTGGTCCGGTCCATACCGCATTCTAAGGTTTGTGGCACCAGTGACGGTAAAGTTGGGGGATCCCGGCAGTGATGTAGAGAAGTTAACCCCCCACATATCAAAGTTGAAGTTTTGCCATATGGCACAAGTATGTGAGTGGTGGTAGAAGGGTTGTCCTGTTTAAGGTATTGATTTGGCTCTTGGGTTCTCAGTGTGTGAGTTTGGGAGGCCTTAGGAGGTCAGAGCTCTAGCTAGCACGAATTCTTGTCTTTCTTCCTTTTCTTCGTCTGTCTCTCATCTCTGTATGCTGGCCCTGGCCAGGTGAGCATGCAGTTACCGCACACTTACACACATACACACCCAGGCACACATGCACCCACACAGTTTTATTTCTTCCTTCTCCTTGTTTCGTTTTCCTCCGAGTCTCTGTCTTCCTAAGAGCGGTATTTTTCTGAGATTCCCAAGGGCAGCCAAGTGGACTGTGATTGTCATGGAAGTAGCCCAAGAGGCTGTGGACTGATTGGATTTTTGGGGTAACGATGTTGCCCTTTTGGGGTGAGGGTGTGGGATTTAAATTTTCTCGGCATGATTCAAACGTAAAAGCCGCCAATGTGTGGCCGTGGGGAGACAAAGCTGACTTGATCAGTATGCCGCGACAGTGAACGGCGACGCGATATAGTAAGCCAGCCTTCTGTACAGCTGATTCCTTGCTGGCCGGGGTTAGGTTAAACAGTTCTAAACAAGTCTAATTTCTGTACCTTGGTGGGTTAGCAGAACAAGCTGTTCCTCCTCATTTCATCTTTAGCCTTCCGACTGGGCGTTTCGTAGTCTGACGGCGTGGCAAAATACTTGTTCAACTTACTATAAGTTCGTAAATTTTTAAAGTGCCTCAGGGTTCCCGCACAGCCGAGAGAAGAGGAAATGCGGAGATGATGACACCAACATCCGTCACCATCGGCAGAGCTGTACACGAGAAGCTCACCATCGCCGTCAGACTTAGAAATACTCCAGAACACCAAAACGACAGCTGCCCAGAAGATGACAAGCAGGAGTTCGGAACTCACCAGCACCATTACCACACTCATCATCACAGGCTCTAACTGGTATCATCAATTCTCCAAAAGCACAGGTGGGAGGATTCCATTTATTAAACATCAACAACAACACTCCACCGGTTTTCAAAACATAAAAAAGCATACATATACATATAAACAGTATTTTTTATTTATAATGATTAAAATTTTGTTAGAACAAGTCCTGTGGATATATATTTGTGATTTATATTATTAACTGTGCTAAAAAGGATCCACTCGTTATACTGTTTGATTAATATTTATTGTTACTAGTATTGGTAATTACATTAATAATATATATACATTTCTTGATAAAATGAAAACTAAGAACTGCTATGAATTACACAAGAATTCAATCGTTTGAACACTGTATGATATTTCAATCTAGTAAAATATGTTATGATAATGAAATGAGGAAACACTAATAAAAAGTTGTTACGGTTTAAATTAGTGTTTCATTGAAAGACCTGTCACTCTGGACTCCAGCACATTTTCGCTCCATCTGGGCCAAACGTCTAGTTTTTAAATTTTACATAACGGCCGTAACTAGGGCCGTTACACCAGGCTATACTGTCGGACTCGGAAAGCGGCTTGCAAATGGCTCTACACTCACTGAGTCGAATTTGCAAGGATTTTGGACATATCTCGTTTATTAACACGATGCAAATCCAACGCGTATTTGCCGTAACGCTAAATATGACAACATCTTAAACACAAACTGTGTGCTAATGTGGAATGGTTATTTGCTCATATTGGTGATGAACTGCTCTACGTTCACCAGACCTTACAGGACTGGAATTTTTATGAGGCTAAGTCAAAGATATACCGCTAAAGCAGCATCAATCAACGGGTTGAAAATTTCCCTAATTAACAGATAACCAATGATATTTGAAGTTCAGTCTGTCCGCGTTTGTAGCACAGCCTGGACGAGAATTGTCTTCTTAACCTCGATTATAAAACTTAACGTACGTCTTAAACAGACGTTTCATTTGCGATCATTCAAAGTTTGTATTCTGCTTTTCTTTTGGCAGTGAACGAGCAAAACTGGTAGTTAAGTCGCAAAATAATTCCGTCTGCCATTTTATTTTGGCAGAGAAAGAGAGTCAGCGGAACAAATGGACTTCCGCGGTACTCGAGACACACTCGAGATAATTGTCAGGAAGGAATCATCAAGCGTTTTCTTCGGAACAATGGATGGCGATCTCGATGTCTCAAAGCTTCTGCGTACCGCACATAGCCTAAATAATACTATTCGATTATTGTGGTCGGTTTGCACTTATCGTATTCATCTTTTGCTATATAATACTTTTACGTATATTTTAATAAAGCTGCGCATTTATGAAGTAGAGTTTTAACATTATTACACAAATAAATAATAAATGCACACTCGTTTCTAAATAAACGTAGAAACGAAATACACTTGTAGACTAACATGTTCGAACTTTACAGAACTAGTATTTGTTTTTCAATTTAAATGTCAATAAAATTTTCAGAAATGCTTGATCTGATTTACAGTTATCCTTTCGAAACTACTTCGACTTTAGTTTTTCATTCTACTTTTGCAATTATAATGAGTGACTTTAGAAATTTTAAAAACCAATTCCATGCGTTACTCATATTCGAAGAAAGTTGTTTATGAATACAATATACAGAAGAGAGTTAGAATTGACCAAACTCGTGCGCTTTCGTGTACCTCGAGTTTCTTCTTCTTCTTCCTCTTTTTCGTTTCCAACTTCGGCTTGTAACACAGAACTTTCTTACTGCGTCACACAGAACTGTGTTTCTCAATCTCCGGTACAGCGAGGGATTCTCCTGCCGACTATTTATGATTATGGTAGGTATAATTAACACTTACTTTAGTTCAATGAATCGATTTCAAAAAATATTTGAAAGCCATTTACGGGTAAATTTGTGGAACAGTCCCCAACTTCCACTCCCCTCGGTTTTGTTCTGTCCTATTATCAACTGAAATTATAAAAAGAATTCTAATAATATCACAAACCAAAAAAATAAAATTCAACATTTGTTTGAAAATTTGACCATATTTCCTGTTTCTTATTTTCCCTAGGAAAGCTATATATAGATTTTGTTTTAGTTCAGGAAATTTGAAAATGAATGTTATCAAATTTCTTCTTTGTATTTGCATAGGCAAAATTCGCATAAAATTTCTCAAATATAAATCTTACCTCACATCCAAACTTTATCAGCATATCTGTTTCCCTAAGAGGTAAGTGTCCAGGTGTGTAGTACCTACTGGAAGGGCCCCTTGCATGAACAACCTCGACGGACATCGTGTTCTTAAGAGTCGTCTATTCTTCAAGACCCATCTTCGGGGTAACTTGGGGAAATCCCTAAACGTTCTTATAATATTGAAGTGAAAGGGGCATCCCTTTTGAGGCGATACTAAAGATTATGGTTGTGATGGATTACCATAAGTTAGTTTCTGGGAACCTAAGGGACTTTTTCTAATAATCGAGAGCTTCAAAGAAGTTAGGCCTACATGGGCGGACGAAGTGGAGAAAGACTTGGAATGAGCACTGCACAAATCACCTTTGAAGCAGGAAAGGCTGGAAGCCTATTCCGCGTACTCAATACGAACTACAACAAAAGAAGAAGATAAGGTACTGAAGGGGGGAGGGAAGTTATACCAAAGAATCACCACACCAGTAGTAAGTTATAATAAATATTTATTTAGATAGTTAAAGTACAACGAATGTAGACATTCAATGCCATTAAAAACTCGATATTTGTCGCGTAATGCGTGGGACCACCTCATACCTTGGCATTTATTTAACACTTGAAAAATTGGCTAGTCATATACAGTCCACGGGCACAGTTCACTGACGGAACACATGTGCCCGTAGGAAGCTGGTGGTTAAATCATTCTCAAGTTTTAGTGCTGCTTGAAAAGTCGTAAAAAGCGTTTAAATTAATTAAATACTTTTTTAAAACTAGTTTCATAAAAGTTATATAATTTCTTAACCGTAAATTATGTATATTAATCGTAACATTTGTTTATAGTATTAGCATATTAAAGAGAACCAAGGGAAAGGGCGAACACCTGCTTCAGTGTTACGTAAGGAGATGTCGTTATGACAGGTAGTTAATATTAAAAGGTAAATTGGCAATTATGTAGAAAAAAATTTATACACATAATTGGATAAAGATGGGGACAGTTTTTGTATCAGATTAGGCTTTTTATAGTTCAACCGACGTATAGTAACAACGATAGTGGAAATTACTTTCGGTCCTAAAAACAGATGGAGGATCCGGCTGAACAATGTACTTGTAAGTTTCTTATGCGTTGCAACAGGTCCTTTACTCCAAGATAAAGTCGATAATGCGATTTAAAGGGAAAATGGCACTTTCTGCTTTGTATTTTACTAAACAGTTACAATAGCTGTAAAAGACTTCATCATACAAAGAATTAATAAAATTGACGTTTTACTAATTTTCTTAATGTTTGGTTTGTATAATATTTATTTATTGCCATTCTATTCATTTTGTCAGTTTCTAAAACAGGTTTGTAATTTTCTTAAGGTAAAAGACAAGCATAATTATTATAAATTTATACAATTAACGTTGTGGAAAGCACACAATAATTCTGCAGTACACGCATAAAATGTTTCAACTTAATCTTCTACCAAGAGTATTCAATGAGACTATCACGTCAGTCGACACAATATTTCCCACTTCAAGTGTCACAAATTACCGCGGTTAAACATTCTGAAACAAATTTCTTATTTTGTTTTTTGTCAGCCCCGCCACATATTTCCCTTGTCTCAAACGAACGCTACAATTCCCCCAATTTCCCCAGCGTTTCTTACAACAACAACCAGAACGCTTACTCGGTGTCTCATTACCGACTACACATTTTCTTTAAAAGTTACTGAAGGGTTTTCTTGTCCAGGAAACGGAAAGAACAGTTAACTATTCAATTGTTTGGACAATATATTACAAACAAAACAATCGTAATATAACAAATCATTCTGTCAGACCAATTTGTTGTCGTGTATCATATATCCATATTTCATCGCATTCTGCTTTCAGCTTCACCGCACTCTCCATTGGACAGTTAGCCCACAATCGTCAGTTTTTACAAGGTACGGCATACATTTTAGTCGTGTTATTTCAGTTTCTTGCTCTTGCACCTACCATCTTCCATATGTTTTCGTTCGTGATTTTTTTGTCGGTTTTCGTTGTCCGTTTAGTTCAGTGAACACGTTTGTTTCGTTTGGTTCCACCCGCCTGCGCCCTCAACAGCTTTGTGTTGGTTGTATCCAAATTCATTTCCACACTTTTGTATTTAACTTGTAGGTTTCTAGTAATTTAATAATCTAAATATCCATATTGTAGTTAATAATATAATTAAATAATGCATTACACTGAATAATAATTAAGGGGTGAGGGCCTATAGTGTTGGACTACTTCCGCACGGCCTGACGTCTTTTCCACCCCTCACATACAACCATCTTATCCTAGGTCGACCCCTCTTTCTGTTTGCGCCCTCAGCATTTTATTTGGCATACGCTGATCATCCATCCGCTCTAGTCACTGTACTCGTTGAGGCTTTATGAATCTTAACTAATTTGGTAATTTTCTTACTCAGTTAAAAAAATTACGTCTGTACACAGAACTTAGGCTACGTGAGCAGTTTGGACATCCTGAAGGTAAAATCTGGGGAAGTCTTTTCAGCGAGAAACATTCACCAAAATACAAAATAAAATAAATATTACATTTTCTACAATGCTGATAGGCCTATATAGGTTTATGTTTAAGCACTGATGTTGTATTGATATTTAAATAAAGACGCCACGAACTGCAGAAGTAATTATTAAAAAAAAAGCAAATCTTCGGTTACGAACCCTACTTCGTGTTACATTATACAGAACCATTGAAAACAGGAATAAGGTAAATAATATTCTGTCACTTATGTGAATAAATGTCACATGAAATACAAATTACTACACATGACGACTCACTTTGGGTGTGTGACATAGTTTGGAAATGTCGTTTACAAACAAAGTATAGTTTTTGTCGCAGCTCTGTGGACTGGCATTGATTGTTTACATGATTCTGCGTGTACCTGACTGTGTTTATTATAGCTTTATGTTAATATTAGTGTACCCGAAAACTTTCCTGTATTTAATGGCTAACTTCAGGCGGTGACAAAGTTGGTTTCAACAGTAGACGCGAGTCAAAATGTTTAAAATTTAAAATTATCGCAGGTCTCACTGTAGACCTGCACAGCGTCACCTGGCAGAGTCACTTTCTGGGTCTCGTGTAGCGACTTTTTAAGCTACACAGTTCTTATTCTGAAAAATAAACATTTCTACAAATCCGTGGAATTTATATTATTTCGAGTAAGTCTCATTCTCGTAAATAGACAATTTGAGGTGTACACTAACCGTTCTATTCACTTGACAATTAAGACTACGTAGCCGTAGGCCTACTATTCACAAAAACGTCGCGTCCAGCCGGTATTGAGGAAAGTATACTTAAATTAAAAAAAAAAAACGACTACTTTCGATAATGTACAGTACAATAGTCGGGTTGGTGTTGACTTAACTGGATTTACAAAACTGTATCTAAAACTGGCTTTACAGAGCAAAAAGCCATTGCCTTGAATAAATTTAATTCTTGTAGCCCTATTCTTCGAAACGAATACATCGCCTGATATACACTAAACCGTGCAATCAGACGGACAGATAGACAGGAACACACGCGCGCGCGCACACACACAAAGAGATGCTCGATATACATCTGTGCGTGCGCGTGCGTAATGAACTGCTCAATTCAAATTCGAGAACAGGTCGGTTGGTCGGGTATCGAAAAAGCGTTGACAGCGGAATGGATTTCCAAGCCGTGGTTACACAATAACTTTCAATAACTATTATAATGCGGCCACGATCGTGTCTCTCCGCTGGTGGTCGTACGGACCCACCACATGCAAACACACGTTTCCACGATGCAAACGCCGTATTTCCGCGGTGCCCTATGGAAACGGTTAACCAAATAAAAAGTGGAATACAAAACGCATTAAATAAAACACATTACTGATGCACTGGGCACAACGTATGGGTGTGTTTGCAACTACAGTGTCGTCAAACGTACTTTCCTAAAGCGTAATTGGCTGTTTCCTTAAGAATTCGCAAGGCTTCTTCGGGTCATCATGTGCTGACAGTTACGCTCTCACAAATATGTCAGTTAAACCGTTAGCTACGTGGAAAATAAAATTTAACGAGGAAGAAAGACGTGTACTTTTTAACTGGGTAAGAAAAATGGGCACTTTCCTAATAACCATACCCACACTCATTTTTGATAATTCGATTGTGCGATTATTGGCCTCAATATGTAGGAAATATCGCACATAATTTTAATTAAATAATATAAATTGTCAAAGTCAATTTCTGTATGTTATAGAATAGTTTGTTGGCGACTGCCGTCGTGTTTCATTGTTATATTTTTTTAGTAAAAATGTTTCTACCAATAACATAACTCCGACGTGTGACGCCAAAAGTTGACATAGTTAGGTTAACATGCAAAATAAAATTACACATGGAAATCAATATGACTTTAAAATAATACTAGCTTTTTGTGAAATACACGCAAAAAGATCAACTCGAAGAAATGTGGAGTGCTATGCGTTTCTCCCATTTTTGTGTGTTTCGGACAAAATTCACTTTCAGTGAAGTTCTCGAGATTTTACTGAATAACATAAAAGAATATTGGCCGCCTAACGAATAACAAATGTTGCTAATACGTTGGTTTTTCAACATTAGTATTCAGAAATAACCGTATTTTTTACTTGACGTTCTCTGTTATTCTGTTTGTTAAAAACGTTCTTTGTTTGTTCTTTGTTTTTAATGTTACTCTCTTTCAAGCATTGCGTATACACATTAAACGTCATGTTTTTCACAAACATGACTTTTATTTCTATAAACAGTAAGCGAAAAACAAAAAACATCACTATCTAACCTTACAAATGAAAACTTACGTATTTTGCTTTACGTTACGATATATAATAATTTACAACTAGTACACTTATTCTTCTTCACATCGTCGTATATCGCTCGAATCGGATAGTTAAAACATCGAAATGTAGTGTGGGTAAAAATATAGGGAAAATACGGGAAAATATTTTCAAAGTCATGGCCCTTCGGTGCCCAGAGTCCGGTTTTAAAGGGGAATGTGCGTAGTAGCCTATCTCTCCAGCGTGAGCTATCAAAAAGATTTAAAGATTTTGCAAATTGCGCACACACGGTGCAATCAGAGTCGAACATTTTGGTAATATCACTCACATGACGTAGGCTAGTAACTATTTTTACGAAGACAAGGCATTGGTGAGTATCAGAGAAATCAATAACCGTTTTTACCATTACAATTTTATAATTGACTAGGAAAATTTTCATCAAGATGTTTTAAGCTTTCACAGGAGTTTATAACGTTTCCATAAGAGGATAACCGCCCCACTCACAATACGTTTTCTTAATTCGTGTAAATAATAGATATTTATTTTATTTTAAATGAATATTATGTGTTTGTTGCGTTCCTCTTCTTCTGCAAAGGTGTATAGCGTTATATAGGTTTTATATATTTATAAAGGGTCTATAGTTTCTCTGTCGCATTCCTGGCGTTTGCATTAGGACAACAAAGTATCTACTAAAATTGTTTCTACATTAAAGTTCTAAATTGAAAATATAGGCTACACAAATACATATGCATTTTGCAAAACACATTTTTACACATTTTTTATAGCAAATGTATTAGTGTGTGTGTGTGTGTACGATGCTCGTTACGACGGTCTAACTGATCGTCGTATGGTACAGTGGAAAAAGTGGAAAACAAAATACAAGACACCAATGAAGTCACTAAAAACCAGATTTAATTATCACAATTAAACAGTTTGTAATCAACAAGTTTATACTCCTACAATAATTCAAGGTAACCTGTCTACACAAATATTAATGTCAACTATAAAGAATTCCGCACTATAATCATTTTTCACTAATACACCACTTGAGACGCACTGTGTAAATCGCCCGACATAAAACTGATGAAACTAAGCGGCAGGTGTGGGCTATTTTTAGTCTGCAGGGTTCCATAGTATGCGTCCTTAACAAGCACTTGAAATTCTAGAGGATACTTCAGCGCGGCCTAGGCGCACCGTTGGGCTAGTTGAGAAGCTTGTCGAACAACACTATCGAATGTACGAGAGTGTTCCGTATTACGTAACACTGCCTCGATTACGTTATAGGAGGTACGTATCACGTACGCACACAAACTTTATAGCTGGGCTCTGCTGGAATAGCCCAGAAATTATATATTATAATTTATAATATATAAATTATAAGAATAAATTACATCTGGAAGTATAATATTCGAATTTTTATTAGTACATATAAATCCTGATGCAAGTTTCACAGGGTAATCTTTATTTTCAAGGGTTTCAATGTGACCTATAAATCTGACAAATTTGACAATTTACATTGAAACCTCTGAAGATACAGATTACTCTGTGAAACGTGCATCAGGTTTTTGTATACAGGCCCTACTATTAAATCTTCAGGTATTATCCTTGAAATTTCATTTTGAAACCTCCGAGTGATACTGATACAATCCATGAAATGTACGCTGGTTAATTAAAACGATAAAAAATAATACAATTTACTTGCAATTTGATAATATAAGTATTCCGCAAGAGTTACTTATAAAGAAATTATACATATTGCAATGGGCATTGTAATTGCATATGGAATGTAGGAGATAAAAAAGCATGTAAAGAAACTATATGAATAGATAGAGATTGTATTTTGAAAATTGCAAGTTAGTTGATAAGGAACTTTGTGAAAGATGTTAGTTTTAATTTTTTTTTTTTTTTTTTTTTTTAATTTGTAAAGCAACTTTAAGTACTGTGAAATGGTGCGTAAGGATACTCACCCGTGTATGCAATATGCGTGTGCCAGGGTACGTAATTATGTTTCTCGGTATTCTTAAAAACACGTTAATTTGAATAACTGTCAAAATATGGGAAATTTTGTGATGAGACTTATGTCAGAATACTCATAATAAAAAAGATCTACTTGATGACGGTAGTTGTTTTAAAAATTAGTAACTAAATTAGTATGCATATTTTAAGTAAAAAGATTTTATTGACATAAATTTAGTCGTAAAAATAATCAGGTTTTTGAACACGAATTGTTCTGCACGATACGTTCTTGTACAGGAAAATTTATTATCTGTAAGAAAATCATAAGAAGGGGTTACGAAGAACCAATCAGATTAGATAAATTCAGTTGAAGGAAAAGAATATGAATGTATAGGTTAGTCTCTCTTCGAAATCAATAACGAGTAAAGGGTGTGCTGGTACACGACGTTTAGTCTGCCAGTTGCGACGAACGCAAGTTAGAAAATTCCTGTAGAGTTGCTGCGGTGAGTACAAGTCGTTAGACACTTCAAGCTTACTGCAGTGGTGTAAGTCCAATACACCAGTTAGTAGTATTATAGTAACCGTGACCACGAGAAACATCTACACGCCCGAAAGCCGGAGTTAACCCACGTATCCATCCAAATAGGGTTAACCCGTCGCACGAAGGGTATGCAGTCGACATTAAAGCAAAGTGAACTTATGTTAATAATGTACAATTGTGAAAAGAAATGTTTAAATAAAGACCCTATCACATCAGTAAAGACTTCATAGTAAGTGAGGCAGAAAGAACTTTTTAAATATTAATTTATTTCATTGTACAGAAAGTAAATTTTAGTTCGTGTTACGAAGGTCAACAGAGACATATTATTTTTATTTTTATAAACTGTACTAAAAACACGTTGATTGTCAGAAACTAATAGCATCATTAATAATTCCACTTCTTTCCAATAACATATATCTCGGCTACTTATTCTGTACTACAACATATCGCAATTGTGTGTGTGTGTGTGTGTGTGTGTGTGTGTGTGTGTGTGTGTGTGTGTGTGTGTGTGTGTGTGTGTGTGTGTGTGTGTGTGTGTGTGTGTGTGTGTGTGTGTGTGTTAACGTGGCCTATGTAAAAGTACGTTAAGCTAAACGCAAAGAAGTGAGGAATATGAAAAAAAACGTTAATTCCGTTCAAAAGCTTTGCGGTAAAGACACCGCGTAATGGTATTGTGTAGAAGAAGGGGTGAGTGTCGCCAGCGACACTGCTCCTTCACCGCTTTACTATTCATTCGTAATATCCTTCTTTCATTCACAGCATCCGGATCGCGTTACTGCCGCGGTATCTTTTAAGCTAATTCAGACGTCTTTAAATATTATTTTGTGAAAGATGTTCTTTTGAACAAAATAATTCCTGAACTCGTAAATTATTGTTAACAGAGGAAACGATGTACGGGTGAATTGTGTATTTACACTGATACCCCTGGTATCGGCTTAAGGTCAAGGGTTCGTCTCGTAATCATGTAAGCTGATAGTGAAACTGATGATTTCGTGAAGCCCCCCCCCCCCATCTGTCCACCATCTTACAATCCTGTCTCCGCTTACCAGACGGTATCTCTGTTCTTTTATGATCTCTGTTCATAAAATGTGACACCGACTTTACAAAAATTTCGTCACAAAAAAGTATGTACACAGGTGATAAAGTAAATAAACATTACAATAATCGAAAAATTAAATCGAAATTAAATCGGTTATTTGTTATTTTATGCTAAAATCGAAACAAAATACAGTAGATTACTCGTTAGTTTTTATAGGCTATTGAAATCGAATCAAATCGATTATTCGTTGATTCATTTTGATACCTCCGAAAATGCTGATACAGTCAGTGAAACGTAACGATAAAATATAATATAATCTACTTGCCGAAGTAATACTAGCTGTATGCCCGTGCTGCGCTACGGTTTTTACTCAATAAACACATTGGTTCGGTGTTTTGGGTAACCAACCACATTGTATAAATATAATATTTACAAATTTTTAAAAGCATAAATGGGTGCTAATACTAAGTCTACTGAAATCGTTTTGTGAAACGAAATACGGCACTTATAAAACTTCCTTGTAGACAACGTTCTTTGTTTGACCCTGTGGCTGAAGGATAGTTAAACTCTCAGAAGAGCTAACTCGTGAGCAAGCAACATACAACTGGCCATGGGAGAAGCAGCTTCCCTCAGATCAACACCGGCCATTTTCAAAGACTGCCCTTGTGATTTATTTATTGTCGTAGCAAAGCAGAGCTTGACAGGGAACTGGAGTCTTTTAAACTGAAAATGGTAATCCGATGGAATTAAGGGAACGCGTGGAATGAAGACTGCTTCCCCCTGACCACATCCAGTGAATATTGTTGCTTCTATGACGTTGTTGTGCAACGATTTAATCTGCAGCCTAGTACCATTACAAAGCTTAGGCGGTACCAGGTTTCGTAGCAGCATTATTGGAGCTCCAACTTTAAGGCAAAGATTGTGCGGTGGAATGCCTGGAGGATTAAGCGTATGCAAGAACTCTACTGGGTAATGGACCGCATCTTCTACTTCCACCACAGAGTCCACGGATTGGTACTGGACAATCTCAGTTGGCAGTTTTTCCAATAATGTGTTACTGATATTTGCAGCAGTGTCATTCTTTGGAATAAGGATAGCTCTTTCTTCCAGCCAAGATACATCTTTCAAGTTAAAAATTAGTTAAATCTGGGTAAATTTTTTCAGCCAACGTTGTCAAGTCGCATACAACTTCACGTAAGTCTTTTGTAATATTGACTTTGCCATTTTCTTCAGGTAGATTTCCATTACCGATCTGTAAAAGTAAACTTGAAAACTCGTCTGCCTTTAAACTGCCTTTAAGATGCACCCGCATGTTGACTCTCAAGGAACGAACTTGGACTTTAGGCCACAGGACAGAACTCTTTAGACAGGCTTTAACTTCATCTGCTCGAGTTCCCCTAGGTACAACAGGTAAAGTCTGTCTGAAGTCTCCGGCCATTAGAAGTGTGACTCCACCCATCAGGTTTTTATTGCTTCTAATGTCCTGCAGAGTTCTATCCAAAGCTTCAATTCCTCCCTTGTGAGCCATTATCAACTTACCTCACTCGTCCCAAATTATCAACTTACAATCCTTAAGTACCTTCGCTGTGTCGCTTTGTTTTAATATGTTGCCAAATGGGGTCTCAGAGTGGTTTAAGTTGAGAGGCAGTTTGAAGGCAGAATGAGCTGTCCTCCCTCCATCCAACAACGTTGCTGCTATACCTGACGAAGCCACAGATATAGCAATTTTCCTATCTTGTCTTACCGTGGCTAATATTAAATTAATCAAAAAGGTTTTCCCTGTACCACCTGGTGCGTCAAGGAAAAATAGTCGTCCAGCCTCTGATTCAATGCTCGCAATTACTTCATTGTAGACATTTTTCTGCTCGTCGTTCAGTTTAGGCACGTTTTCAGCAACAAATTTAGATAGATGGACCGTGTTGTAAGAGAGTTCTTTCAGGTACTCGCGGTTGACTGCAGAACTGTTGGGCTCTTGACTTGGAGAAGGAAGACCGAGTTGTTGGAGGGATTGATTGGACATTGAAGAGACTAAGTTTTCTAATGAATGTAGGCATTTGTTGTAAATGATGTTGTTCCGTAGTTCAAGCTCTAAGCCCGGACGTTCATACTCCATCTGTCTCTTGAAGTCCTCTGACATACTGTCTCTGTGTTTCTCCCACAGCACTAAGGGATCCGCTGCTTGACAAAACACCAAAATGACAGCGAACAGTTGTCTGATTTTCTGTGGTGACTCCGACAGAGCAGCTTCCTCCAAGGTGATGTCCCAATGATTGTCATCTTGAAGTAAACCCAACGTTCTGCAGGCAGACTGATAAGTGGAGTGAACTATGCCAGACACCCTCTTAAGATCATTAAAACTCGTAGGCCCTTTAACTTCATGAAGGAGAAGACGTAGGTAGTAACATTCTGCATTGTTAGGGTGTACAGTATAAACCCGACCGAGCACTTGATCTTTTTTCACTCCTGGATGTCCGGGAACGGCTTTGCCTTGTTTCCGCCGACTAAACTTATTGTTTTTCCAGGTGTAGTAAGCAGGGACTTCACTGTAGATTATGGTTCTGGCAAAATTGTCTGATTTGCATAGTTCAAAGAATGCCAGTAGAGTGGTTTTGGGTGGATTTTGAACTTTGTCTTGAACGTTTCCGGGATTAAAATAAATTCTCTGGCCATTTTCAAGGTGTACAGCCAAATGCATTACGGGAGGATATCTTTCATTGATTGGGAAGCAAAATATACGCCATGCCGCTTCGGAACTACTTATGTAACGGCCTGCTTCATATTTGGACACTTCGTCCCACTCATTTTCCAACACAAAAGCTGCTTGATCACTGCCCTTGTTCACGTATTTGCAAATATACTTTATCGATTTGACAGAGTTACACAACTCGACATTGATATGTGCCAAAAAGGTACGTGACAGAACAGGATTGTACGGTACCACCCACCGACTGTCTAGGTCTACTCCATTGATGTTGACTGTAAAACCACCATCAGCAGGAGACCTTCGACGGTACTGGGGGTAGCCATCGTCAGCAGTTTGGGTTTCTTTAGATAAGGGACGTGGATATCTTTTGGACCATGAGCCGTTAACCATGCAGGGCGAGTTCCTGTTTAAGCTTCCGCAAGGGCCATGAATCATTGTCGACTTAATAATTTCATGAAGTTCAGGGTCCGTTTCAGGGTCAGGTACCTCTGCGCTTATGACACTGTCAGTTTGGTCGGCCATGATCCTGTCCTGCAGCCATAGCAAGATGTGTGCGTGAGGCAAGCCACGCTTCTGCCACTCCACAGTATACATGTAACACCTACTTTGACCGAAAATGGAACCTTTAGTTAAAAGATGAATAAGTTTTTTAACTTTCAAATGAAACACTCGAGCTATGATGTCATGTCTGTCTTGAGGCTTTTGTCTGTCTCTTAAGGCAGCTCCAATTTCAGACCATTTCGGGTTACATGTAAATGTGATAAACAAATCAGGACGACCATAGTGACGAACATATGACATGGCGTCCTGAGTTCTCTCGTGTCTCATATAGCGGTGCCCACCAGTAAAACTGGATGGTAACACGACCCTCTTTCCCATATCTGAAACTTTAGCATCCCCCTTACACATGGCGTCTTTAAGATGAACATAGTTTTACGCTCGCAGCTTACTCTGGTTGAATCTTATAAAGTTAAGCCTTTCTGTCTCTATCTTGGCATACATATCAACCAAAAATTGGTTGAAAAGACTACGATACAGCAATAGGTAACTTTCTTCACCTTGTCTTTCCATTATTCTGTAAGCGTAGAAGTCTGAAGCGGAAACTGTTTTCTTGAGAGATGCTTTAGATATTGGATCATATTGTGGAATATTGATAGAGTAGCCGTCTTATGTTTCGCAGAACATAAGAGGGTACTGGAGAGCGTCGTATGCACGATGAGTTTCGCTGATCCGTACCAACTTTGTGTCTTTGCTGTGAAGAATTATGTCTCTCTTTTCAGACTCCTGTCCCACAATAACCAAAGCTACCTCGCTTGTTGCTGGCGTGTTGTAACGACCCCTATGTTCAACTGCAAGCTTCCTGTCTGCATGAATAACAACTTTGAACTCCTGCCCCTCCGGAACATTTTCCATTGCGGTTTTAAAATCTCGTATGTAGGGATTGTTATCATCCAGACATTTTTGAAGTTGGCCAACTAACCAAGGCTTAACCACAGTAAAGAGGTTGGATCTGATTTCTGTTTCTTTTTCATCGTTTCCAACAAAATAAATTTGTAGAAAAGAGGGGTCTTGTTGGGGAGAAGGTAATAAACTTCCTATTCTATGGTAAACCTGCCCTTGGACCTTAAAAGTTGGCATGAAATTTCCTTCGTGCACCTCTTTAGCTCCAAATGAAGTCATTTGAAAACATCCGTTATACTTTCTGGTATTTGATAAAAAATGCTGAGACTGACGGTGACTGTAAGTAAGAAGACTATGGAGCGGCTCAGGAAGCTGTTGAGTAGAAGGAAGACAAACCTTGCCATTGCTGCAGCATAAGCCAGGTCTCTCTTCTTTCCACTTTTTCGCATGGCACCACTTGCATTCAATGTGGTGACCAAGAGAAACAACCTTGTCATTTTTGTAGTCTGTACTACGGTCATATTTAAATCCTGATAAAGACTTTGTTTTCCATGGGATCAGTTGCCTCTTCTCAGTGTACCTTCGAACAGCTTCCTGATTAACTTCTAGATGTTTCTTTGAGTATCTAGAAACTGAACCCCTGTTAACGTCAGGGTTTGCCTTGTTGTATCTTTTAACAGCCTCTCTATGAACTTCAGGATTTTTGCTATTGTATTTTCTTACGGACTCCCTATTTTTGTGTCTTTTGATTCTGTCATTAACTCTTGAACGTCGATTTTTTCTTCTTTTCAAAATTAGGTCAGTAGGGGGCGTCACACAACGGTTCTGGATATCACGTTTAGCAGAGTTTAGGAAATAAATAAGTGGTATATCATCCTCGGATTGGTCTTGGGCAGTTTGCTCGACAACGAATTTTTGTAGGCTCTCAGTACCAAGCGAGGTGCAGATGGGACGGTTAACAACAGTTGATGTATGAGGAGGAATGTATTGAGGACTAAGAGGTTCAAAGTGGGCATTCATCATGGGTCCAGAACACTTGAATCGCAATATGGGCTTTCCCTCCTCATACTCATCAGGCTGTACAATCACCTCACCATCACGATACACCACCAGATGGTAAGGGTAGGCTATATTTCACAGTGGGTGGTGTACAGAGACATGTGAGCCAAACTTCTATAAATGTTACCACACGTCATCATTGTATGCTCCTCAAACCGTTGCCAGTTGTTACAAATGTACTGTACAACGCTTGTTCGCACTTGAGAGACAGTATCGTACATGAGGTAAGACAGGGAGTAAAAGAAGCACGACCCATCAACTTCAATTTGTTCCATCATGTATTAGGGATATAGAATTTATATAAAAAGCAGAAAAGAAAGCCTATTTAAAACAAACGAAAACAAAATTATTCTCTTCTTAACAAAAACTGTAAGACCAACAATGGCGGTAGAACAAAAACCTATTGATTAAAGTGGAACCCACACTGCAAAAATAAGAAAAATATTGAAACTTGACAAATAAACAAAAAAATAAGATACAAACTAATAAAACAAATGTAAAAAGTAGAAAAGAAAGCCTATTTAAAACAAACTAAAACAAAATTATTCTCTTCTTAACAAAAACTGTAAGAGCAACAACGGCGGTAGAACAAAAACCTATTTAATAAAGTGGAATCTACACTGCAAAAATAAGAAAAATAGTCAAACTTGCAAACTTGACAAATAAACTAAAAAATAAGATACAAACTAATAAAAAATCAAGAATATCCAATGCTCAAACTAAAACTAACAAAATAATCGTTTTAAACAAAGTAGCAGGAGTGTGCAGTGGCAGTGTAGCGACTAACTGAACTGAACAAAGCAGCATTCTGGCCTGTTATCAGTGGCCTTTAGACTGAACCCCATGACGCAAGTGTGTCTGAGTTGTGTCCAGACCAGACTAAACATAACAACTCTTTATGGACTACATTGCAACGTAAACAAAATATATTACGTAAATTGTGTGATAGTACTTCTGGGAACACGTTCTTATCACAGGAATGCATAAAATTCATGTGTTCATAAGTAATTAATATTTATTTAAGACAATAGTTAATATCGCAAGGCAATGGCAAACCAGCGAGAGGTATCCTGCTTAGTATAAACCTTCCCCAACTATGCCATTCGGATCCGGCATTAAACTGTAGGTCCCATATACCTGTGACAGACTCAGTACCACACGCACCACGGGTATATGCGAGGAGGGTACTAACCAGTCGAAAGGCTGAAGGACTACGAATAGTTAATATATCGTATAATATTGTTTTCTACCGACAAATGTTTTCTATATATTTATTACGCTCCTTTTACAACTTTGAATCAATTTACTCGGAAATATTTTCTTTGTAGGCCCTGTTGTTCTTGAGATACAGTGATGACTAAGTGATGAGTAAGTGGTATTTAGCAAATATATTATAGATTTCTTTAGGGTAGTTTTAATTAAAATTATTTAAGATTGACCTTTGTGTTCTTTAAAAGAGGGTTAAGTTAACTTGTAGAACAAATTTCATGTTTCTATCTCATCTAGAAGCTGCCTAACAGTTGTCACGCTTTAACTGTCATGTATTTCTTATGAAAATATTCGGTCACTTTGACCCCTCCAAAACCCCCCTAAAATTTTGAATTTTGTCAAACCCCGTCTTATTGCACATCTACAGTATCTAGTGAATATTTATGTAAAGTTTCATCTTTCTAGGCCTTGTCATTGTTGAGATACAGTGATGAGTGAGTGAGTGAATATGAGAATAATCGGTCACTTTGACCCCTCCAAAACCCCCCTTAAATTTTGAATTTTGTCAAACCCCGTCTTATTGCACATCTACAGTATCTAGTGAATATTTATGTACAGTTTCATCTTTCTAGGCCTTGTCATTGTTGAGATACATTGATGAGTGAGTGAGTGAGTATGAGAATATTCGGTCATTTTGACCCCTCCAAAACCCCCCTAAAATTTTGAATTTTGTTAAACACCGTCTTATTGCACATCTACAGTATCTAGTGAATATTTATGTAAAGTTTCATCTTTCTAGGCCTTGTCATTGTTGAGATACATTGATGAGTGGGTGAGTGAGTATGAGAATAATCGGTCACTTTGACCCCTCCAAAACCCCCCTTAAATTTTGAATTTTGTCAAACCCCGTCTTATTGCACATCTACAGTATCTAGTGAATATCTATGTAAAGTTTCATCTTTCTAGGCCTTGTCATTGTTGAGATACAGTGATGAGTCAGTGAGTGGGCTTTGGCAAATATATTATAGATAGCTAACTACATAAACATGACAACAATCAAAAAACGAATCAAAGTTAAATCGATTATCCATTAACTATATTATAAGCGATACATTCAATTGCAATTCAAAAACCTCTGAAGCTACAGAATAATTTCTGTGAAACGTGTGTCAGGTGAAAACAAACCTATTTGCAGTTGTATTATTTGAAGATATTACATAACTACAGAAGAATAATGGAAATTTTGTATAGCTTTTAAATTTGAAAGAACATTAAAGACACATGGCATGAATGCTATGTGGGTATATAAATCTGACCATACAATATTAAATGAAATTTATAGCTTAACATCTTAATGGAAACAAGTCTTACATTTAACGGTTACATACAAGACAATGCACATACTGCACATGTATGCTACATTTATGAAAGTACAGTTGAAAGTATTTATTAAAGTTTTCAACACAGGCATTTTGGCACTTCAACTTCTAATTGGTGAGTATTTTCTTGTTTGGTTTCAGATTGTTTTATTAAGTATTAATGATTTACTGAGGTAAATGAAACTAAGGGCCTCTGCATGACTGGGAGTAATACTCAGCCCCTCTGAAAATGCCAGTCATAGAGACCATTAACAGAACTGATCAGTTGCTCAGGAGAGGCAACTCCTGCAATTAAGCATGAATAGTGAAAATTACGTGCTAAAATACCTAAATGATTGCATCTTGTTGAAATTCTTAGTTTTTTTTATATCGCATATATATTAGAAAATATAATACTAAAATATTGTCATTATTGTGAGATTTATTAAACTAAAAACTACTAAACGGTAGTAAAAAAAGTCTGTCTCAAAGCTGACGAAGGCGAACACCACGCCGAAACGCGTACGAGAGGAAAAGACAAGTAAGTTTCACAAGTTGAAAGTTTCATTATTATATAAAGTAAAAAAAGTAGTAAAACTTTTATTTGTTTTTTAAAATATTTCATTTTTTATTTATTTATAATACCAGACTACTAATAAAATTTCGGTTAGTCACATTCAAGATACTTTCTGTCCCAGCATAACATTCAAATAAATTTTTTTTCCGTTCTATCAGAGTAAAAATCAAATATGCAATGAAATGTTTTTTGTCTTTTTTGTATTGTTTTCTTGAAGTATTAATTTAACATTACAATCATATTTCTGGTAAACAAATTGTAATACATAAATTTACTCACCTCACACAAAACAATTCCAAAAGAAAATATATCAACTTTTTCATCATATTTATTTCCTTTCATCATTTCAGGAGCCATCCAATACGGATTTCCCACTACAGTGTACCTCTTCTTTCGTTCACATCGCCTGTGAGTATTTGATCCATCTCTAGGAGACGTTTTAGACCCGTAGCGACGGGTACCATTACCACCACTCAACCTTCCACCACCTGGGCCCCGTTCTGAACTGCTCTGAGAGATTATACGTGCAAGCCCAAAATCTGCCACCACTACAGTCTTGTCCTGCACACATCATAAGTTTCTTTAAAAAGTACTTTAAACATGTGGGTAATGCTTTATATATTCTTCAATAAAAAATCTGTAGCCTACTAGAAAAATGTAAACACCAAATATTTTAAACAAGGTCAACAACTGTTTTAAAATTTGTGTGTTATATATATGTTACTATCTTACCACTCATTTTATTTTACGTATAACTATATTTTATACTACTCACTTACAAAAAGTACATTCTCAAATAGCTTTCAAAAACAACACACTATATTTTTGTGATATCAACTTGTATAAAATCCCATACAGGTATACTACATATAAATACAACTGATTTCAGGATTCTCTCAAAAAGTTATTACTGCATGCAGACAATGTATTCTCCATTGTGTGAAAGTTGTATTAAACAGATAAGTATCCATAGTGTGTGACTAGTAAAATACACTTAACTCTTCTGTGCACTAAAGTGCGTATCCTTATCTATAATAATTTTATTAGTATATGTATTTTAAAACTCAAGATCTCGTGGGCAAAACAAATCAAAGGCAACACATCTTGATACTTTAATTTTTTAATCACACGTGCACCCTAAACATTCCCTACTGAGAGTCAGGTGTTTGTTGTCATCAGTTATTGTCAGATATCACACTGTCTGCCAAGATGTATGTGAAAATGCAAAATTAATAAAAGGGAACCCCTTCTTGCTCAATGACTATGTTTATTACGCATACAAAACACAAACCAGATAATGACAATATCAATGTATATGAGGACAGCAGTTTTTCATTTAACTTGACTCATTTAATTTGAAACAAAAATATCAATGATTATGAACAATTTCCTTTAACACCTTAAGAGATAATATGATGCTGTGATTTTGCTAACAATATTTTCTTTTTTGACATGGTTGTGTACAGTATAATGGTAGCTCCATGTTTTCCTGTTACGTTTCATGTTGTTCATTTCTACTTGAAACAATTGTTTGTTTTACATGGTAGTCTGCTTACCCACTTGAATGAAAGAGGCAAAAAGTGTGGTATAAAAATGAATTTTGCCACCTCATAAATATGTGTATACATAATGCTCATATTATTCATACAAAATGTGGCAGAAAAATGACAACAGTTGAATTCAGAGACGCTTTGGTTGATAAGATCATAGCAGAATGCTAGACTGGAAAGCAACATGTGAAGAGAGGAACACCTGCTTCCCTTTAAACTGATCCACTACAAGTTCATCAATGGCACTTTACAGAACATGTTCCCATAATTGTGTGTTCAAAACATAAATAAAAAAAAGAGTCAAGATCCCAGTGTGCACAACATGATGTGGTTTTTATGCAGTGCCTTGTTTCAAACTACTTCACACACAAAAAGATTATTAGTCAGATTTACAAAATATTGTTATTTTTCATTACAATGAAAAACTGTTCAAAATAGTGTTAATAAAGCAGTTGTAGAGAGAGAGACTCTGTAACTTTTGTACTATTTACAAATTCCCCCCCACATGACTTCTACTTACCTCGTGCGATCTTTTTACGCATTAACCCTGATTACACCTTATCATGACTTACCAAAACAGAAGACTCCAAGATTACTTACATGTCGCCACCAATATTATTATTATTAGAAGGATAAATATGGAAACCTGAATACACTTTCCCCTTTTTGAACTTACTTGCTTACCAGGTCCGTTTTAGGCGTGCTTCTCGATACAACACAGGTTATGGGGTGGCGTACTAATAACTTAACACATATTTAGGTTAGTAATAATCATCTTATTTATTATTTATAATCATTATATTTATTTATTTATTATATTTCTTTCTTTGTCAGTTTCTTGTTTGTTTAGGGGTATTTTGTACATTCTGTTAAATAACGAATAAAATGCTCCCATTTTATGTTGTGGTGGGTGGTCAGAATGGTTAGGTATAGTGATGAATATAATATACCAAATTGGTTATGAAAATGGATACAATAAAAATACTATGATCAAAATAGAAAATAAAATCAAATACAAAATAAAAACTGAACAATTAAGAATTAATCAAACTGAACAACACATAAATAATAACAACAACAAAAAATGGGCCACATTCACATATAAAAATATTAAAATGACAAAACTAACAAAACTATTTAAAAACACAGATATAAAAATAGCATACAAAACTAATAAAAATAAATTACAAAATCTAAATAGCTCACACAACAAAGATAATACAACAACTAACGGTATATACAAAATTGAATGCCAAGATTGCAATAAATGTTATATGGGACAAACAAAAAAACAGCTGAAAAAACGTTATTTTGAACACCTAAATGCATACAAAGAACCAGAAATATATAAATCCAATTTAGCCACACATGAAATAAACACAGGACATGAATTCCCAGACATAACCAATGTAACACTAATAAAACATATACCACACAAAGGCACCATAATGAACATATGGGAAAATTTACAAATATACAAACATAAAACAGAAAACAAACTAATACCTGAACAAATACAAATCAATACAAAACATGACACAATATTCAAAGCACTCAACATTGAAAATACACAAAAAACTAACACATACACCACAATCACACACAATAAAACCAACTTGAAATACCAGAAGCCAACAGGAAGCCACAATAAAAATAGTCAACCAACAACTCATATGTACTTCACCAGACAAAAAAACCGGAAGGTTGAGGATGGGTACAAGATAGTACCCGAAACATGTTCCAAATAGAAAAATAACATCTTGAGGTAAATTTATGTATAAATATTAAATGTAATATATATATATATATATATGTATATTCAATCTGTATTAATCAAAATTACCAATACTAGTAACAATAAATATTAATCAAACAGTATAACGAGTGAATCCTTTTTAGCACAGTTAATAATATAAATCACAAATATATATCCACAGGACTTGTTCTAACAAAATTTTAATCATTATAAATATAAAAATACTGTTTATATGTATGCTTTCTTTTATGCTTTGAAAACCGGTGGAGTGTTGTTGTCGAGGTTTAATAAATGGAATCCTCCCACCTGTGCTTTTGGAGAATTTATGATACCAGTTAGAGCCTGTAATGATGAGTGTGGTAATGGTGTTGGTGAGTTTCCAAACTCCTGCTTGTCTTCTTCTGGGCAGCTGTCTTTTTGGTGTTCTGGAGTATTTCTAAGTCTGACGGCGATGGTGAGCGTTCTCGTGTACAGCTCTGCCGATGGTGACTGATGTTGGTGTCATCATCTCCGCATTTCCCCTTCTCTCGGCTGTGCGGGAACCCTGAGGCACTTTAAAAATTTACGAACTCATAGTAAGTTGAACAAATGTTTTGCCACGCCGTCAGACTACGAAACGCCCAGTCGGAAGGCTAAAGATGAAATGAGGAGGAACAGCTTGTTCTGCTAACCCACCAAGGTACAGAAATTAGACTTGTTTAGAACTGTTTAACCTAACTGCGGCCAGCAAGGAATCAGCTGTACAGAAGGCTGGCTTACTATATCGCGTCGCCGTTCACTGTCGCGGCATACTGATCAAGTCAGCTTTGTCTCCCCACGGCCACACATTGGCGGCTTTTACGTTTGAATCATGCCGGGAAAATTCAAATCCCGGCACACTGATGATCAGCAAATAACAATGTGTCAACTGAAGAGTTACGAATTATAAAACGTTGCGGAAGATTCATCTGCCAATTATGTATAACACCGTCTATATATAAATTAAAAAAAATGAAGTGACAATGCGAACCCTTATCATACTCGTCTTGTTTGTGCTTCGTCTTGCTGTCTCAATTAAGATTTTATTTTCCACATAAAGCCTTTGAGTCTATGAGGTATTCCTTTCTTTGCCCACAGCCTGCCCCGGTGTCATCTGTCATATACCTTTCCAAATCAACGATTAAAAATCTGTACTAACGTTACCTGTTACAGAACAACAAACGAAGTCATGCACCTGATGGAAAGTGATGGATAATGAGACCGTAATGAGCTGTAAGTAGTACGTTCAAGAACATTTTCGATATGGCTGAGACTTGTCGACGGAGCTAAAAATGATATGCTGCCGAGCTGTAAAGAGTAGGAAGTGTATGGAGTGCGGTTTAGTAAACTTTTTTGTTTTTGTATTGTAAGCCGTATGTAATTGATCGTTCTATTACTATAGAAGGACGAAGCGCATAACAAGGGCGTAATGTCACCAAGCAAAAGGCCAGTAAAAGGCCATGTCGTGTTCTGGACAGTTGGAATTCGTCTACAGATTTAACCATATCAGTTTCCATATTCTGGCGTATTGCATATTTTTTTTAATGTTATATTAAAAAAGGTTTTATATAATTTTTCACAACTTGGTCATAATGTTTTTGCTTTGTTACAAATTTATAATTATTGACTGTAATGACAGTAGGAACGTATGGCGCAGAAAATTTGTAGAATCCGTCTTTTCACACAAAGTTAAGTTATTTAGTAAAAAGCCGGCGTTTAGTAAAATGATCTCACAGTTTACAGCCTGCCAAGCAGTCGTGTAACTCCGGGATCAATCTGTTCCAAACTATTAACGCCTATTTCTAAGTCACTTGCGTGACAACAACAACAAAACAAGGCCTAGAAATAATTGTAGAAATAAAAGGAATTTCAATATTTGTAACTTAATAAAATAAAGCAATTCTTTAGGCCTAATAATGAAAATCACTCACAAGTGGGAAAATAAAGTGGGTATTTGTAGCATAAAAAAAAAAATTACGCACGAGCCAGAAAACGAAGACAGAGCCAATTAATGTTATTCGACCACAGGCACTGGGTTGTCTAGTCTACTATATCTGTGGTTTGAACAGGTAAACTAGCAGTTTGTTGGTTTTTATTCGAAAGCGTGAGAAACTTTTCTTGCTGCATTTTATAATGTAACGTTACTTTACGTTACATAAAAAATTCAAATTGCACATTGCTTAAAACCTATCTACTTACTGCGACATCCTTAAATTAAAGTACGGAGGAGTAATGAAACTGGGATTTTTCAAAATATCTTCAGAAAGACTCGTTTCCATAAAATCTATCAAGAATACAAATTTAGAAATAAAATGATTCTTGATGTCATGAAATTTATTTTCTTTAATTTGAATAACAGTATATAAAGATAGCATATTTTGAAGTTAACACATTTCCATTTTTTTTTTTAATACTTCACGTTGGCTTACTTAGAAACTTTTAAACGCACAGAATTTCAAAGTGTACAGATTCCGTCGTATGGCTGTGTGTGAGACGCGGTCGTGCGATAGTGTATGAATATATTTATGGAAATCCGCGGACACATAACATAACGTTATTTATGAGTAACCAACCAACCGGTTTTCATTGAGTTGATGATGGCTGTGACATAACCTGAGTTATTGCGTCCGTCCCGTGTTAAGTAAACTGCATGGTGACATTATTAGGTCACTCGCTGTGATTTACAACCGGCCTGTCCGAATCAACATAAATTGTTGACGCTAAGCACTGCTAAACGAATTAATTGTGTTTGAAAAAAAAACGACTTCTTTCTTTGAAGAAAGAACTAACTGGATGCTTCAAGGAAGGCATTGTAAATGTTATAATGTAAAATCAATACTAACAATAATCAGTTTATTCTGCTAATACAGCCTGAATAAATTCTACTGTCGTCGATTGTTAAGGTAAAGTAAGCGAGGTTTAGTTATTACTATAATTTGCGAATTAATCGATTATGGCCGTAATTATTTACACATAGTGTAATTCGTAAACTGTAGTAATGTAATTCGTTACTTTGTCAGGAGACGTTTACACAGGTTTAAGGTCGGATTAAAGGGAGCTCTCAGTTTTAACTCGACCGTTTGGTGTCTCACGGTAACTTTTGATGCACCGACAGATTTTCGTCAAACTCGATAAGTGTCCCCACAGACCCCTATCACATTGATTTCCAACAAAATAAGGCACTAAGCAAATATTTAAGACATTAAAACTTCGAAAAAACTCAAAAATCCATGGGGGGCATCAAATAAAAAAGAATTTTCACCAAAATCTGAATACCGTTTAACTCGATATATCGATTAACACGAAATATGACTCAGCTCACGATCGCTGTTTATATTTTACAATTAGCCTACAGTTTGTACGGTTAACGCGAAACTTAGCCTATATCTACAAAATATCGTTTAACACGAAAACGTTTTGTTAAAAGTAATTTTTTGCATGGTTTTCAATAGGTACACAGTAAATAAATCCATACATGCACGCCCCAAAACAGAGGAATTAAAAACCGGGAAAGCGATGACAGTGGCGACAAACTTGACACGGAAAATTTACGAGTTCTTACCGTTACCAGCGCTTTCGTTGCTGAGCCGTGTTTGTCAATATTTAAAAGACAACTCGGAAGGTGAAATGTTTGACCACATTAATAAATTAGAAGTATTTGTTAAAAATAAAGTTGTGCAGAATTGTCTGGAAAAGTCGTTCGTTTGACGGAATATTAAAAAAAAGAACAGAACATTGTCACTATAGGAAATTTAAGACATAGGCCTACTACATTATTGTACAAGAAAAAGTAAATCTTAAACTAAGTTAAGAACCAGTACAGTGCGTGTATACTAAGTTTTAAGAAACATTAACCATATTTTTATTCAAAAATTAACCTTAATTTATCTAGGAGGATAAATAAAACGTTTTTATATAGAGTAAGTACCATCTGAATATTCTTTCTTGCTCTATCTTACTAGATAATAAGATACAGTAATTAATCTGTACCTACAGTAGTTGTTCATTTATCTTATTTTGTTTCAGTTTTTTTCCGCCTAACACGAAATTTGGTTAGCATGAAAAACAGATGGTCCCCCTCGTTTCGCGTTAAACGTTCTCCACTGTACTTTATATGGTGTTCAGTTTAAAAAATTTCAAAATTTAGGACACCAGGACCGAAAAATTTGAAAAGATTGTGAAACTCCGCGACGATTTTTAGAACAAAAGGGTTTTAACTCCAATCCGAATGCAGTGCTTACTACGCAATTTCTTTAACTTTAGAGGCACTGCGAGGCAAATTTTAAAATCAAAATTTTAAAAAACTTGATTCCAATTATAATTTGGAACTCACGTAATATTGAAATTTATCTAATAAATGTGTTTCGTTAAAAACAGTGAGCGAAATCCGCACCTCAGGGACCCTAGTAGTGAAGATAGCTTTTACTCCAGACAGCCTAAAGAGTTGACGCGGCTTAAAAGTTTCAGCAAAATGGCGATTGGCCTGCTTTACTGCGACCATTGTTGATTCCGAACGGGTTAACCCGTACCGATTGTGTGTGTCCATCACCACCGTCCATTTACTACGACCAATTTCGTTTGTATACAATTAGCCTACATATTCTTGTTGCTGGTTTGTCATTCATGCAACACTGCTGCGTACTTTGTCTAACGTCTACTTGCGCTATAGGCCTACTGACTTTTAGTTAATGTCAGCACTCTCCACAACCTGCTTCTGCCTTCTGTCTAATTTATTTACACTAGCCTAACACGTCTTCCACCCTACGAAATACAAGACCTCTTTAGTCATTGTAGGCCTACAATACAATTCTGAAGACGGGTTTATATTTTCAAGTCCTAAACTATTGCCACAATGGCGTATGCCTGTGTTAAACACAGATTC
The DNA here is from genome assembly GCA_034769895.1 of Magicicada septendecula. Taxonomy (NCBI): domain Eukaryota; kingdom Metazoa; phylum Arthropoda; class Insecta; order Hemiptera; family Cicadidae; genus Magicicada; species Magicicada septendecula. Next base: position 353,671,085 of record CM068376.1, on the reverse strand, counting down.
CGTCTGGTAAAAATTTAAGGAAATTTTAAAAATATGAATTTTTCAAAGCGATGTAAGCCTACAAACATTCCCTACTGCACCATTTTCCTTCCTGTTTCCTTTGATTGAAATTCTGAGTCATACCACTGTTTTATGAATCTAACGCAACTCATTGTCAGACCATACAAAATATTCACTAGTGTTTATAGTCTACAAATAACGGAATTCTATAGTTTAAATTAATGTAAATATAAAAACGTACCATAACAATACGAACGGCATGAAAATGGTTTTCCAAATTAATTAATCTTAAAAAAAATCTTCTTATATCGACCCTGCTTGTGTGTCATTTGAACAGCAGCAGATAAGTATCTTCGCTGCTCAGTGATAACATCAGCGAGAAGCAGGTGTGCGCAGACTCAGACCACACGAGTACACAATACTAAAACTTATAATATTCTATTAGGCACGTGATTTATTACTACATTGTGGTGCGGATTATTATTAAATTACTTTATGCAATCCTACTGTCGGTCAGAACCGAATCTTTCCGTAAAGTTTAAGTAGAGTTTATCTTACGGTTAAATTCTGTGATTAAAGTGGGCTCATGAGTAAGTCACTATATGACAAAATTACGAACAAATTTAGGAAAACACTCATAAATTGTACTGTCTCAGGCTTCGTAGCAGACAATTTTATTTTCTACTTACTACTGTTCTGTCAGAAGGTCAGAGAAGTTTAAGAATAATCGTCTGAAAACAAAAGTGCTACAGAACCACCTTCATCGTAGTAAGTTTATTAAAAACCCCGAAAGTCTGTGGTTGGCCTCATAAACCGACAGTAGCTTGGAAGTTTTTTAACTTGGAACTTAGTATAGCAACGATCATAAGTCATCCTTTCCACGTTTTATCAACATAATACCCTCAGCTGGACACCCTACAAGTCCAGTTCCACTGCTTCGGAAGTTCCCTTGATTTATCTTCCAAGTTCCAGAGCCATAGACGATTATACTTTCTAATATGGCAGAGCAATTCGTCTTTTGGTTTACGCACTCCAAAGCACATAATTCTGCCAATTCTGCCGCCTTTCACTACTTTCTCTTGTTTCATTTAGCAGTTGACATCTTCATCAGTTCTGTCACCCCAAGTAAAGCACTATTTTCGTAATGTGCAAATCTATTGGCTTATTGGCTTCTTCATCTCCAGCAATCAGTTGTCCAGTTTTTCAAAATTTATGTAGAAGCCCGAAGATCTGTATTCTCCATGGAATTTTTCGGATCTAATTGGAATCGTGTTCATCCTACAGTAGTGCTACCACAACTTGACAGCCGTCATGTAGAAAATTTCTCATTTCACATCAATGTCTTTTTCACTTACTTAAAGCAGCGTCAATATAAAGTAGGTGCTACGGAACCTTTTGCTACTGCCTCATACCAACTTCAACACGGCCCTCATAAGAATCACCTACTACAGCGGTACCATCAGTCCGGTACATGACTGATCGGAACTTTGATAATGGAAAGCTTTATCCAAATCAATAAATGTGATATACAAAACCATTCCATGGCTGCAGGAGCCTTCTCGCAAAGCTGCTTCAAACAGCACATTATTAACACAAGGCTTTCCCACCACTTTGTTGTCCTGTGTGTAGAATTTTCCCATATAATCGTCCTGTAGACCCACACTTAGCCTATATAGTGACGTTAGCGAGTTGTCTTGTTTCCATTCCTATGGAACGCTACGGTATTTCAAATACATCTGCGGCCGTCCTTTATTAGTTTGATCGGTAGTCTTTGATGTTCTTTGTTGTCTTTAATATTTACCACTTCATCAGATGTTACGTCTTCAACTTCTTTATATACGTCATGTGTGCCCCAAATTCTACTACGTCCTCTGTAAAAAGTCACCCATAACACTCCTTCCGTTCTTCCAAAGCGATCAGTGTCAGCCTGTTCAGCTTCTTATGTAATATTTTCAAGAGTCCCAAAGTTGCATTTGACCGTGCTTTGTCGAGACGTGTAATTTCTGTCCTTTGTAACAGGTAGTTTTACATAAGTTTCATTTTTCTTTCTTTTTTTTAAAACCAATTCCTTAATTTATGTGTTCCGCCATATTGATTTTGTGTCTCTCATTGTTTTCGCGTTGTTACAAGGATTTGATACATTTTGTTTGACATTCCATCTAAGAAATGTTGCAACTTGTTATAATGTGTGGCACGTTAGGCCTAGGCCTATATCTGGCAAATAATCAGGTAATCCAATTCGACGATTACAGCATCGAGCAGCGATCGCCAAATGTTACAATGGGCCTACGTCTACAGTCCAAACCTCAGCAAACATATCCTATTTTGGTTTGTGCTATTTTACAAATGAAGGCGCCATTGACGTATTTACCCATCTCACTTTCTACCTCCAGTACGAAATTGATAACAACGAGCACAGAAAATCCGACAGGTGAGTCGTATCTTGGACAACAGCACGAAGATAGTGGTAGTTATGTATTTATCTAATGTACAACATAACTGTGGAGGGATGCATACTCTTAGTTGAGAAGAATGTTTTGATGGAAGACCTTTAGCGTTAAGAATTAAGTTCACTGATCGTTTCCAATCCTGTCAACTTTCATGTGGTTGACTTTTAGTAATACCGAATTGTACAACACTAACTGTATGTTCCAGTAGCTATACAACATGTTTAAACTTTTATCAGTGGCGTAACTACCGGACCCGCAGGGGCTAGGGGCAGGGGCCGTGCAAACACCTCCCTTAATATTTTAGAACTGGGTATAGACCATTGAACTTGAGTTAAACAAAATTTCTCTGATTCTATTAAACATCAAAAACAAATACATTCATTTTTTACTGTTATTTTACTAGTACCTAATGAAGAATTTTGAGACAATAAATTATTTGTTTAACTCCACAATAGGGCGGTGATTCCAGTTAAGAATGCTCCGAGCCCAACATTACAAGTTATTCGTTAAAAGCTATAAAAGGAAACTAATAAATGGGCCAACGTACTGGATCGCGTTGCAAATGTTACTCTGACACTGGCAGCTTCAAATTTAGCGTTTAGCGGCCGCAAAGAGAAGATAGGCCAGCTCAATAGCGGAAAATATCTGGCATTTTGAGTAAATACGATCTTTTGAGTAAATAAAATTCATTGTTACAAGAGATAATCAGTGGTCCGAAGAACAGTAATAAGTATATGAGTCCCAAATTCAAAATGAACTCACTCAGCTTTTATCTAAAAATGTTGAAAATATTTTGAAACAGACTGAATTTACTCAATTTTTTCTGTAATAATGAATGCTACGCAAGACATTAGGAGAAAAGATCGACTGAGTCAAATACTCAGATATGTCTCAATTTCTGAATATGAAGCAGGAAGACCCACCAACTTTAAGTTAACGAAAGCTTGTTAGCGTTCGTTTGTTATAGAACTGGACGATCAAAATGACCTAGGCTTAGAAGAAGCGGTTTTAAACCGTTTTGAGGAGAATGTATTCTGTTTACTTTATATAATGTTAGAGTTGGCACAACTGTAAGGAGGTGTTAGTATTTAAGAGGGGACAATAGCATTATTTAATTAAGGGTAGTCTAGTAGGGAGGCCCGTAAAGCACTCTTGCGGGGGGCCTAGTTACGCCTCTGACTTTTATAGCACATTGTTTACAAGTTGAAAATAGTTCTATAGTAATTATTTGCGTATTCCTGTTTAAAATGAACTAAAATTTTAGTCGAGTAGTGTCTCATATCCTCAAAACGTAAAGTTTGATGTCCGATTAGCTCATCGTTAGGCCTATGTTACTAGTTCGCAAGAATTTGACGATAGAGCAGAAGCCTTTCATTTACACGATAAATCGTTGCTTCAACTCGCGAGACTGTACAACAGTATTTCCTTGCACATGAGGTGTAGAGCGAGCACGGCTGGATTTCCTTTTGAAATTTCGTCTCCTTCTTCATTCGCTACAATTATACAAAATTCGGGATTAAAACACCGGAAAAATATACGACGTCTGTCTGTTTTAGATAATTTTAACGCTGCACAATTTTAGACGAGAAACTGTTTTATAATATAAACAGAACGAGGACATTTGTATTAATTAAGGTCGGAGCTGGGGACGGCAGGCGGCAGCTTGTAACGATTATGCACGCGTTCTCGGCTTAACGGCTTGGAAACGCTGATTCCGTGTCATTTAACAAACGTCGGAAAATATAACTTGAAATTTATTCAATACGTAGTCTCACGGCGCTTCGGAATTATAATATAATCACACGTCTACCGCCAACGTCACAGTCCGACATGCAATTTTTTTTACGTTTAATTATCCAATCTGTTAATACATAACGATAAGCATAATTGTTAACAGGATACAATGGCATGAAGAGACTAGTCCATTGACTAGATCTCTGCATGAGCATTTAAAACTAACAATTACGTACAATGTATTTAGAGTAATTAAAGTCTAAGTAAGTCCAGCAAAAATGTTAATTTTAATATTGTCTTGTCTTCAGGCTGTTATCTAGCCATAAGGCTAGAGGATCTGTGTACTGTTTAAGGCGTTTCACATATTTTTCGCTGAACATCGCAATGGTTTCACTGACTGTGAGCAGAGTATATCAGTCTTCGGAGCACGTGTTGATTGCCCAGCAGCTGAAGAACTTCTGCATGGAGGTGAAGCCCTTCTTCATGCTTCTTCCCAAACCTTTTAATCTCTTCTTTAATTGTTGGAATACCTAGATCTCTATGGATATCGGCGTTTTCAACATACCATGGTGCATTCACCATGGTCCGCAAAACTTTGTTTTAGAATGTTTGTATTATCCTGATGTTACTATCTTTTGCGCACCCCCAGAGTTGAATTCCATACAGCCAGGTGGGTTTAATTATCTGATTATAGATCAGAGTTTTACTGTATAAAGACAGGTTGGAATGTTTTCCTATGAGCCATTTATATTGTCGGAATTTTATGTTAAGCTCCTATTTTTTCTGTTTTACATGCTCTTTCCATCTCAGTTTGGTATCCAATGTCATACCCAGATATTTGGCTTTGTTTTCATAAGGAGCTACAGTTCCATTTATGACCAATGATGAAAGATTATTGAATCTTTTATTGGTGAAATTAATGTGCGCCGATTTGGCTTCGTTAAGTTTAATTTTCGATTTTTTGGTCCATTCATATAGGCCTATGGTATTGCTAGCTTTCTGCAATAATCGGGCTTGGATTATGAGAGGATTATTTTTAATTATTAGGCCTAATTTGATCTAAATTTAGTGGTAATTAATAATAGGCCTACTTTTTTTGGAGAGAGAGAGAGAGAGGAGCTTTATGCCGACTGATCAGAAAGACTGCTTTGCCACGTTATAAACTGTTCAGTACAAGTATTTGGTCACATAGGGGAAGAGAGAGAGAGAGAGAGAGAGAGAGAGAGAGAGAGAGAGAGACCAGACCAATATGCTCCGTAACAGACACTAACACGATACATAAGAGTTTACTCTTCTTGCAGAAACGTTATCTTCCGATAAGTATTTATTTTTTAATTTATTAACGCAATCTATTTGTAGGCTACAGCAATCACTGAGCGTTATTGTGGATCGGCCTATTTTTAACAACTATGATTATGTAGATTAAATTACACGATGACGTAATCTTTAAAACTGATACCTAGTAACTAAGATATGAAAACTTATCTCTGTCTGGACCCCGTACTTTTAAACAGTTAATGTATAATCAGTTTATTCGGATGCGTATTTATAAACTTCAATTCAACGTATGAACCTCAAGACCACGATAAATGTCTCTAATGGGTATGGGGGCCACTGCTCTCAGTACATCGGACTGCAACTGCAATGTTGCTGTCGGGTGCAGTATACCCCTCTGACCATAAAGGCCACGATAAATGTCTCTAATGCTCGAATGTGTACGGGGGTCACTGTTCTGTACATAGGACTGCAACATCTTAATGTTGCTGTTGAAAGCAGTCGGTCCTTATGAACTTAAAGGTCACTATAAATGACTCTAATGTGTGTGGGGGTCACTGCTCTGTACTTCGGACTGCAACATCTCAATGTTGCTGTTGGAACAGTCGGTCCTTTTGAACCTAAAGGTCACGATAAATGTATAATGAGTAGGGATTCACAGATGACTGCAGCCTATCAATGTTGCAGTAAGTCCATATTCAGTTTCGAGTAACCAAGGGTGCTGTTTGCCTTCGTTACGTACGTGGACTCCCGAAGTGTTGGGGCCAACATACTTTATATACGCCACTGGTCACTGTCTTTCGTATGCTTTTACACATGGTAAACACGTTGAGCTCCGTATGCGGTCCTCGTGTTTGCGTTGGTACAGTTAGTTACACTCTCACAGAACGTCGTCCCAATAATTGGACGCGTTTGCTTCTTTGAGCCGAAATCATGTCATTGGAACAGGCCTTACCTACGTGTGAAATGCGGGCCAACTATACGGTATGTGTGTGTATTGAGCGCTCGCGCTACAGTTTATAGTATTCTAAGAAGAATTCGTTCCAAATTTAATTTATTATGAAACCAAAATTTGATATTTCATCGACAAATTTTTCGTTTAAAGTTTATATTCTAACCCTGTCCTCGTAGGCTTAATGTCGTCCCTCATTACACAATTATCGGAGTGGATGCGGAGCCGGATACTTATCGGGACCCGCATCGCGACCACAGTCTCTTATGGCCAGTTTGTCGTTCTCCACCATTCCCAAGTGTTTAGAATACCTACAGTATGTCTGAATGAACACACAGCCTAGGAGTGTTATCTTCCTTTGTCCACTACTTATATAGGCCTAAGTGTGCTTTTCTGTTTTACTGCTTTATGAGTTCGAAAATTGTTTATCTTTCCAATCAACTGTCTCCACTGCGTTCTCCTTTTACACAGAGATACCGAGTTCACTTCTGCGATGTACTCTGACAAAAACGTTTGTAAAGTCTTCCTAATTTCTAAATCTATCCGATTATTTATAAGTATATGCCCTTTATTTTGGTAAGGTTGTTTAGTCAATGCACCTCTCTTTTTTTATTTACATCGGTTACATCATTCTTTACACCTACTGTCTTCTGCAATCATACTGCCAGGTTTCACTCTCGCTTTTTCTCCTCATCATCTTTGCTTACAATCATCAGTTTAGTCTGCAGTTCCCATGTTTTAGACTATCATCACATAGTAGGCCTACCATCTGCGAACCTACGCTAATTGTATTCCTTTCCTCTTTTCTTTGCATTCCATTCAACAGGCAGCCCTCTCTTACTGCTTTCCTTTACATTTATGACTACCTTTGTTGTTTGATTTGACACTATCTGAAAATCAACCTCCTGCCTGTCTAACTGACGCCACTTCCTTCTTGTTTTAAACAGTAGTTCTCACTTAACCATTACAAAAGGCCTTCTCCTTATTAAGTACAGTGTCTTGTTCATTCTTAATCATCTTTCCGTTATTGCAAGAATAACCAAGCTGTTCCTCTCTCACTTTTGAATTCAAACTGTCCATTCCTATCTTATCTTTACAGTATCAGTGAATAAGTTAGAAGCATACGAATTATTACACTTAATTTTTTTAGAGATATTTACAAACAAACCTTTCATAAAACCCTCAGGTAACTCTCTACAGTTCCATTACGGTGTTTCTTTTTATTTAAAGTAAAGAATTGTTGTGTCGCTTCTCAAGCTCTACAGGTATAACATACTGTATGTCGCTTTAACTAGTATGTTAGGCCGGCGTCAACTCTGATGAATTTCGATTGAGAACTCTCCTAGTTATTAGGCCTATGAAGATGGCCTTCAACGGTGGGGCTCAAACGACTGTAGTGGGCTACGGCCTAATAGCCCGGAGAATATGTAGCCTACTACTTCGTGACGTGGTTGTTTCCTGGCTCGCTTAGTGTAGCCTACTACTTCGTGACGTGGTTGTTTCCTGGCTCGCTTAGTGTAGCCTACTACTTCGTGACGTGGCTGTTTCCTGGCTCGCTTAGTGTAGCCTACTACTTCGTGACGTGGTTGTTTCCTGGCTCGCTTAGTGTAGCCTACTACTTCGTGACGTGGCTGTTTCCTGGCTCGCTTAGTGTAGCCTACTACTTCGTGACGTGGTTGTTTCCTGGCTCGCTTAGTGTAGCCTACTACTTCGTGACGTGGTTGTTTCCTGGCTCGCTTAGTGTAGCCTACTACTTCGTGACGTGGCTGTTTCCTGGCTCGCTTAGTGTAGCCTACTACTTCGTGACGCGGTTGTTTCCTGGCTCGCTTAGTGTAGCCTACTACTTCGTGACGTGGTTGTTTCCTGGCTCGCTTAGTGTAGCCTACTACTTCGTGACGTGGTTGTTTCCTGGCTCGCTTAGTGTAGCCTACTACTTCGTGACGTGGCTGTTTCCTGGCTCGCTTTGTGTAGCCTACTACTTCGTGACGCGGTTGTTTCCTGGCTAACTTTCACTTTTACTGAACCTAAAATTATTTTTAAACGCTCCAATATGTGTTTACGATGTGGTTATTCGCACGTCAAAGCATACTTAGGTAACGGTAGGCCTAAACATGTTGTAACTTAGAAAGCACAAAGGAGAGGCACGTCGGATAGCGCTAAGAACTAAACTCTCCAATATGAGCAGCAAATGCCATAATGTCGATATCTCTGACAATCCTACTGTTTGGTTATAGGCTATACCTTCGTGCGCTCCCTTTCTACAACTAACCATAACTCAGCACAAACAGAACAGTCATGACTGACGCTCCCTGATATTTCAAATCTTATTCTCCACGTATCTAGAATTTGGCCTTGGGGTGGGGTTCATACAAAAGAAAAAACAAGTTAAGACTAATCAACATTACTTTCTTTAAAGTGGTTGAAAAACGTGTGATAATATGCTGAAATGAATCCCATTAAAGTAAACGGTAATAACACAATAAAATACGCTACATTGAAACGTTGTTTACAAGATAGGCCTACTTATTGACTGAACTGATTTTTCCTATAACTTAGTTGATATTCTAAACGTATACGCAAGTGCTGTGTAATAAACCTGATTGTAGGCTATATTTAAAAAGAGTTACTACTAGGCCTATATTAGCGTACACAAGTGAAAAAATAATAAAATAGCCTAAATATTTAGATATTGTTACGGCATCACAGAACAATCTACGTGTTTGTCGAATGTGCCAGAACAGAAGAAACTCCATGTAACGCGTGTGGCGTACGTGCTTGTAGATGCATATACGAGAAGTTTCTCGAAGGCGCCAGCTGCGCGGACTGTGTCAAGGCCCCAAGTAATTACGTCGTAACTATACTGGCGCTATCGAATAATCTAGTAATTTGGGGCGGTATATATACCGGTACTCAACGACGTTCAGTTTAGTATTAGGCGAATTTTTGACTGTGCGGTTCGAGAGTATTAGTGCGATATATTTACAGAGCGGTTCGAGTTATTACTGTGTACGTTCAAGTAGTTATTAGTGAAGTGTTGCGTTTTATAATCGGACGGTATAATTGTAATACAATTGAGTTTTAATATTAGTGGACATTTTATTGCGTGTGAACAATTTTCATTTGATTTGTTGTAGACACTGTGTTGGTAATTACGAACTGTTTAACTGTAACAATTAAAGGTGTGATTAGTGACTTAATTGGTGTCTTGTACTTATTTTGTTTCCACTGTACCTAGTAGACCGTCGTAACAATATTAACAAAATTCTTCAACTTTTTCAACCGTCTGGGGGAGGATCCGATTGCGTTCGCCACGATGAACTTTACGTTACTGATATTCTTTGAGTTACTTAACCGTGGCCAGAAGGCTGCTACTGTGACACGGTAAAACCGCAATAAATGTATAGCTTGTAGGCCAACAAAATTAACCATAACTAGTAAAGGTCATAAAAACAACGTTACTAGGCTTATTGTGTAGCGGGCTGTCGGGACGTTTCGGCCACATACCCGGAGGCAAAAATTTTCGCAAAGGGGCGCCCTCAACTGTGAGATCCGTTCGGCCTGTGATCTTTGCGAACGTTTTCTTTCTTTTTATTTTCTACTGAAGATGACCTCCGGAAGTGTGGCCGAAACGTTTAAAGACGAAAATTTAAGCAATCAACCACGGCCCGACATAGCCTAATGTTGACTCCGGCCGTGATCACTAAGCAATCAACCACGGCCCGACATAGCCTAATGTTGACTCCGGCCGTGATCACTAAGCAATCAACCACGGCCCGACATAGCCTAATGTTGACTCCGGCCGTGATCACTAAGCAATCAACCACGGCCCGACATAGCCTAATGTTGACTCCGGCCGTGATCACTAAGCAATCAACCACGGCCCGACATAGCCTAATGTTGACTCCGGCCGTGATCACTAAGCAATCAACCACGGCCCGACATAGCCTAATGTTGACTCCGGCCGTGATCACTAAGCAATCAACCACGGCCCGACATAGCCTAATGTGGACTCCGGCCGTGATCACTAAGCAATCAACCACGGCCCGACATAGCCTAATGTTGACTCCGGCCGTGATCACTAAGCAATCAACCACGGCCCGACATAGCCTAATGTTGACTCCGGCCGTGATCACTAAGCAATCAACCACGGCCCGACATAGCCTAATGTGGACTCCGGCCGTGATCACTAAGCAATCAACCACGGCCCGACATAGCCTAATGTTGACTCCGGCCGTGATCACTAAGCAATCAACCACGGCCCGACATAGCCTAATGTTGACTCCGGCCGTGATCACTAAGCAATCAACCACGGCCCGACATAGCCTAATGTTGACTCCGGCCGTGATCACTAAGCAATCAACCACGGCCCGACATAGCCTAATGTTGACTCCGGCCGTGATCACTAAGCAATCAACCACGGCCCGACATAGCCTAATGTTGACTCCGGCCGTGATCACTAAGCAATCAACCACGGCCCGACATAGCCTAATGTTGACTCCGGCCGTGATCACTAAGCAATCAACCACGGCCCGACATAGCCTAATGTGGACTCCGGCCGTGATCACTAACCAATCAACCACGGCCCGACATAGCCTAATGTTGACTCCGGCCGTGATCACTAAGCAATCAACCACGGCCCGACATAGCCTAATGTTGACTCCGGCCGTGATCACTAAGCAATCAACCACGGCCCGACATAGCCTAATGTTGACTCCGGCCGTGATCACTAAGCAATCAACCACGGCCCGACATAGCCTAATGTTGACTCCGGCCGTGATCACTAAGCAATCAACCACGGCCCGACATAGCCTAATGTTGACTCCGGCCGTTATCACTAAGCAATCAACCACGGCCCGACATAGCCTAATGTTGACTCCGGCCGTGATCACTAAGCAATCAACCACGGCCCGACATAGCCTAATGTTGACTCCGGCCGTGATCACTAAGCAATCAACCCCGGCCCGACATAGCCTAATGTTGACTCCGGCCGTGATCACAAAAGAAAATTCCTCTCTTCTTGCTGAATTCAGTCCGTTTATTACTTCAGTCAGAAGGAAATACAGCCTACTTAGTGCTAAAGATGTTTATTTTCTACACAGTTGATCTAAGTTAGCATAGACACAAGTATTCTTATTGTCTATATTAGTAAACATAAACAACACATACAAGTAAATGTAAACAAACTTTTAAAGGTACGCCATCGTATGTAGGCCTAAACATAGCCTATTTTGTCTACTTATAGGCTCTGTTATATTGTGTTTTGTGTGTAAGAGCACTGATTCTGTGCGGTAGAAACGTTATTGTAGGCCTACAACATGTCCGTTATTTAGGCTATCACTAAAATGAGTTATTTCGTAATATAAACATATTTCTTGACACTACGTTCAGCTGCTGTCTTCAGCAAAAGGATTGACGTGTGTGTGTGAGCGTGTGTGTGTGAGGAGGGGTTGGCTGTTGTAAATTTAATGTCTGTGCATTTAGTTACTTCTTGTTGTAGGGATTACTTCTGAAGACTAACTTTGATTTTAAAGGCCCAAACGTCATCTTTAGGTCAGTTACATAAAAGAAATCATACGTAGGTAGGTAAAATATTAATCATTTTAAACAGTCTGTTTACTGAAATTATTGGTCCCATCGACAAGACGTTTGATAAGTTCTTTCAGCTTTCTTGTTATTTACCGACTCTGATGTAGGCCTATACGCCGACGTTATCAATCGCCAGTTTCTTGTCTCAATCCTTCCTATCAATCTTTCCCTGTCATGTGATAACCGAAACCGCTATGACGGGACGTTTGCACTCATAATTCCTGAGTTCATCTAAGTATAATCAGAACTAAGAACATATTAATTAGCACGTGTTAGATAAAAACTGCGCACGCGCATCAGCCTCCATTACACTATCAGACTATCAAGCCTGGTCATTGGCCTACTATCCATAAAATCAACACGAAGCGTCACAGTGGGAAAATTGGGCAAAAAATGGTAAAATTATCTTCGTAACCCACGGGCGCAGGACAGAATTTCGTTTCTTAGTGATACATATTATGCTCACCCATCTAAACCATATCTTTACATAGGCCCTAATACAATTAATTATTAGGCCTATAGCTTATTATTGTTGTAAATAATATTTAGACCTACTGTAAAGGGATAATAAAATTACAAAAAATTCGTATAATGTTTTCTAGCTGAGTGTGACATTTAAACCTCCTCCCTGCCTACGCATATGACAAACACGTTTAAAAAAAAAATATCAATTTTATGATAGGCCTAATGAACCCGTTTTGTGTCGTCTAAGTAGGCCTAAGCCTATTGTAGGAAAGTGCCCGGTCGCCCATTGCACCTTGTCCCTTTGCACACCTTATACGTAACCCTCAATTATTATTTTTACCGACTGAAATTGAGCTTTGGTTGTGTAAAGGTATTTCAGACTACTGATTCGTAATCACAGCAGACGAAGTCGTCATAAACTCTGTCGCATAACAACAGTGTTAAGCATATTTTCAAGACATTCATTCTTTCATAGACGAAAAGAAATGAATTTCCGTATAAGATAAATAGGGGTGGGGGCTACAATCCCTCCTGGGTAATCAGTCAGAACTACCAACAGGGTTAATTCTGCGGTAGGCTTACTAGTAGGGCCTACACACACATAGGCTATAGGGACGTAACTGTAACTGGCGAATTCTTTACCCACGCTAATCATCGATAAACCCTTCACGGAAAACGTCTCTTCCCAATCGAGAAATCCTAGCTACTCGACTGTTTATTTTAGACATCATTTTTAAAAAACTACACACTGACTGAGCATTTATTAAAAAAAAATATTCGTTCGGCGTAGAAAAAAAAGAACGTTTCGGTCGGTAAATCTGTAACCGTTGTAAGTCATCATACAAACGCATAGGCCTACATTATAATGGGATATGATTATCATGCGTCCGCCGTCCGAAGCCTGACAGAACGCTTAGCGTACATTGATACGAAGAAAACCTTTAATATTTTCTTAATTATGATTAGAATATAACCGAATGTAGGGCCTATTACTGTTCATAAAAAATTTAAAGTGAGCGGACTCGAATGTAAGAAAACAAACGTTAACTTTCTGTTAATACGATGAGGCGCCGTAACCACTTGTCGCGAACCTTCTTTAATATGTTTTGCTGCTTTGTAGACGCACAAATTAACCATACCTGGCAACGTTAGGCCTATGTCGGGCCGTGGTCGATTGCTCGAATTTTCCTCTTTAAACGTTTCGTTCAAATCTCCGGAGGCCAAAACGTTCGGGCCATCCCATGTCTGACGTCGGTTTTCTGACAAAATTACAATTTTCTATTTTGTTGTTTTGCTTAAGTTATACTATTGCTCATTCTTAACATTTTGATAGGCTATAGCCTATAATACATGGGAATTGGAGTGAGTTTTGATTAACTGTTTTAATTATCACTGCACTCCCGCTTGGCCTGTCAGTGCAGTGACCTTGGAAACACGCTTATATCGTCATTATTTCTTTACCCTGATTGCGTTTATTCCTGGTACAAATGTAAACGGTCATTAATTATTAAAGAAAAATTCATCTATAATAACTCCCTCCCAGCAACCGGCATGAATAAAATAAAATCAATATTTAGGGACTTGTCTAATCCAGTGTTGTTGGGAAGGTGTTTTCATGGGAATCATAATGAATGCATCAACAGTGTAGTCTGGTCACATATGCCTTTGTAGGTATAGACATAGGCCTATTAGAAATAGGTGTTCGGGATGCATAGGTAACTTATAATTATGGTTAGACTACTTAGGAAGAATCAAAGTAGGGCCTACTACAGGATTTTACCGGTGATGCAGGTACAAATTGTGTTGTTGGACTAACAGCTCGACAAACAACGGCTACGAAGAGCAGATAGACAAGTTGAAGAGTTAGTGAAAAAGGCAAGAATGGTTTAAAGAAACAGGAAGGAAGCTGAAAGCTGGATGAGGAGAACATTTATGGGCTTAAGTTTGTGGTGCTATTTACCACAATGTAATGCAGTTTGAACTTTAATGCTGATTTTCTCAGAATTAACTTTTTCAGTAGCTATTTAAGTAGGTAGGCTACACGTTTCTCCAAGTCCGTTCAAGATAGAAACTTACAACTTCGTACACATAATTTATATTTTATACTACTCTGAGTAATGTTAACCACTTTTATGACGTTTGAAAGTACAATCAAAATATGTTTATTCAGCCAGAGGTAAAGAGTTTGTCTATTAGCTGTGAAAATTTGAATGTGTTATCTCAAATGGTGTTTGAGAAAACGGTAGGCCTATTTGAGAATTCTAAATTTAACATTGTTTTAAATGGGACGTCAAACTCTTCTTAGCCTGGCTGGGAAGTCTCCTCCCGTCAGACTTCCCTACAGATTTCTAAATAAATATTTGCTTTTCTGCTTTGTAATATTAAGGATTTATATGTTCGTATGGGGACACGAAAGCAAAGGGTTAGTAGAGAAACACGTAGGATTCTGTAAGTTTTGCCATAAAATCGTCGTGTCTGTACGAAGCGCCACGATGGCGTCCGCACGTGCTTTCTCTTATTCCTTTTGATTGTTTTACCTTAAATCTCACTCACACAAACGCACTCGGCATTCATGTACAGGAGCACACACACAAAAGACGAGAAGGGGATATTTTTTTTGTATGGAAGTAGTTGGCACTATGAATCCACGCCTGCTCTTGATAGGCCCGCCTTGGGTTTGAACCTTGGCCACGCCCGGCGTTGCCCCCTCCAACGATCACTTGTTCTACACAATGCAGTCATTACCGGCAGTATGCACTACACGCTTGCACATGCATCTGCACCATAAGTGCTCCGCAGAAGCCATTTCCTACTTCAGAGTCACTTTGCGCCGGGCATTAATGACGAAACTATATTTTAAACTATTGTCGCTATTCTGTCTCTTCTGCTCCCATTACATTGTCAATATTAAAAATAAATACCAACTTACAAAAAAATTACAACTAAAGCATAGGCCTACTACTCGTTCAGCTACTACCATTAGGCCTACTACATTGATAATTCTAATAATAAATTATCATCACCATCTTGTTAACTTTTGTTTGTAATTTTAGTTTCCTCTTTTGTCTGACATAGGCCTATCCCTGACAAAGTAAAATAAATAAAACGGGGGAGACCAGGAGCCTTACGAACAGTTGACAAATTTACGCTTTACCAGATGATTCACTGTCAGTGTGAGTCATATAGGCCTACAACAATTACCGCCAGATGTATTTTACAAGTGCCTTCAGATAAAAGCTCACTGCAAAAATCATTTCTTATTTTCCAACAGCTCTCCGACTTCCCGCGTTCTCTCTCTCTCTCTCTCTCTCTCTCTCTCTCTCTCTCTCTCTCTCTCTCTCAAAGCGCACACCCCTGCAGCAGGATTCTGTCCCAGAAACACCGGTTTCTGCGATTAGCTGTAGACTTTTCTGTTACTTGCTACTACGATCCGGAGACCTTGACTTCCCTGATCCGCGTTGGTATTATTTCGCTTCTTGTGTTTAGGTTTCAAGACAATTTTCTTCTATGATTCGTCATTTTGTAAGTCGTCGTTATACTCATTTCTTTAGAGAAACAGATATTTGTACGAAAGCCTTGTTTCAGAGAGCAGACGGCCCCTTCACTGAATACGGATAGTAATTCGTACAAAGGAAACCTCTCGTTTTTCCTTCCCCACTTTTGATTTAATACACAAATAGACTAACTGCAGAAACGGAGTGACGACCCTTTCGAAACTCATTCTAACCTTAAGACTACTCTGCTATTTCGTCTGCTGACAAGTGATTATCTTTCAAAGAAGTGTTTGGCAAAGAAGACCACTCGTAGGTTGCGTTTATTCCGGAAGAAGTGTGTAGGTCTACACCTACCTACGCAGGATATTGATGATACGAGTTATTGATAATGGAAGTACGCGGTTAATATTAGTGCAATTAAATTTATAATTTCCAATTACTTTCTATTTACTGCTCAGTAGATCTTCAGCAGGTTCGGGTCACAGGCAGCAACATAAAATCAAGATGGTTTATCAGATCGGCAGTGATCACACTGCCTTCTTTGTCGTACGTCTGCTTTTAGGGGCGTCTTCAATTCGTTTTAGGCTGTGCATAATTAGTCGGCAGAAGGCTGCCGAACTCCGAATATGGTCTTCGTTAGCACGAAGTAGTAACTTGAATTTTTGAATTTTTTTCTTTTGTTTTAGAAATGAGCAAAATGTATAAATTAGTCGCTCTGACCTGTCCATATATTTTGTTTTTGTTTGTTACAGGTTATGATCGTTTCACCGTCATCAGTATAGGCCTACGTGTCCACGTAGGGCGTCGGATGCTATTGGCTAGTAGGCCTACATACTGTACAGATTAGTTTAGACATAATACTTCTATACTAGAATATAAAATGTAAACTAAATACATTATCATGCATATCGTAAGGTTGGTTTGAATTTGAATTTACCTGACGGATTTTTGCCATCGCAAAAAAAATATATCGTCAGCCGTCTTCAGACTAACGGCCTACATTTAAAGAAATTAATAATACTATATTCACTCGTGATAGAGTATTATTATAATTTCTTTACATAGCTTATAGGCCTACCTATAGCCTAAGTATCCTGCACAATGTTTGGGTGGCCGAAACGACGCATTTATACGTTTTCGGTGATGGGAAAAGTCCGTCAAGTAAATTCAAATTCAAATGTGTACGCCTACAATTCATTACAGCCATATTTTGAAGACGTTGTCATAAAGTATTTAGGTACCTAATAACCATTTATAGCATGAGTCATTAACAAAAGTTTGTTCTAATAGTCGTAAAGTAACAATCACAGAAGACGGGAAAAGGTGTAGCCTAGACAGTAAAAACGAGAGTCGTGAGGGTGGAAGTGACGTAAGCGGCGTTTGCTGTGGGAACTAAAGTTAAAGGCTTTCCGTAAGTATTAGGCTTAAGGTTCGCGTAGGCATTGTGGCTACCATGCCGCCTTTAAACTTATCAAGCTTATAAGCTCAAGTAGCCGTAGGCCTAAAGATTGTGGTGAATTATCCACTCTCACGTAGATTAGAACCCATGTGCCTCACTTTTGGAACCGATTGAGCTGACCATTACGCCACGCGCGATCTGAATTAGGCCTAAGCGAGAATTAACACTGAAATTCTTTTAGGCTAATGTTTCCAGACATTTGCATTCTATCGTACTGTGTAGAGCATTGCTCTGCAATTTGGCTAAAGGCCTGGATTAAACGAATCGGTTTTCTATATGCAAATATTCTTTAAAAATAAACCAACCAGGAATACCATACACTGGACGATCGATATAAGATACCTGCTATCTGTTATCGATGTTATATCCGGTTTGGACATACGGCCTACAGAATTTAGTTGCGAAATGACGTAGGCCTACTAAGAGAATACAAATGCAAACGGACACAAACACAACGTTGGCAGCAAGTAAACTGAGCTGCTCACTATATTATTATAGTACTATATTAATAATCTGTTTATATTAGCCTATTAGCAAAATTTCTCTATTAGAAATTTTTCAATTTTCAGAAAAATTATGAAAGTCCCGACTACACTACCTACTAATATTTTTATTGGAATAGCAATTGTAGAGCAAACAATCATAGGTATAGGCCTGAAGAACACTAACAATTCCAGACAATCAGATTTGTGTTAAGATTCCACGTAATCTGGCACACTGATGGACTTTTACAACTTTTAAATTTTGTAACCTTTTTTTTGTGTCCTTGGGCGCAAAAATGTTGAAATTTCCAAAATTGTACACTATAGGCCCATTCAGATTTTGGTTAAAATTCTCTTTAATTTAATACCCTTCATAAAAATTTGCAATTTTATGAAAATTTTGACAAGCTTTTTGAGCTTTGGCGTCTCTATATTTTAAAATTTCTAAACCTTTAATTTGATACCAAATACGAAATTTTGGGATTTCACGAACTTTTTACCTACTTTTTAGGGCCTCGGCGTTCCAAAATTTAAGAATTTTCAAAAATTAACACTAAATTCAGACTGTGGTTAAAATCCCTTTCAATTTGATGCCCCACATAGACATTTGCGATTTTTCCACTATTTAGAACCCACATTTTTGCCTCTCGCCCTCCTATTTTGGGGGGATCGATCTCGTACCTATAGGCTAGTATTCTGTAGGGCACGCCTGCCAAGTTTTACGAAATGACATACTCCGAAGACAGATAGATAGACAGACAGACAACTGCCCAACGGTGGAGTTAACACTGAGAACTCGCTTGGCTGGTTCAGTTCCAGTCAAATATTTAAAGTAGACCTACACCCCCAGCGAAATAGCTAGGCTATGATTATGTTCGAATCAACGTAAAGCTTTTAAAACGCTGCAAACTTATCTACTAGACTTGCTAAACATTGTATTATGTCCACTTCAGGTAGCGCATACACAAAGTGGACAGATTGTATGTAGGCCTACTAGTAGTTAGGTAATAACAAGAAATTCTTTAAATAAGATTATTATTGATGGAGATGCAGGATCATATTGTGAGATGCATTGAAGTTGCCAACCTCTATGTTGACGTCCCCGACTTCTTTGGTGACAAACGGGCAGTAAGTGATGTAATTTTCTGACTGCACTTAGGCCTATTTCACCTGCCACATTCAGTATGGTGTTATTATAATTATATTTCAATTCCACATTCTATTATTGTTAGAGGCATAGTACTTAGAATTTACTTTATCTTGTCACAGATGTCTTCTTACTTGACACGCTAAATCCCTCAGATTTATGTCTTTTTCAAGTGTGATGTACTCAGGTTCTGTCACACTTGTCCCCTGTTCCTCTACTGAGTCTCCTTCTGTCTCCTCGGCAGGGTGTAGGAGCCCTGCAAAAGTAATTTTAAAAATTATTATTATTATATTTAGGCTATTATTAATATTATTATTAATACCTTCCACGAATTATAATAACTATATGACAAACATGGTGGTATTTATTACAGTAATGACAACGATAATGTTAATGGTAACGATTTTAACACTAATTAGGCCTATTGTCTCTTGGCGAAACACCAAGCAGATTTATAAATTTACAAATGTTCTCGCTTTTGATTTCTAGACTCTCTGATAAGTCGAAAGTACCAGTCAATAAGGCCAACATTTTACAAATGACTGTATTCTATTTTTCGTCTCTCATATTTAAAAACTCTTGTTTTACAAAAAAGTACATCAGTAAACCAATACCCAACTAATGTAATAATAATGATAAAATAATAATAATAACAATAGGCTGATGATGATGATGATGATGATGATGATGATGATGATGATGATGATGATGATGATGATGATGAAATAATAGTTACTGTTAAGGTATGGGTAAAAATAATGAATAATTTAAGTACAGGAGCAAACACACGCTTTATTGAAGGAACAGTTTAGTAGCAAGTATACATAAAACGGACACACGAAATACACATTACAAGAGCACATTTAAAACTGAACTCTGAACTTGTCGAGTGCATCTCTATTTATATAGATAAAAGCTTCCAGATCTTTCCTTTTATTTAAAACTTCGAGAACATTACTTTTCTAGACTCTCACAGTAAAAGCGCATGTGTGCGGGTAGAGGTCCCGCCCAGGCAACTCGACCCCCCACCGCACAATACAAACTTTCACTTCTACAATGACAGGTATACTTACGTAAAAATGAATGTAGAGTTTTCCAGTATATTCTCAACAGTTACAACTGCGGATCATTTGTCAATCGGCCATTTTTAATTGTTGTTTTTGTAACTCTACAATATTTTACCGTTTATTGTGCACGCCTATTTATATTTTTGTTGAACCCTTGCAGCCTTCCTTACAACCCTTCGTTTCCTACTTATAATGTTATCATTTTTAGGCCTGTATAAATTGCATGAATTAATAACACAGGCCCATATACCACAAAATAACTAAAAAACTTCCCGAAAGCAACCAGCAAACGGTCGGACAGATTACAAAATTTAAGCGTTTGCCTTCCTTAAGTCTAAATCATGTTGGTCTATTTACCTATTCACATTACCAAGGAGCTATTTCTTTAACGTAAAACTGAACATATCACATAGTAAAATACAAAGATACCTTCTGCGTAGTTTTGTGTTACTACTGGACGTTATGTTGAAATTTCTCTCATTATTTTCAAACTTGTCTTGTACTTTCTCCTCCATGGTTCGGTTTTAAAAAGCTTGAAGAGGACAGTCGATTTAAGTAACATCCCGTGAAAATCATTTGTCAGTTCGATTATTCGATATGGAAAATCCAGCACTTTCACTACCACGTGCGTGTTCCTGATCCTGATCCTAATTATCTTACTTCACCTTATTCTTTTAGTAACAATTAGACTTTTGTTAATTTTACAATCTCTATAAATAAAATTAACCGCTTGAACAACTAAGAACTTACAAGTTTTGCACAACCTTCCAGGTGGGTTTATCTATTTAGGCTATAGTTTAGAAATAACCAAGAATACAACGTAACTATTTTGTACTATCAGGTGGCCGCGCTATGAAGCGATACGCGCTATGTTGCAGTTGACATCACATTCCATTTCAGAAAATATTAAAATCGAATTGTAGCCGCCATGAACCCATTTACCTCTCACGACAAACGAATGACCGTTTTATGCGTATCCAGAAATTTAAGACTTTAACTAGTAAAAATCAGAATTTTTTAACTGAGATGCATTCTGAAATACAGTGAAAGTCGCCAATATGAATGTCGCTATGATTCACCTTAATGGTTCGGTAATCGAACGCCTCAACAAAATTGTCTTGTCTTTTACTGAAGCAGTGGTTTAACTCTTTCCTCTGGCCCCCATCAAGAATCCTTTGCTACTATTGACTATCTCTTACTACAATGGATCATATTTATTCAAAAGATAGATAATTGCCAAAAAGTTTTCGCTGTTTGGTTGGCCTACCTTCTCTTTGCGGCCCCTAAAGGATAAATTTGAAGCTTCCCATGTCAGAGTAACATTAACAACGCGATCCAGTACTTTGGCCCATGTATTAGTTTCCATTCGTAGCTCATAACGAATAACGATGAAGGCCTCGGTGCATTCTTAACTGGAATGACCGCTCTATTGTATAGCTAACCAAATAATGTATACTCTCAAAGTACACCATTAAGTACTGGAGAACAAACAGAAATACATACGGGGAAATTTGGTTTTACTTAAGTTCATTGGTTTATACAATTTCTTAAAACATTAAGGGAAATGTTTCCCTAGTCCGCAGGTCCCCCCACATTTCGGGCCCGGCAGTTACGCCACTCAACTGGAGTAGGAGAAAAGAATCGCCCGTGCTGAGACATTTACGTGCCCCCCTTAGTTATTTCAAATAGTAGTAATTTTATTAATTATAAGTAGCCTACTGCAATTTGTTTGGCATACAGGAATAAAGTAAAATTATGAAATTAGCAGATTATAACTGTACTGCATTGTAGTCTTGTTTCCTAGTAGGCCTACTCATTACTACTTTCGTCTGACACTATTCGTATTGGTTTTTACAATTATTTTTTCCACTTACCGCATTGCTTGTTTTACAGAATGTGTTTAGGTTTGATCAAACCATTCCCAAACGGCTTAACGAGTTGAGAAGGGATTAATCAAATCGAAACGCATTCTGTAAAAGTAAAGAAGCAAGTAGGCCTAAAGATTGTACTCACGGGAAAGTGCATACACTAACAGTTTCAAATGTACATTAGAGAACGATACCACAGGGCTCACGTGTGCGTAATGACAAGTCATAACCTGTCGTTTGTCTGTACTTTCAAACAAAATTTGAGGTTCAAAAATTTTACTTTTTATTTTTCTTATCAAGGTTCGGTAATCATAACTGTACCAGGTCCCAATTAGTTATTCCTCTACTGAAAATCCATTTCTTATTAAAAAATAAAAAACGTTATTTGCTCGAAAAAGAGTTTGCCTCGTGTTTAGTGTATTGTTCTATTCTGTTCAGGCTGCGAAAGCGCCCGCGCGCCCACACACACAGAGTAAACGTTTAGGCGACACGATGAACTATGACAATTATAATACACTTAATAAACAAATTCTGTGCTATTAGTAAAACGCGTGGGAGCTGGCGCGGTTCGCTAAATTATCAAAGCTTCCGCTAATATTGCCCGGCCACCTGTAAATAGACTACTGTCGACATTGTACACATTTCAATTTGAATTTGACTGCGGACTTTTGCCATCACAGGAAAATATTTAAATCCAACGTTTCGGCCACTTAAACAATCATCAGCCGTCTTCAGGCTAATTATACACTAACACATGTAACGAATTAGATCACCCAGTGATGGAGAGTTAACACAGTAATAATAACAAAACTTCACATAATATTTAATCAAAAGATACAATAATCTAAATGAATACCTACTATGAAAAACACAACACTCACAAAACACAAGCACAATGCGCACGAACAATTGTACACTCTTGCTGACCTTGGTGGTGAGCATTTTTATGGAAGGTTTTTATAAATTCGGCAAATTTGGAAAATCTGGCTGAATTTTAAGCAACTAAATTTGACTTACCTCTTTAGATTTTAAAGTTCAGTAAAATTATTTTCCGGACTGTACGGCCGTGAGCAAGAATTGGCCGTGGATTAGCCTAGCTCTCGGTTAATCGACGGCTTCGAAGCAAACGGAACACCCACTGATTATCGCTTCCGCAGCTGCAGTCGAAACGTCTGCCCAACTGAAGTTGACGCCGGCCATGTTATGATTTCAAAATCTTAACCTTTCTTTCTAATAATAACAATACATTTATTTTAACAATAACAGAATCTGCAACTTAACACACAATTATATAAATTTTTACAGATGGCATATAATTCTTATGTCAGTTTCAAAGTAATACAAAAACTAATTTATGTCATAACAAAGCAAATGGTCGCATTTATAGTTGATGCAAAAACTGGAAAACTAAGCTTAAAAAATGAAGTCTGTTAATATAAAATGTAGTCTATACCATAAATAGAGAGAACCCTATTCTAGTGGTAGTATCGTGGCAAACGACTGAGTTGGAAGCAGTTTGGGACTCCAATCAAAATGGTCAGTAGAAAACAAAATACTGATAATGATATAGCGTATGCATAGCAAGCAGAGCCCATGGTAAGTATAGGCTCGAGGATGTAAATATCAGGTAAACTGTTTATTAATACGATAGAAACAAATTAATGTCAGTCTCTGTGAATAATTAAATATGAAATTCGATTTTTAAAATATGTTTGATATGGAAATGTTTTGAGCAGAAATTTACGAAGCCCCACGTCAGCTATCTGAATCTAATGCTAGCAACTGATAGATATATCGTACCATCGACCTTCAATAACTCAAGGCCTGTCCGCCCTCTTTCCACTTAACGAGCCTACAATTGTATTTATAATGTGTCCAAATAGGTGTCTAAATCATGCGATTATTTTGCTCTGTACTCAAATAATAATTATTTTAAGTCCCAGTCAAGTTTATTTGTGTAACCAAGCAAGTAATAAAGTACAGGAGCGGAAATTCGCCAAAATGCGACAAGAACTAGCGACGCCTGATTTTTAAAGGTTTTAGCGCCCTAGGTTGATGAATTTTTTGCACCCCGCTCATTTCACCTTCCAACCTTTCAAACAACGAGTATTATGCAAGATTTACTCATACATTATAAGCTAATTATTATTTAGGAACATGTGAGTTGTATGAACGAAAATTCGTCTTGTTTCTATTTTAATCAGGTAAATTTATTTAACTTATTTCAATAGCATGAGCACATTGGCAACTTATAGGCCTAAGTAACGAAAATATTACGAAAAGTCCTATACACAAAGTAAATCAAAAGGCTAAGAACAAATATTTTTCAAATAATTTTCATGTCCATTATTAATTGATGGAAATTTTTATTTACTCAAAGCTTATTTTTCTGGATTTTGCAGTTTGCAAATCAATGAAGTATTTCATTTAAAAAAAATGCTTTGCAGAAGTTCATTTTCAGTGAATAAAAGTGCCAGGTATTTCATTTTTTCTTGGCCCAAGGTAGACTTTAAATAACTTTTTTAACCGGCTTAGGGCTGAAAACGATCTTTATCCGTTACAATTTGCGACTGTCATGCTCAAAATAATTTGCAAGGCTACTTCAACATTCGACAATATGGATTGCGCACTACTTGATTTTAAGACCGTTAAGAATCTACATGGATCAAAATGCTTCCTTTCTTTTGGTTTGGTTTCTTAGCTTAGGATTCTTCTACTCATAAAATTTACTTTCTTTTAAAAATGTTTTTAAACGAACATACTCTGCAGGAAACGATGTATCCAAGTCTGAAATATACATTTTCAAAAAGTTACTAGCTTTTTCTACTACATCGGAATTTTTTATTTCTTTTCCATTGGGAACATGAATTTTTTTTATAGTCTTGATCTCTTAAATGTCAGTGCTCCCTTCCCAAAAGTTTACGCCCTTGGCTACATATTGGTAAATCAGGCCCTGAGAAGTAGAACAGTAGACAGTGATATAAACGATAAGGTAACATGGAGGCCTGCGCAAGGAAACCTTGTAGTCACAAAAGTCGTAAGTACCCAAAGAGAATTTTTAAATTAAATTCGTCTACGGAAAGAAGAAGACGAAGGTAAAGAAACAGTGATAAACGAGAATAATGGACGTTCGAAACAGTTAACGTGGAAGCTGAGGAGAAATGTTTCTACTCACAGTAAAGTATTTTTCACATAACAGAGAAACTGACAAATTCCAATTCAACATTCCAGTCAGTAGGTTCTGTCATGAAACAGGGAACTTTATGGAGAAAGATGTTCACATGTCTTTACGGAGACGAAAGACAGATTTCGTGATGTATCAAAAAGAGGCAGACGACAAGCATTGAATGTGTTTGTGGAAAATCACGATGGCATGTTAACTACTACGGAAATGTCACGTTTCAATTTCATATCCTGGACACGTTTTCAGTTAAAGAAGAAAGGACGCACCACAATTTATGAAGCGATAGTGTGAGAAGAGTGAACTGTTTAAGTAGGCTATAAACGAGAGAAATAAGCGTCGAAAAACATAATCACAAGGAATTATTTATTTTGGCACAATAATTTTATTGTTATGGTATTAGAGGAAGCTGGCTACAAAGAACTTTAAGAACCCAAGATATTGTGGAAATGCCGTCAAAGACGAAAGTAAAGTACTGATCTTTGAGAAAACACGAACAACGAAAAGATGGAAAAGATAGATTGAGAAACTGTATTGTACAAGAAACAATTATTGAGATAGAACCGGAAGCTGAAGGAGAAGAAGAGAAGCCAGGACCTATTATGGGAAGTGAGTTCGATGAAACTATGAAAAAACTGAAGAAAAATAAAGCCTCTGGAGTGGACGCAATCCCTGCAGAACTAATAAAAATCTAAGGAGAACGGAGGGTAGACTATACAATCTACATACACGGAATAATTCCGGAAGACTTTCCAGAGAAAAGCAAGGCAATCAAATGTGACACCAATGCCGCACAATTAGCTTATCTAAACAGACCTCCAAACTTCTAACCACGATCATTCATAAAACAGTAGAAACGAAGATAGAAGAAGTGCTCACGGAGAAACCATTTGGGTTGAGACGAGGAAGCGATGTTGGCTCTGAGAATAGTCATAGAAAGTGAAGCAAAAGTTCCTTGGTTTTGTGGATATAGAGAAGTCGTTTGATAATGTTAACTGGCAGATGTTTAAAGTACTGGAACATATTACGGGACAGACAAATAATTTGGCAGCCGTATAAAAATGAGATAGCGCTGTTTGGAAAATACAAGAAGAAGCAAACATTCGAAAAGATGTAAGACAGGGTTGCAACCCTCTGTCCTCCATTGTTTAATTTATATATACAGGACGCTCTTAATAGAGGAAAGTCTTACAGAACCGACCACCTTAGCTATTTTGATTATAATATGTGCAAATTTTGACCAAATCATATTTAAAATGCAGTTTTATATTACCTAATAAGTTCTTAGCGAACGACAGAATATGGTTTCTCTTTTAGTTTATTGAATGTCTTGATTTTTTACAAATATGAAAAAGTCTAATTTTCGGGGTGTGTAGAAATTGTCGTCCAGTACCGACCACTTATTTTTTTAAACTTTTTGAGGTCAAAACAATAGGCTAACGAGATTAATAATAGAATTTTATTTAAGAACTCAAGAATACACAGTTTAATGACTTAAATATTAGATTTCGTAACTAAAATAATTGAAGAAAGTCAACCAATAAAAATTAAAACTGAAATTCTACAAACTAGGCTTATATTCTTAGGGACAGTTCAGGATGACGTGCCATAAAGTCATAATAAAACTGCTTCCCGGCAACTTTATGATTCCTATTAAATTGGTGAGGTACCTGTAAATGCTCAGCCAAATCAAACGTCAATTTCAAAAACTCTTTCCTACTGAGAGGCATGAATTTGTTGTCCAAATCTTTAATATAATAAACAAGCTGTTTTTCCATGCTCTCGTCAAATGTCTTTTTATAGCTGCCCATCTGAGGCGTTAGATTTACAGTTTTACCTGCTTGAATGGCTCTCAGTTTGTGCCCTAACGTGGTTTTTGGCACACAAAAAAACCTCAGATGCTTGTCTTTGTGACATTCTATTTGACATAACTTCATTTATTGCCGTTTTCATATCTTCCACAGACCATTTTCCTTTCTTTCTTTTATCATTTTCAGCCATTTATCTCTAAAAAAAAGAAAGAAAGAAATAATACTTTTGCCTTTAAAAAACTAAATTTGGTCGGTACTGGACGACAGTTGGGTGGTCGGTACTGTATGAACGCCACGTGGTAATGATAATGCAGATTCTAGTGTAGTTTTATAAGATGTCGCAAAACTGTTACTAGTTATCTTTACTTAATAGACTATAGATCATATTAAATGAATAATTAAATCAACTACATAGCTTAATAAGAAGAAACAAGATCGTTAAAATAACTTGTCGCGCGTAAAATAACGAGAACAACTTTCAACGTCTCACAGTTTAAGAAACACTGAACGAAAAAAGTAGTCCACGGACTGTGTTACATATGACGACAGTATACTTCCTCTCATGCCTAGCAGCTGCTGCTATCTGTGACCAGAAGCGAAAATTAGCGGCTGGTCGGTACTGTAGGACGGTCGGTACTGTAAGACGTTCCCCTATATATAACTTATATATATATATATTATTTTTTGTACATGTAACTCAAAGCTTCTTGCAGCAATTATATAATAGTGTGGTATTGTTCAATATAATTTCTTCTGCAAGTAGAGTATTGTGTTTTTGTTGTTTCAATACCTTACGCACGTTTCACTGGAAAAAAATCAGCATCATCAGATGCTTGTAAGTAAATCAGTAACAAATAAATAATTATTTCGATTGTTGTTGTTATAGGGGAAAAGGTTTTGAGCAAAGAGTACGATTTAAAAATAAATGTTAATAAAACCAAAGTGATGGTCTGTAGTAAACATGGACAGTCCAGTAAGAATATAGGGCCTATTGCTGAATGTGAAAAAGATAGAAGAAGTTAGAGAGCTCACCTACTTAGAAAATAAAATCACAGAAGACACAAAAGTAACAGAGCAATTTTGAGTAGGATCGGACAGGCTAAAGTTGCATTTAACAAAGAACGGAAATAACTGACTTCTAAGGAAATAGTCCTGGTTCCTGAAGAGTTGCATATGAAGCATAGCTCTATATGGATGTGAAACGTGGACAGCTAGAATAGAGGAAAATAGAAGACTTGAAGCACTGTAAATGTGGTGTTATAGGAAGTTACTGAAAGTAAGATGGGTCGACAAGGTTAATGATGATGAGATTCTGACCAGAGTTGAATAAATAAGAGGTTTTGGGAAAAATATTGTGAAGTAAAGGTTTGAATTTATTGGCCACGAGAATTATGCGTCACGAGAATTTGATAAAAACAATAATAGAAAGTTACATTGAAGGAAAAAGAGGAAGAGGAAGACCGAGATAAATGCTACAAACCAATCTGCAGATTGCTAACTAAAGAGAAAGAGGTATAAACTTATCCGAGAATGCTTGACGAATACACAGAGAAAATGGTCTCCGATAGTTTAATTTAGAAAACTGGTTGAACTGAGAGCAACACAGGACGACAAGTTCCCGGATTGATATTGCAAGACGATATAAGTCACGCCACTAAAGGAATGTTCGCTTCTTTTGTGGTCAATGAAGTGACACCTAGGGTCTAATGACAAACACCTCTTCGCCTTACGCGACCTACAGTTCTGCTAAAAAATAAAGGCTAATAATTTTGCCTGGTTTGTACGTGAGGTCGAAGACCCCACACGCTCGGAGCGCCGAGGTAGAAAAAATAATTAGTTTGGATCGCGCTACGTGATGTCAGCACCTGCCCGCTGTTATAATCAGCCCGGGCATCAAAATAAATCAATTTGGTAAGGCAGAGAATAGGGCCTGAACACGGCAATCTGGCATGCGCCACCCTCGGGGCTAACCTTATTTACTTAACCAAATACATTCTCTATAATTATTTTTTGTTAACCCAGCTGAAGCATAGTTTACCACCAATTATAAAATACTGACAATTACTACAATAGCAGTTGTGTGTCGCCCGTGTACAACAGGTAGCCGAACGCTGATACACTACATGTCTGAAACAGCCCTTACAACAACACAAATTCTACTGGCTTTGTTATCTTTTATTGTGCCGTTTTCAGCCTTTAGAGATGTATAATTTCTGAACCCTCGTTTTCAATTCCAATTCCCTTTCTTTCATGATGTCGTGTATCTAGTATCCTGGCGGAGTCCCAGTTAAGTACGTGTTTCTGCCAAAATCCTTCCGCCATATATCCAACAGTAGACTACATAATGTGGATTATTCCATGTTCGTCGTCATCGACGCCTCTGCTTCAATTTATCGACATATTCTCTCCTTAATCTGCTGTCTCTGTTCTACTTTTTTTCTCCATTAACGTTTGGTCGTGTTCCTGCTCTAAATAGGCCGCCTGATACTATGCAATGCCTGTTCGTTTAAAAGACGTTTCCTGAATGTCCATGCTATGTAATTTTCTGTAAAGCTTTAGTTGCTTTACTCAAAAAATGAATTCCGTATTGGAATTAATATCAAGAAAATCCACACTGGTACACTGGTATTATATCACTATTATTACGAGTATAACGAAACAATAATAACCCCCTACTATTATAACAGTAGCAATACTGTAATAGGCTTACCATTATAATAGTATTACACTATTGTGGCTAGTAAACTCGCTGAGCTGCAGAATTCGCTCACTATTTTAAAGTGGACACATTTATTGTTAGATAAAATCAAATTGTTAAATTATGATTTCTTTAAAGCTGCGAGTAAGATCTGGCTATAGAAATTATGATGTAAATGTTAAGTTAAGTAAGTTCCAGACGATCTGTGGAACAATCGACCGCATTTTTAGAAACAAGGTACGTCGAGATACAAAATTAAAGTCTTACAAAGGTATGGCAGTCTCTATACTGTCATATGGGTGTGAATTATGGACAACAACCAACAAACAAGACAGTAAAATACAGGCCTCGGAAATGACATGAGAAGTTAAAACTTCTTAAGAGGAGTTAAAAAGTGTTCTAAACTTGGCCGTATAAGAAATGGGGCCATAAGAGAAGAGTTACAAGTTTTTAACTTGAATGAAAACTTAAAAGATTACAAAAAACGGTGGAAAGGCCACTTAGAAACAATGTCAGATTCTAGACTGGCTCGAAGTACAAAACTGTAGGACACAGGCGTGCGGGTACTGCGGAAGGCGGAACAGGCACTATACTGTGTTGTAGAGATGATGATGAGTAACGTTCTCTGCTTAGCGTCAGACAATAAACATTACCACGAAGTGACCATACGTCTTTTCTCATATTTTGTGTTTATTATTCTTACTTTTGATGAGTTTTGTTAAATGTATTTTACAAATAAAAAAGTTTCAAATAATATGATAAGTAACAAAGTTGACTATTCCGTACAAAAAAAAAAAAGAAATACAAAATCTAACGGTGCTGCTAGGGACTGCAGTCATTTTATAAACGTTTGATAGACTTTCACAATTTTTGTCTAAATTTTGACTTCCATTTTTGGCCCGTTTTGGCCCTAAATTTAAATATATTCAAAGTAAACACTACATTCGAATTGTGGTTAAAATTCCCTTTGATCTAAACTAGACAAAACTTTTTGAGTTTAAAAACAATTTATTCTTATTTTAAAGAGGACCCACAATTTTAAAATGTTGATAATTTTGTTTTACTTTTGATACCCTACATGATTTTTTGATTTATAAAAATTATTTTTTTTCCTCCGCTCGGAAAGAACGTATGTGGAGGCAAATGTAAAACGGTCGAGTTAAAACTGAGAACTCGCTTCGTTCGTTTAATAATTATATAACATAGGCCTATACTCATATAGTTTTAATATGTAACATAATGATGATAACATGGAACCTTGTCTATAGGCCCTGGGCTTAGACTTAGCGACAAGTCGCTCGTTAGTGAGTGGGTCGGCAATCATACACGTCAAAAAGTGAACATCTATCACAGATGTATTTAATTGGGCCCATCAGCTTACGCGCTATGAGAGAAATATCAGGGCAAGTCTAGGATCAAGTGGACTGGATGACTTCAAATTACCAATGCTTGGTTTAAACGTACAAATAAAAGAATTTAATTTTAAAATTCCTTAACCCAAGAATCGTAAAACTTAAAAATCTCCTCTTCATTACCAGTCAATAATGACGCCGGTATATTCCAAATCAAATAGACTGTTAAGTGTCAACACATGAGGTAGTACACTTGATTTGCAGAACTATGAAATGTAACATTAGTAGGAAAAAACTAATAAAATACTGGAATCTTCCATCAGAGAACTTTTCTTGAGAACCTACGTGTCAGCGACTTTGGTTTACACTCGCGATAATCTTGGATCCAAATCACCTTCCTAACTACCAGTCAGCAACTAAATAAACAGCCTGAAGGGAAGAGCCTGAAAGTTAAGGAAAGGCGTTAGTAAATGAGAGTTACAGAAAGACAGGAGAAGAGTTCCTGAAGTAGAAGTGTGTATTAGTGCCAATAGCACTGCAAAGTGTAAGAAAGACTTTTAGAAGTTCAACAAAATATTTAGGGTTACTCTCTTGTAAAACAAAACAGTAAATTGTATACGAGAAATAAAACGTTAAATAAATGTAAATAAAAATGGTAATAAAAAATGTTCAGTAATATGGAAGATGTTCAGTAAATGTTCAATAAAAATGTTGATAGAAATTACCTTTAAGATGTTTATAGCCTACTATTTCCAAAAATTTACTCATTTTATTATTATTTTATTATTACTCCTGATAGGCCTATTAAATTTCTGTTTCTGACAAAAAAATATTACCTACCGTTAAGTTTAAATCAAAAATTAAAAGAAATCCTATTAAAAAGCGAAGCGGAGTTATTTTTCAACCCGTCCTCTAACACTCGGTAGTATACTGGCAATTGTTTGTAACGGCGAATCGTCACTCCACGAATGCTATACAACAGTACTGTGACGTGGAAAAAACACGAGTATTCTGAACAATCGCTGGAAACGGCTTTAGGTAATTATCAGTGATCCTGCGTTATCCTTCCTTCTTATCAGGCGTATAACGTTCTTGCATCTCACATCTATCTAACATTTACTTGTTCTACTGTGCACGTTCTTCCCCCATTCCAGTTCTTCTTCGTTCTTCCTACCGCTTCAATCGATTTATTCTTATCTCTTCTTTTACACTTGCAACTATTATACGTGAAAAATTCCTTGTGTCTCAAGTCCTGAAACATTTCTTATGTCTCAAGTCCTGATATTTATATCCTGGTGATTAATCCTCGTAATATAATAATAATAATAATAATAATAATAATAAATAATTTTATTATTATTATAGCTTCTTGTACTGGTTGACCAACAGATTCAACTTATTGTGTCGTGATATAGAGGTTTTCCTTCACTCTTGGACTAGAAGGACTCATACAGACCTCCTCTTTTCTCATCGAGTTCTTCTTGGACTTAATGGATTGACCACGACCACTGGTTTGAAGGTCCCTACCTACACACTGCGTGTAAGTTCCAAGTTTATTATGGACACTCAGGATCATGTAGTCCGGTTGTGACTATATATATATATAATGCATTCACCTATGTTGACGTCCTCGACTTCTTTACTGACCAAAGGGAGTTTCAACGGGCAGTAAGGGATGGAATGCACGTGTTTGACCTGCCACATTCATTTTGTGCCGTGACTTGTTGCTAGAGGCGTAGTACTTAGAATTTACTGTCTTCTGTTTTTTTCTTGTCACAGACGTCTTCTTACTTGACACAATAAATCCCTCAGGTTTTGTCTTTTTCAGGCGTGACCTGTTCCTCTACTGAGTGTCCTAGTGGGAGATAGGCAGGGCGTAGGCGTAGGCTTGTATGGGAGCTCTGCAAAATTATAATAATTATTATCTTGGTACCTCTCAGCTATTCTGTGTTATAAAGCAGTGACTTCTAACTGGCGGTTCGCGACCTTATTTTGTAAAATCAATTTAATATTCACTCTATTCACTTTAATATGTTAATGAATAATATAGTATTATTTTAACTTATAATGGTCTCCCAGGCGAAACCTATGATAAATTGAGACTAACAGCAGATTCCATGTGTTTGCTCTAGCAGTCCTTTTCATGACAAGACCCAGTCTACTTCCAATAGACGCGATTGTCTTATGTTCCGTAATCAGACGTATCAGTTATTCAAACTACGTACAAGTGTTTTCAGCACGATGTGGACATTTCTGCTGATCGACGTCAGTTTTCATGTAAATATACAACTATTTCATATCTTCATTATTATAATGAGTCAGAAATACAGTAGCAAGAATTCTAAATGTGAAAAATGTACACTGTTTACTTATTTACAATTACTCACTTGCAATAAACACTGACTTTTTTATTTTTACGTTACTTACCGAAAATTGATCGCTTATTACGCGGCCGGACGGTAGCTTTTAGAGTTATAGATGATCTAAGTGTAAACCACTGTTATATTATACATGGTCTATGACATTTTCCCACTGTTATTCTTAGACATTTTCCCGAATCGAATATCCCGAATATTAAAATATATAATATTTATGAATATTTATTTTTCGACTTTCTAAATTACAATATTGTGAGCTAGTGCTCGTAGGTGGGTCCAAAGGGGGTGTGATGCGAACATATGCTTTCATAGAAGAGAAATGCACCAGCCTCTCCACTCCAACTCTACTCTCACCTACACGTCGGTGGGCCCTGTTACTCCGAGCAATACACTGCAAGGTTGTGGTAAGCAATCCCTTCGGCGGAGTGGATCGGTAAGCAAACGAGAGATGGGGTTTCTGTCAGGGCACTCTGGGGGTATCCTGGACCCTGGCCTGGCAGGATGGTGCACATCGGCAGCAGGATGTGCATCTAGTGTGGAGGCGGAGGAGGATATAGTAGCCCAACGGCTGCACACATGGGCTGAGTCAGTTACCCTACTGCGACTGGGCAGAGAGAGCTCGTCAGCTGAGGTGAAAGCAACTCTCTAGGGGAAGAGCACCCCGAAATCAAAGTTCCTGGTCCTCCAGGTTGGGGGTTGGATCGGAGAATTCACATAGCCCATCTGTAAAACTTTTATGTGCAGAAACCTCTCAGTTTCTTTCGCCAGCCAGGGGAAGGCGGTGTGAACTACGATGCGCGTCATATCCTTGGGACCCGGAACTAGAGAGCAGCTGCCCTTGACCGGGGCAACTGGTGGAGGCTGTTAAGAAGGCCTTGACTCAGTAATGTGTTGTTGCGCCGCTGAAGAAGAAGAAGAAGAAGAAGAAGAAGAAGAAGAAGAAGAAGAAGAAGAAGAAGAAGAAGAAGAAGAAGAAGAAGAAGAAGAAGAAGAAGAAGTATTCGTAGGTACTCTATAATAGGGTCTTCTTTTTTCATAGTCCATCACGATACCTCGGATTCTTCTTTTGTACAGCCAACCATTTCTTCTTAGGTCCTGCTTCAACACTTCTGCCAATTCAGCGAGAACTGTTTCAGGATCAACTCGTTCTTTCTGAAACTCTGTCAGGGCCGAATACAAATCTGAGTGATGCTTACCGAAACCGGCACGGATGCTAAGTAACTTCTAAGGATTTTAGCAGGCGGCTGTTCCGGATGTTCCTCAGCACTTCTTTTTAAATTGTACTTAATTATTTCGGCTGCGGTCACCTCTCTGTTATATTTATGGTTATGTGGAGATAGTAACGGGCATTTTTCTATCTCAATACGTTGCTGGCTAGCTGGAATAGTGATTGCTCTTGCACTGTATTCACGCTGACATAACCTACTGCGATCACAATAAGTCCGGCCTATAATAGTTTTTTATCTTCTGTATACGAACCACCGATATGTAACTTATTACCCGCAACTTCGATTGAAAACTCCACTTTTATAAAAGTAGATGTTGACTTTTACTACTTCAGTTTTGTTGGCACAAAAAATTTGGTCAATGTTTACTTTCGAAATTTGAATTTCAGCGTTTCCATGGTTACTAATTTGGGAACATCCTATAATATTCGGTATATTCGATCCGGCAAAATACACTCGGGGCCTAAATGTTCGCCGAAATAACGATTCGGTATAAAAGTCATTCGGTTTTTACGTTTCGGGAAAATGTCCGGTAATCATGACAAATTCTGACACAATACTACTTGTTATAGCCTGTTTAATTGTGTTCGGACCACTTGGCACGTTTCAAGCATTACTGTAGCTGTTTTATTCTTGGCACTTCAGTGAAGCTTAGGTAGATTAGTTGCCAGGTTTTCACAGATCGTACAAAACCACATACTGTTTATTTTCTGGTCCGCATAAATTGACAAATCATATCACTGTTCTTCTCTAACGTTGTTTATCCTTATTGGAGAGGTAGTGACCAGAGCTTGCTCGATTTTAAATGACGCGTTTGTAAGATAAACTAGAGCCCCTCCTCTATATTTGTGATATCTTTGTTTCCGACACTGTGTTGTATGTTGTACAGATATCATCGTGGTTTGGTAATATTTCAATATAATTCTTACGGTTACCTGTAGCAATACTCTGGACTTGGGTGGAGACGATCAATTCTACCAAAGAAAGCACCACGCTCTAACTGTCTCTTTGCTTGCATTTTCCGTGCTATAAGGATACATTTGATTATTATTATTATTTTCCTGTTGGGGGACAAGCTGATTAAATCTAAGCCGGCGGCCGAGTATCTGGGGGTGCACCAACGGCTTCGTTAAGGCATTGCGGCGTTAAGCTGAAAGCCGACTCTTGTTGTCGGACACCGACTCGATCCCCCATTACTGGTGCGAAGTTTGGGCCGAAGAAAGAAAGTAAGGAAAAAGGGAA
This sequence comes from Magicicada septendecula, assembly GCA_034769895.1. NCBI lineage: Eukaryota > Metazoa > Arthropoda > Insecta > Hemiptera > Cicadidae > Magicicada > Magicicada septendecula. The sequence goes on along the minus strand of CM068376.1, from coordinate 353,635,218 downwards.
GTACCGTAAGCAGATGGCTTAGGTACAATGAAGAGGAGATTTAGGATCGCCAATTCCTATAGAACTGTTTCGGAGCCTACAATGTTGGTCATCACTGGAGCTTTGATGGCTGTAGAAGCCAGAAGGATGGGAACACTAAATGTGGTGCTGGCAGCTAAGGTGGGAGCCAGATGGACGGCGAGGCTTGTTGGAAACCTTACTGAATGGGTAGATTGACCGAGATCAGCGTCATGCTCACCAGCAGGAAGCCTTGGAACATTTATGGTCTCCTGATGTTGCGTAATGCATTTTTCCTTCTCCGCAAAAAATTCTTATTATAATCAATATTATTTACTTTTAGTGGGCAATAAGCCGTCAAAAGCGTTTGGTGATTATTCAATACTGAAGGCCTCGTTTATACATGGAGCGTAGTCTCCATACAGGCCTAATAGGTATACCATCTTTAGTGGTGTACATTAAAGTATTTCATTATAGCGATAAACGTGGATGGGTGTGCGCCCTCATGTTAGGATATTAAAGTCAGTGGCCAGGACACACGCGCGCGCGCGCGCGCGTACACACACGTCTTTTGTGTGAAAACACTACTGAAATTTTCTTGTCTCACATGTGTCGTCGTAACACATTTAGACGTTTATTTTTACAATAATCAGCGATTAAGTTACTGTGGCGCACACGCCTGTGTGTGTGTGTGTGTGTGTGTGTCCTAATATTTTTCTGGTAATGTTAGCTACATCTCGCAGCCTCAATGTGGAGATAAACGGATGCTCGTATGATCATATGGGTTTCTAACTAATATAGAAACTTCATGAACATCCCTGTTCGTTGCTGTACATAGGCTACTTATTCTAGCACGATGACAGGAGTCATCTCAATAAAGTCACCGCTGTAGTTACGTCGCGCAGAGTGGAGTACGCGCGCGTGTCTACATCTGACCAAAAGTATTCGTTGTTCGTTACCGCAGTTTGCGGTCAGGATACGGCGCTTTCCGTTGTCTGTTAGAATAGTACTGTTTTCTCATGATGCATTGGGACGAAGCGCATTTGGGCCCGTCGTCCATAAAAATGACAGAAAATAAGAGGAAAAGTAAGTAAGAAAAAATAATTTTCCCCGTAGAAAACTTATAATTTCTATTTCACATTTATACGTACTGCTGTATACTGTAGAACTCCCAACCCACATTCAAAGTAATATTGTGTGTGTGTGTGTGTGTGTGTGTGTGTGTGTGTGTGTGTGTGTGTGTGTGTGTGTGTGTGTGTGTGTGTGTGTGTGTGTGTGTGTGTGTGTGTGTGTGTGTGTGTGTGTGTGTGTGTGTGTGTGTGTAATTGTGCATAAGTAATATTGCGATTGGTATTATTAAAACTATTTGTAGGGTATAGGCTATGTACGTACTCACATGTATTTACGTTAGCCACTGTTTATTTACAACTTATGTATATTGCTGCATACTATTTATAGAGACTATTTATAGAATACACTAGAATGTTCTGTATGAATGTACTAGTACATTTATAGTTAACGTATTTTATTCTACAATGCTCTAGTTCTAGCACCTAGACTATTCTAGTAAGTGACAAAGGACGGTGAATGACGTCATTACCCCGGTGTTGACAGTATTTATTGAGAGTTCGATTACAGAATTAGTGCGTGTATTTGATACCACATATGTGGATCAGTATTACGCTATATTTGTTTGTCGTTTGTATAAATTATGATTGTGTCAATAACCGATATCACAGTTGTGAATCGCAATTTGTATTTTCAAATATGTTATATTTTCAACTGTAAAAATTGTTTGTGATAACGATAAATAAACAAGGTATCGACGGTGATTCGAGTGTGTTTCTGTTTCTATCGCTGCCTAGAAGACGACAGTACTCGCCAGACTATTTAATACCGGATAACTAACTTATATCGTAAGTAGCCTGGGCCCAACCTAACACATGTATACGTTTGTTATTATGTGTAACTAAAAGTGGTTTTACCACATGAAATTTTATCTACTATTACAACAACAACAACAACAACAACTACTACTACTACTACTACTATACTATTTAGAATTGTTTCCATCTGTTTACACACTACAAGCTCTAGAACCGGTCCTCTATCTACCTCACACGGGTGCGGTTATGAGGCTGACGTTTCATTTGACTATCACTATTACAGCAGGGTTAGGTGAATAGGCAGAGAAATGTATGAAGAGCACAACTGTAGTCTTCTCCAGAAGCAGACTCTACGTAGGCGATACTCCCCTGCCCTGATCTCCCGGTGTCAAGTACCTCGGGCTTCAGCTGGATCGTCGTCTCACCTGGCGGACACATTCCGAGCAAGTAGCCCGCAAAATTACCAGTCGTCTTTACAAGCCCCGACCCCTACGTTGCAGAAAATCTACAACCCACCGCCTAGGAAAACTTACCGTCATCACGTATGTGGCGCCGATCGTTATCTACGCGATCCCTCTTTGGGGCTGCTTGGCTAAAACCCATAGCGTTACGTTTCAATCTCGCCTGGGCCGAGGATTGCGCTGGGCATGTAAAGCTCACTATTTGACTTCAAACCAGACCATCTTCGTGCCGGTTCCTTGATCGCCACTATACGGACACTTTCCAGAAAGTTCTACCGCTGCTGTGTCCATTTCCAGGGCAATCGCCTAATTAGTGCCGTCGGTCGCAACCAGTCTACTTGATCCTCACAGCCGGCAACAGGAACTCTGGACGCGGCACCTGGTCACCAGTGTTTGGTCCCCAGAAGACGTAGCAACGACATAACGAAGCATCAGTAACACTCGAGAAATCCTTAGAAAAGTGAACACAGGAAAATTTAGTACAAGTGTCTAATCGTAACAGAACAAAATATTACGCAGTTACAATGAAATGACTTCAGAATTACGAAAACGTAGACCTACCTTTGCAAATTACACTAGTCACATAATCTACATCATCATTGTTGTCGTTTCATCCCCATCATTACTGGTAGTTAGCAACAATAAAAGTCAATCATTCGCTTACTAACATATTTGAGATTTTCACAAATATGGTTATATATCCCGTGCTTTATCGTTACCATGATCTGGTTCTCAATGTGGGTGACGTAAAAAGTTAGATAGAAACGAATTCAGTATTTTTTTACTTTCTGAAATCAATAAAAACTAATAGGAAAAAGATAGAAAAAGTGGCCGATTAAAAATAATTCAGCGTGTAACTGGTAGTAGTATAATTAAATAGCAGCAGTAATAACTAGGATGCAGATGTTTTCGTAATGGAGAGCAGTTTGCCGGACACCTGTATTCAACTCTCGCCAGATAGACATTATAACTTGTAAGGTAAACAATGAAACATATACTTAAATAGCAACAAGGCCTCAGATCTGTGAGCCACACTGATGGCTTCATACATTGTTCACCGTGTAATCATCATAGCATAGCACTGTGGTGCCACGTTAAGGATGCACCATTCTGTTCCAACTCACCGTACAGCCGCTTCCACGTAATATTGTAGAACTCTTAATTAATATTACTACAGGTCAAACCGGAGTCACCATTACCAAACGCAGCTTTAATAGCTAAATACAACCGCAACTTTTAAACCTACAAATAATTATATATATTTACATAATATACATGTGTGTGTGTGTGTGTGTGTGTGTGTGTGTGCGTGTGTGTGTGCGCGCGCGCGTGTGTGTGTGTGTGTGCATGAATTATAAGAATATTTCTTCTGCAAGTATAATATTTGAAGTTTTATTGGTTTATATAAAAACCTGACGCACGTTTTAACAGAGTATTCTGAACGTTTCAGTGTACTACTTTACTTACTTACTTTATCCAACGCCTGTCCTTGGCCTCTCAGCCATGCGACGTCGAGCCTCCCAGTAGCGATGAACAGGATCCAGGGGTGTATCAGAGAGATCAATGCACGTCATCAGGTGTTCACTCTCCATCATGCCTGAGTGGCATAGGGGGCAGTTGTTGTCTTCTGCTACCCCGATGCGGTGCAGATGGCTTTGTAGGTAGTCATGGCCAGTTGTTAGTCGGAATCTTGCAACCGCTTCCGATCTTTCTAGATTTCTGGAGATTGGACCTTGAGATGCCAGGCGTTCCCATCTCTTGTTTGCACTCAGCTCCTTCATCATCTCTCTGGTGTGGTTGCTTATGGAGCGGCTAATTAAGTTTCTTGCAGCTTTCAAGGTCATAGGGGCCACTGGTTGGTCTGCTTCAGCTCCTTTTGAACGAACGTTTCAGTGTGAATTAAAGAATTCTCGACTTTGATTCGATTATAATATAAATTAACGAATAATCGATTTTATTTCAATTTAAATTTTTGATTGCTGTAATATTTGTTTGTGCAGTCAGCTGATTTGATGTTACATAAAAAAATATTTCATTTTTATATATATTTTTAATTTTATTAAATTATAATCTTAAATAGCCTGTCATCTTGCTTTCTTTTTAAATATATTTGTTTTTTAATTGGTGTATTATTATTATTATTATTATTATTGTCTTTGTATGCATTGATATTTTTCCAGATATTAATTTTTGACCTTTTTGTATGTTTTGCATGTTTTGTATGTTTTTTTTTTAATTAATAGGTATTGAAGATACAGAATATTCTGTGACACGTGCGTCAGGCTTTTGTATAGGCCTATAAGACTTACAAATAAAACTTCAAATTTTATACTTCCACAAGAAATCTATTCTTATAATTCTCAGAGGATAACCGCAAGAAACTAAAATAACCAGAGTTACGGGAAAAGAAAAGATGCGTGTGCGTGTGTGCGCGCGCGCGCGCGCGTGTGTTCTTATTTATAGTTGAATCCTACGTTGTGTTGTGCTGTTTTCCGCAACGTTTCGTCAGATGCTTATCCGCCATTTTCAGGTAAATTCCTGCTTGACGACTTAAGATGGAAATGTCTTGTAACCCTATCATTGTATCCTATGTCATCGAGGAGGAATCTTTCTGAAAATGGTAGACATGCGGAAAGCAGCGGGATTCAAACGGAAGTAGTAAGGACGCATCATATCGCACCCGAGAAAGTCCAAGATCTCTCCCTCCCTCTCTCTCTCTCTCCCTCTCTCTCTCTCTCTCTCTCTCTCTCTCTCTCTCTCTCTCTCTCTCTCTCTCTCTCTCTCTCTCTCTCTCTCTCACACACACACACACACACACACACACACACACACACACACACACACAGAAAACATAGTTAAACAAGTAGGCGTATCGATCAATGTTTTGAGTTAAGTAGTGTAATCGCAGGTGTAATTCAACTTTCATAAACTCAAATACGTGGCGGGATAAAAGCATGTAATTTAGTTCAGACGAAATACTCGTCACGTACAATGGTAGCAGCATCGTATTCCTCAAAGAAACATTGATAAAGTAATAATAATATGCTTAAGTTGTAGTGTTTTGCGGGTGTGTACAATGCATAACTTCGTCCCGGGACTAGTAACATCACACAAAAGTGAAAACATTATAGGTAGATTCCGTTGTATCAAGTGGACGGCAGATACAGAACAACATCTACACTGTATTATCCACTCATGTACGAGTATATCACAACCAAACTATATTGTTACGACAGTCTACGTGTTCCAGAGGGATCCGGAATGTAATGCGTGTGGCGTACGTAATTCTCGACGCATTTGCTAGACTGCAGAATTCGCGCGGCCGCACGCACTGTGTCAAGGTCAATTAATTACGTCGTAGTTAGAGATAACGCGTAGTTATGGAATGTTCTGGTCTATGAACTTATACCCCGAACATTCCATACTAGGCGGCAGCGGCCTTAGTTCAGTGATTATCGGGCGATATTACTCTGTGCGTTCAAGTGGTTATTAGTGAAGTGTTGTGTTTTATAATCGGGCGGTATAATTGTAATACAATTGTGTTTTATATTAGTTGACATTTTAATGTGTGTGAACAATTTTTATTTGATGTATTGTAAGAGACTGTGTTGTTAATTACGAACTGTTTAACTGTGAAAATTAAAGCTGGTGATTAATGACTTAATTGGTGTCTTGTATTTTGTTTTCCACTGTACCTACGACGATCAAGTAGACCGTCGTAACAATACGAAAACATTAAGCAATTAAAAGTGTCGTAAATTTCAACAGAAAACTTATTAGTTTCTATGCGGTAATGTTGTAAACAAGAGTATACGCCATAACTTCAAGAGTAAATGGCGGAGTACTACACAAACTGTAGGAAGTACTACGATAGGTACTACTACAAGTACTACAATACAATAACGGAAGAGGACGTCCGTTACTCTTAATAATGCCCCAGTGCTTCACATGTGACTTGGTGGTTGCAAAGCTTTCGCAACCATGAAATCAGCTGTGTCCAGTTTAGTGTTTACGTCAGTTGAAGGTAAAAGTTACCCGTTCTTTGAGGTCATAAAATAGGAATAATTTTGTATAACTGTGATTGTGATAGTAAATTATCATCAACTGTGTATTAATTAATATGTGTTAAGTATTATTTTATATATATATTTTTTTAGTGCTTCTGTGTGCTTTTTGGAGTTAGTGATTCTGTATGCTTTCAAACCACATGTAGTCTGTAAAAAGCACGATACTGTTTAACTTTCGCCTTTCGCTGCATATTTGGTATTTGGTTACTGCAAAGTTAGTGATGTTTTTAATAACAATTCATGAGTACGTGGAATCTGGCATAAGTAGACACACTATTACGACGGTCTACTGATCGTCGTATGGTACAGGAGAAAACAAAGTACAAGACACCAATTACGTCACTAATCACCAGCTTTAATTATCACAATGAAACAGTTTGTAATCAACAAAATAGTCTCTTACAACAAATCAAATAAGAAATTGTTCACATGCAATAAAGATGTCAACTAATAGAGTCCCGCACAATTATAAAACACATAACACTTCGCCACAATACTTCGAACCGCACTGGAATAAATCGTCACTTAAGACTTAAAACTGAACTAAGCACCGCTGAACGCTCATATTTATACCCCGCTGAGATATCCAGAATAATCCATAATACGGTAGAGCGTAATTGCTTGAGGCCTTGAACACAGCGCGGTCGGACCGGTGAGTTTGGAACAATCTCATTAACGCCTGTTAAGAATCACGTACGCACACATCATTACAGCTGGTTCCACTAGAATGTTCTGCAATGTCGTAACATTATCAATGCAGATCTCTTTTCGGGTAAACCAGTAACTTTATACTTTTTTTCACAAGACAGCACTATGTATAATGCAGAAATGTAGGTCTGCCTAATGTTTAAATGTGTTCTCTGAACCCCCAACCTAGTAGCTACTGCAACGTTTGAAAATAGTCTGTTAAAGTGGTCCACAATTCTGTGATCACACAAAGTAACAAACTATGATAATGTAATATACTGGAGAATTACAACTGGCCATTAGTTTATAAAGGAAAGTTTTTGATTAGTGTATGCTTTTTGCAACGAACACGAGATAATGTAGAACCGTGTGGGAAGGATGACAAGAAGACAGGAAATGGATACGTGATTATGCAGGGTTAAGGAAATTAAATGGATGTGCAAGATGGAAACGGTGCCAAATGGTCAGGACAAGGAGATTTGCCACAACACACTCGCATGTAACAGATTTGCTTAGTACGAAGGCGAAGGTTTGAAACATACCACAGTTTATGGGAGTGAGCGATCACATGTGGGATGTGGTGCCGGCCTCTTCTTTATCTACAAACGCCATCACCATTGCATCTGTTACTGTGTTATCCGTTACAGAAAATCGGCAAGTTACTTCTGACAACCTACAGGCACATCTAAATCTACTCACCGAATGACGAACAAAACTCAACGAAACGAAATCTACACAGGTCACGTTTACTACTCGACATGACATCTGTCCACACACCTGTACCAGTGAATACTGAATTAAGTACCTTGGACTTCAGCGATGTGCTAATCAAGAATATTCAGATCAAACCGAGGCAAGTTCAGACAGATGTCCTGACTCCTTGGGTGGACGTCTAAGCCGTCATTAAATAACAAACCGCTACTTTACAAACCTATATGGCGCTACTGACTCCAGCGTTAAACCCACAAGATTAAAAATCATCCAAAGAGTTCAGTCAAAAGTGCTGCAAGATTTAGTGGATTCAGCAATCAGACACTTCGCACCGACCTGAAAATAACGTCTCATGAGGTATGAAGTCCAAAGGATTAAGAGAAAATACACCCGTCATATAGCATATAGAGCAGCTATACAACAACGGTCCCGACTCCGCAGAACTTGACCTGAAGATTTGTTAAATCCTTAAAAAACACTCTTCTATAAGAAGAAACATCAGTAGATTCCCTTACAAACCTAATTCTTATATACGATTTACTTAAGGGCACTCATAACCGGCTATCCTTACCATGTTAAATTCATCAATTTTGAGACCCATTATCTCAGAACCTGTAAAAGATAGAAGTCTCAAATTTTAGCAAGCAGGTTAGCATATTATACTCTTCAAATGCTACTACGATTATAAAGATACCTCAATTTCTTGATTTTTTATAATTTTTTATATTTTGCTCTAAAAATTTGAATTCAAAAAGCATGATTAATATATTTTTACACTTTTATTTTCAGTGAAGAAACATAGTTCTAGTAGTGTAGTCATATCTCTACTAAGCCAATATCAACAACAAAAATTCAGCTTGATAGTTTACTTGGTTTCTGAAATGGGTCATTTATCTAAAAAAAGTAGATTTTGAGAAAAACGCGTTTAAAGTTTTAAAACAGATTTTTATTGTTTTACCTGATTTAAAATAGTCTACCTCCATACTTGGGGTCTTCAGTTGTGTCCATTTGGTCCTCTAGTTTTTCTTCACATTTTTAGTCGACTGTCTAGCCTTTTTCATCAATTCGTCTACTTCTGTCTCTGCCTAAAGTGTTCGTTGCGTCAATTTTTTTCATTGCTCTCAACCATATTCGTCCTGGTTTGATCCCTAATTTTTGTCAGAATTGACACTTGCTTATGTTACCTTCATTGAAGGTCAACACAGCATCATGTATACCCAAAACCGAAATATCCAGTCTAACAAATTTAATTTTTGGCAATCTATTTTAATCAAATGGTTTAGCGAATCGTTTGTTCTGTGTACTACGACGAAGACATTTTTTAACAAATTAGGATGACTGAGATCAGCAAATATTGGCTTGTAACCATTTGTGTTAATAAAGATTTTCCTTTGTAAACACAAAAATTCTCTTTCCTATGGTGAAAACCGCACGTGTGTACGATTTGTTATAAGGGAGTTACAGATTTGTACAAAATTGTAATATTATCAGAACTTTTCCTACGATCTCTATTCTTTTAAAAATGATAAAAAATTTATTATCACTCGTATTCACATAAATTTAGTATCAAATTACTCAGAAAATATTGAAGATTTTTTTAAGACAAGAAACCAAAAATCAATTTTTGTGTCGATGTGCCGGTTACGAGTGCCCTTAATACTCTGTAATAGATGTAGATTGGAAATTGCAAATTGTCAATAAAAAAGGAGTCATTATTATACCAATTTCAACTCCAAATACAGCAAAATATTAATTGACACGCAGTGTGGGGGGGGGGGCTGATTACTTTAAAGATCAATTACTTTGACGAGGGACGCGACCTACTGGCCCCGCGATTTGCTGCCTGGTAGGTCTGTAATTTGCATGCGACACCATTTGCTTACAGACTTAATATGCGTGTGAACTCCACTTAACTAACTGAAGAGATAAATTAAAGCATATTTTCACTCTCCCCCCACACTCCCTCACTCACACGCACACTCTCGATGTACTAATTGACAAAGTTGTTTTCATTATATTATAGGTCTAATCTACCACAACTACATGACACTTATAACCACACATAACTTATAATTTACCACAACTTGCATGTGAATGCTGGTCCGTTCGCGCGTTTGCGGAACATCGACGAATCAAAGTAAACTGGATGATATTGTACTGCTAGAGGTCTGCGAATATACAGAATAAGAGTTTGATGGCAGTGAAATATTCTGATAAAATAGTAGCAAACACTTGCTAGAAGGTATTGATCGACGGACCGCTTTTGAGGAGGTGAGAAATACTTTGCCACGGAGGACAGCCGCTTGATTACCACATACCTTCTTCCTTCTTTAACCCCATCCACGTACTGCACCAGGGTTATGAACGAGTTTTTTTATATCGTAGCTGGTGAACAACCATGTTACTTCTCCTTTCCACAACGGATCCAATCAACACAATTTTTTACCTCAGAACCACGTCATTAGGTACACTTTCTAGTGATGGTATCCTTAAGACCCTCCTCCGGTACCACATCCCACGAAATGGTTCCTTTCCACTTTCCTCAAAATCCAGGTTTCCGAACCCTTTGTGCATATGCCTCAAATGAAAGGCTTTATGAATTTCTTCTTGGAATCCAGGACGCGTTTCTGGACTCCATAAGAGGTCTTTCCTTCAAAACTGTCACATTTCAAGCCTCATAAGTTTAGAGGTGAAAAAAAAACACTTTTTCCGGCTTAACACAGGTTGTCTTATTTTCGTCCATACTAGGGGGAACCGCTGAGAATGTCAAATCGACGAAACGTTTGGTTAAAACGGTCGTTGTTCAAATTTTCGGCCACAAATCGAAGTTTGTGAAAACGAAGTTCCGGGTGGGTCATATCTGTAATAACCTAACTTTTGCTACTGAATTCATGCGTTCACCTCCTGATTAATCAGTCTACTACTTGGATTGACACACACACACACAAATGTACATAGGCTATAGCTTGTGTTGAATTTAATTTCAACAAACAGCAACTTAAGAAGAAGTTTACTAAATCCTAAATGGTAGCGAATGCCACTGTTTTGTTTTAATTTAGTTTTCCCGTAAAATGTTTTTTCTGTTAACAAACTTGTCATTTTTATTCTGAATAATACAATATTGCAAGTGTTTCTGCCACTTTACGGACTACACAGTCGTGGAAAAATAATTTTTGAAAAATCAAACAAACAAAAATCGAGATTCAGTCTACAAAACGTCTGTAACTAATTAAGTGCGGGGAGGATAATGTATGTGATTTCAAAGCTACGCCGACCACCAACGGAGCAGGGTTAGTTACACAGAGATCCGTTACTGATTACGATCTACTTATGTCGTTCTCACGACTACAATACCTTAAAGTGTTCCCGTTACTGTGTTTTGTTGCTGACAAAATATCTGTGGTCGCAACACAAATATTCTACGTTCACTTGAATCGTTTTCTTGTTTTACTTCAGCACGTATACAATGGAGATTTCAAAAATTAAACACGCTGAGAGAAAAATTATTTTTATAGTGTAAACGGTTTTATTCTCCAGGCTGTAGAATTAGGGCAAAATGTTTTGTAAAAATATCCTGTATATTTTGATTTATGAACACGAAATGTGGTGGTGAACAGAACGTGTAAACATAATGCACGTTCATTGTAAAGCGTTTGGAGCCGTTTCAGCTCCGTTAGAACCACGATTTTAATTTTTTCCAGCCAGAAAAAGGAATATCCGTATTTTTAATTCCTTGAGTAGGCTTACCTGTGACAAATAGAAGAAGTAGGCCTATACATTACATAATAGACAACGGGCAAGAAATGAATATTACATAATTAGAAATAACTTTTTCCACTGTAGTTGCATGCTACTTATTAACGTTAAGTTGAAAATAAAGAAGAATCACTTAGATATTTGAAAACGTAGAATACTTTAATAAAAACGAAGAATGCGATAATGCCAGTTAGAAATGGCCCTATACAAGATTTGGAAATTTTCTATGTTTTGGAAATCTTCAGTCATTAAAAAAGATAAACCAGCAGGGAGTGGGTGTTTTTCGTAAAAAATTAATCAATAAATGCAGTTCTCTTAAATTAATCATGTGACTCTCAACTGCGCCTGATCATTGTCTGTAATCAGAGTTGAGTATTGTAACTTTATGTCCATGTCGTTATTGCATAGCTACTTCGTTAATCACAAATAACACGTACTAATGTACGTAGTTGTGTGTAATATTAAATAACAACAATAGGAATAAAGGTATGCTGTATTCTTTACTAATAAACCTAGTAAATGCATAGGCCAGGTACTTTGTAACATGAACAAACGTAATAACCTATTGGCAATTGTGATATTTACTGTACCAATGTTTGGTTTTTGTTGTTAAGTTCGTTTGTTTACTTTTATGAAATCTGGTAACAAATCCAGCCATTTAAATGAGCCAAATTGATATGAATCCAATAACGCGCAACCCACTGCTGTAGCTTCAAACGTTCAATAATAGAAACTACCGACAAAATACTGTTCTGTTTTATTAATGAAGCCTGCAGTCAGATGGTTCGTCCAAGTAGGTCTACTTAATATCGACTTCTCGTATTTAGGCCTATATAGCCTAACCCTATAGTTACCAGCAACCGACCACGTCGTAACAGCCCCACGATGGAATTCCCCGAGGGCGGGATTGAAACGTAAGCCAACCGTGTCGCCAGTTACCAGCAACCGACCACGTCCTAACAGCCCCACGATGGAATTCCCCGAGGGCGGGATTGAAACGTAAGCCGACCGTGTCACCAGTTACCAGCAACCGACCACGTCCTAACAGCCTCACTATGGAATTCCCCGAGGGCGGGATTGAAACGTAAGCCGACCGTGTCCCCAGTTACCAGCAACCGACCACGTCCTAACAGCCCCACGATGGAATTCCCCGAGGGCGGGATTGAAACGTAAGCCGACCGTGTCGCCAGTTACCAGCAACCGACCACGTCCTAACAGCCCCACGATGGAATTCCCCGAGGGCGGGATTGAAACGTAAGCCGACCGTGTCGCCAGTTACCAGCAACCGACCACGTCCTAACAGCCTCACTATGGAATTCCCCGAGGGCGGGATTGAAACGTAAGCCGACCGTGTCCCCAGTTACCAGCAACCGACCACGTCCTAACAGCCCCACGATGGAATTCCCCGAGGGCGGGATTGAAACGTAAGCCGACCGTGTCGCCAGTTACCAGCAACCGACCACGTCCTAACAGCCCCACGATGGAATTCCCCGAGGGCGGGATTGAAACGTAAGCCGACCGTGTCGCCAGTTACCAGCAACCGACCACGTCCTAACAGCCCCACGATGGAATTCCCCGAGGGCGGGATTGAAACGTAAGCCGACCGTGTCCCCAGTTACCAGCAACCGACCACGTCCTAACAGCCTCACTATGGAATTCCCCGAGGGCGGGATTGAAACGTAAGCCGACCGTGTCCCCAGTTACCAGCAACCGACCACGTCCTAACAGCCCCACGATGGAATTCCCCGAGGGCGGGATTGAAACGTAAGCCGACCGTGTCGCCAGTTACCAGCAACCGACCACGTCCTAACAGCCCCACGATGGAATTCCCCGAGGGCGGGATTGAAACGTAAGCCGACCGTGTCGCCAGTTACCAGGAACCGACCACGTCCTAACAGCCTCACTATGGAATTCCCAGAGGGCGGGATTGAAACGTAAGCCGACCGTGTCCCCAGTTACCAGCAACCGACCACGTCCTAACAGGCCCACAATGGAATTCCCCGAGGGCGGGATTGAAACGTAAATCGACCGTGTCCCCAGTTACCAGCAACCGACCACGTCCTAAAAGCCCCACAATGGAATTCCCCGAGGGCGGGGTTGAAACGTAAGCCGACCGTGTACCCAGTTATCAGCAACCGACCATGTCCTAAAAGCCCCACAATGGAATTCCCGAGGGCGGGATTGAAACGTAAGCCGACCGTGTCCCCAGTTACCAGCAACCGACCACGTCCTAACAGGCCCACAATGGAATTCCCCGAGGGCGGGATTGAAACGTAAGTCGACCGTGTCCCCAGTTACCAGCAACCGACCACGTCCTAAAAGCCCCACAATGGAATTCCCCGAGGGCGGGGTTGAAACGTAAGCCGACCGTGTACCCAGTTATCAGCAACCGACCATGTCCTAAAAGCCCCACAATGGAATTCCCCGAGGGCGGGATTGAAACGTAAGCCGACCGTGTCCCCAGTTACCAGCAACCCACCACGTCCTAACAGCCCCTCAATGGAATTCCCCGAGGGCGGGATTGAAACGTAAACCGACCGTGTCCCCAGTTACCAGCAACCGACCACGTCCTAACAGCCCCACGATGGAATTCCCCGAGGGCGGGATTGAAACGTAAGCCGACCGTGTCCCCAGTTACCAGCAACCGACCACGTCCTAACAGCCCCACGATGGATTTCCCCGAGGGCGGGATTGAAACGTAAACCGACCGTGTCCCCAGTTACCAGCAACCGACCACGTCCTAACACCCCCACGATGGAATTTCTCGAGGGCGGGATTAAAACGTAAGCCGACCGTGTCGCAAGTTACCTGCAACCGACCACTTAAAAATGGAATTTTTAGGCAAAGCGAGTAAGGAAGAATGGGAGCGCAAAAGTATAGTCTAAATTAAATGGAGGAGAAGATATTAACGTGGTACATATTATGTGAAGAGCAGGAGACTGGTGACTGTAGTCTCACGGTAAGAAGAAACGGGGCGAAGGACAACGGAAACGTCTGTATGTTGAATGGAGGTGGATAGCTGCTGATGCTGATGATGATGTCTACAGTATGAATCTACAGTATGAAGTCATTCATAGTACGGGGAATGAAGGTGGATAGCTGCTGATGCTGATGATGATGTCTACAATATGAAGTCATTCATAGTACGGTGAAATGCCGTGGATAGCTGCTGATGCTGATGATGATGTCTACAGTATGAAGTCATTCATAGTACGGGGAATCGCGGTGGATAGCTGCTGATACTGATGATGATGTCTACATTATGAAGTCATTCATAGTACGGGGAATGGCTGTGGATAGCTGATGATGTCTACAGTGTGCAATCATTCATAGTACGGGGAATGGAGGTGGATAGCTGCTGATGCTGATGATGATGTCTACAGTATGAAGTCATTCATAGTACGAGGAATGGCGGTGGATAGCTGATGATGTCTACAGTGTGCAATCATTCATAATACGGGGAATGGAGGTGGATAGCTGCTGATGATGATGATGATGTCTACAGTATGAAGTCATTCATAGTACGGGGAATGGCGGTGGATAGCTGCTGATGCTGATGATGATGTCTACAGTATGAAGTCATTCATAGTACGGGGAATGGCGGTGGATAGCTGCTGATGCTGATGATGATGTCTACAGTATGAAGTCATTCATAGTACGGGGAATGGCGGTGGATAGCTGCTGATGCTGATGATGATGTCTACAGTATGAAGTCATTCATAGTACGGGGAATGGCGGTGGATAGCTGATGATGTCTACAGTGTGCAATCATTCATAGTACGGTGAATGGAGGTAGATAGCTTATGATGTCTGCAGTGTGCAATCATTCATAGTACGGGGAATGGCTGTGGATAGCTTATGATGTCTACAGTGTGCAATCATTCATAGTACGGAGAATGGCGGTAGATAGCTGATGATGTGTACAGTGTGCAATCATTCATAATATGGGGAATGGAGGTTGACAGGTGATGATGTCTACAGTGTGCAATCATTCATAGTACGGAGAATGGCGGTAGATAGCTGATGATGTGTACAGTGTGCAATCATGCATAATATGGGGAATGGAGGTTGACAGGTGATGATGTCTACAGTGTGCAATCATTCATAGTACGGAGAATGGCGGTAGATAGCTGATGATGTCTACAGTGTGCAATCATTCATAATATGGGGAATGGAGGTGGATAGCTGATGATGTCTACAGTGTGCAATCATTCTTACATAGGTAACAGTCTCTAAACAAACCCGTCTTACTGTATTAATCTCCAATTAAATTAATTTCGTGTGATTTTTAAAGAACCGAATTTGTTTAATAACTTTGTTGTTATAATATATTATAATGTATATTTTGCGATGTTCAGAAGGACGAGCGATTAATTATCACAGTGGACAGTATGCAGATGGAAACTTTGTAAGTTTTACTTTTACAAAAGCTGATAGAAAAGGGAGTGTGTGGTTGCTGGTTGGGCCAGCGTCGAGGAGGCGGGGTAGTCTGTTGTTGGTTTTGGCTGCCAGGCTTATACACTATCATTACTGCCAAGGCACCTTATAACTTACAACTCGACCTGTCATATAACAACCGTTCTCAAAACATTATACTCTATACAACAAATTCTGGCGCCAATTGTCTGTCGCTTCTTCCTTTCGTTTATTCCGCTTTATTTTTTTTTTTGTTTTACGTATAATTCATCCAGTAATCATCCTGCATTACATTCGAATTTGTATGCCCTTTTTTTATAAGAGTAATTACGATTAATTTTTTTAGCACTTCTTAATCGTATAACTTATATTCGAATACCTATCATGTATCCTGTATATATGGGATTCTGTTTATTACTTCTGTACTTGTACATTAATCTCTTGTGTTCCTTTGTATTTAAATCCATTTGCATGTCTAGTGTCTTCATGAACGTATTTGAAGCAGTCGCTTTCCTTTGTAGAGGATATCATCTGTATAAAATAAATGTTGCATATATTTGTCGCAAAATGCCACTACAAAATGCTTTGTATAAATCTGAAAGTCAACTTCAGCTAAATCAACATAAATTTTAAGCAATAGCACAAAAGCCGACAAACTGTCTGCATATTTGTGTTTTGTATTTACAAAACGTCACATATACAAAATCTGACACAAAGACAAACACATTAAGAAGACAACAAAACAATTGAGCGTTACAAGATGTACGCCTATATGTAAACTGCTTGCGTTTTACACGCGACGGAATAGACGCAGGTGCATTGGAGACCAGACCAAATTTATGTGACTCAAAAGTGAAATTTCAAACCTTCACAGATTATGATAAGTTATAATTTTTACTATTAGATTTCTGTATTTTTCCGTTATCTGCACATTTAATTATTCAATTTGATACTTCTGACGGTTATAATTATTAATAAAATGTATGAAAATAACATATCTATTACTATTCGGAAGTAGGAGTAGCTTAATAGGTATACGTACGTGCATCCAAGTCTCAGTGGGGCGTCTTAAGCGGTTAACGGCATCTGGCAGGTAAGGGCCAGTGGTCGGCATCAGAGAGGTAATGGGTAGTGCACGGAATCTGGGAGGTAAGTGGTAGTAGGGAGGTGAGGGATAGTGTGAGGCATCTGGGAGGTAAGGGATACTGTGAGGCATCTGGGGGAGGTGAGGGATAGTGGGTGGCATCTGGGGTGTAAGGGATACTGTGAAGCATCTGAGAGGTAAGGAGTAGTAGGCGGCATCTGGGATGTAAGGGATAGTGTGAGGCATCTGAGAGGTAAGGAGTAGTGGGCGGCATCTGGGATGTAAGGAGTGTTACATTGCACTTTTGTTGCATTGTCCAATTTAATGCTTAGTTATCACGTGCTCGATCACTATACCAACGCGAGGATTGATGATGTGCGAGTCAAGAATAAACACCAGCAAAGGTTAGACAATATAGGCCTAGTATCGCTAGTTCTCAGGGTAGCAGACGTATATTAAATCTGCTGCTCTGATGACAAAAGAGTGATCATTTGAAACATTAGTATGCCAAACTAGCACATCCATCCCTTGATCGCGCACGCGCGCGCGCGTGAGATAAATTAAAACGTTCGGCAATGTTGACCGATATCGCAGACCCACACTTATCTGGGTGGTCTACGGGAATCTGACGATTTTAAAAATGAAATAAGTAATATAAAATATATTTTATTTACTTTTGTTTTATTATGTAATTGCAGCAAATACGGTGCCATTTACAGGTGTAATTTAATTTTTTAAATAACACCTCTCTCAAATGTCCTCCATCATTTTGCATCGCTGCTTGCACCATGTTGTTTGGTATGGTTGTGATTTCTTCCTCTATGGAGGCCTTGAATTTGTTAATGTCGTTAGGTTTATTAAGAAACACGACTTGAGTTATTCCCAGAGAAAATAGTCGCATACTGACAGATCGTGCTGGTCATTCCATATCTCAACCTCTGGAAATCACGCGGCCTGGAAATCTTTCGAACTACGATCATGTGTAGCCTGTTGCTCCATTTTGCTGGAACCACACATCGTTAAGTGGATCCCACGTCGACGCAGTTTAGGAGCAAGGAATCCTGTTACGTCATTGTGTATCGAGCAGAAGTGATTGTCACCGTTTGTCCTTCCCATTCAAAGAAGTAATGACCAATGATTCCAAAATTTGCCATAGCACACCAGACAGATACACGTGGACTGTGAAGAGGACGCGTATGTAACTGCTGAGGATTTGTATCGGACCAGAAATAAAAATTTTGTTTGTTCACTGTGTCCGATAAAAAATGAAAATGTACTTCGTCGCTCATTAGCAGGGCCATTTCATCAGGTAACAAGTTCATAAAATTTGCACAGATTACCGTACTGTTATCATGTACCACTAACATTTGGTATGGATGAAAGTTCAAATCTGTGTAGAATTCTTATGACACTGCTGCGGGATAAACGTAGGGCTGCTTCGTGCTTTCTCGCTGAGCGTTGAAGGCTCCTTAACATCGCCTGCCCGACTCTGTTAATGTTTAGAGGTCTTCTCACGGTGTCCACTGGACCTGGTTGTTTGATTTTCGTTGCAGAAGCAGTAGTTGGGAAATTTTTTATCCACAATTGTATCATATTGCGACGTGGAACGTTAACGTAACGCTGCGTAATCACAACTGAATCACCATTTTGAAAATAAGATTTCACTATGAACGCACGGTGTGTCCACTGCTCTATCGTAATTAAAATGGCATCAGGTATGCAAGGCCACAGCAATTCCGATTCCCGCTGGCACGCCAGGGTTAGCAACCTATGTCGCTTTGAGGATGAATGACCTAGATTCTAGATTGTTGTGCGCTTTCAAAGATACGACCCGAAACATTGTCACGTCGCAACTACAAATACAGCAACAATGGCGAAGCGAAGCGCTAAGACATATTACTGTTCTTGTGTCTTACGATTCGGTCCGTGTGTAGTCAGCTGTTTAGCGTAATGTCATGTGTGGACTTCAGTTGCTTTATAACACTGTTGTAAACAATACGATACTTGTGCGATTGTCGTAACAGTAAACAGACCGTCCTTTGAACCTGTCGAACCCATTTCATCCGCTTTTGTTGCACAGATTTTTTGGGCTTTCTTAAATGATCCAGCTTCCGAAGAACTGCTCCATAACATTTTTTAGAGCTCTGAAATAGAGATAATACATTGTGGTAAGTTACTGGTATAGAAGATGAGGCAGGTTACTGAGACAACGTCGCTTAGTTTAACGCCTCTTCGGTTCTCACACTTTGTATCTAAAACGCATTTGTTTTGTTGTAAAATCTTTTATATCTTCCATACATCTAGAGAGGAAGTGTACATTTCCATACTCTTCTTCTTTTAAGCTCTTACTATTCCGTAGGTTCCTTTTTAATTCTTAATACAATGAAAAGCATTTAAAAAAACAGTGAGACATAAATCGTTGTTTCGCCTCCAATAATTTTTTCTCGGGCTTTTCCCCTCTAAAATGGTTGTGTTTCGGCACTCAGTAAGTCAGACTTCCCTTTTCTAGCATAATTTTGAAAGGGTTATTTCTTCAGGACTTATGATCTACCGAAATCCATTGGGAAATGTAGCCCATTTGAACACGGATGGCAAATGGAATCTTATTTGCAGCATTCAGAAAGCGAACACAAGGAATATGACCAATTCCCGGACATTCTCCCGAATCGAATTTCCCGATACGAAAAACCCAATGACTTTTTTTTACCGAGAATGGTTTTCTAGCCGAAATGAATATCCTAAATACATTTTGCCGAAACGAATATCCCGAATATACATGTTCCCGAATTAGTAACCATGGAAACGTTCAAATTCAAATGTCAAAAGTAAACATTGACAAAACACTTTGTGCCAAAAAAATTAAAGTAGTGAATTAATAAGTCGCTCATTTAAAACTGTATTTTTATAAAATGAAAAAGGATCTTCGAAATTGTGGGTAATGTTATTTATCGATGGTTTCGTGTACATAAGATCAAAAACTATCAAAGGCTTGACTGATTAAGATTATAATAGGTTACGTCAGCGTGAATACGGGGTAATAGCCATCACTTTTCCAAGAGGAGAGCAGCGTACTTAGCTGAGAAACATCCGTTACAATCTATACATAACTATCCACTAAACAGGGACGATGCCGCAGCCGAAATAATTAAGTAGCCTACAGCTTAACAAGAGCTACTGAGGAACATCCGGAAAACCATAGAAATGACTCAACATCCGTAACATCTGAAATTCTGAGTCAGTTATGAGACTACAGCAGACAAGCTCACAATATTGTAATTTAGAAAGACGAAAAATAAATATTCATGTACTTACTTATAAAATTATATATTCGGGTGTACTGGGTTCGGAAAAAAAATATTCGGGATATTGGATTCAGGATTGTCAAATTCAGGATATTCACTTTCCGCATAATGTATATTACAGTAGGTGAAATTAATATAAATTATTAATTTAACTGTTAGCGTATGATAGCATGTTGCAAAGAGAATTTGTTTAAGTAAAGACTGCATGTCGAGACATTGTATAATAGACAATAAGATACAAGTTAAAATTGTTAATTTAAGTTAATTTTTGACAGTAAAAAAAATAATGAGTGTTGTGAAGTAGTGCGAACATATGCGTGGCCATATGGCAAGTGCGCGTGTGCGGGTATGAATAACTATGTTACGGAATAACAATAAAAAACAGATTAAAGTAAATAGCATTTGTGTAAATAAAATTTCTGACATGAAAATTACACCAGAATATACATAAAATAAAGACCTATCTAGTGATAACATTTGTTAATAAATTAAATAACTAAATACAGTATATGGGTTTTTTATAAAAAAGTTTTATAACCCAAAAGAAATAAAATTAGACAGGTATTATTTGCACGTTTAGCTATGTCAGTAGACAATCTTTTGCAGTAAGAACGTTATCGCTACTGAAGCCGTAAGGGTAAGGGAATATTTATCTAAAAGCAACATTTGTCGCCGCTTATCAGGAACGGAGGATCGACATCGCATTCCCCATCAAAAAAGGAAGTGAAATTATTTCTATAAACTTTATAAAAACAGTCACAAACCTAAAGACAAAAAGAGCTTGTATGAATTAAAATTTTATGTAATTAGAATATAGGAGAAAATTATTTTAAGTTAGTAAAGAAAAGGTCAACAGAAACAGTTAATTATTATTTTTTAATTAGAAACAATAGTAAGGAATTAGTGTAATTTTTTTTTTAAAGCGAATCTTTAATAAAACCGAAGCATTCCAGTATCTGAGTACCGACTACTTATTCTATGCAACCTTGTACATGGCAATATATTTGGGATATTCGATTCGGGAACAAATACTGCAGTTAGACTACAAGCTGGCGCCAGGGATACCACATTTATGAAAGTAAAAAATAGCTGACCTTTAAAACGGAATCGCAAATATGGAAGAAAAGGCAAAACATAGTATGCCGGATCCCGTTTGAAATCAAAAGGGTGCTTACTACATAAATATTTAAGGCTAATTGTACAGAGATCTTACCATTTATGTCTTTGTTAATCGTGTAACAAAATTTCATATTAAGACTTATCAAAACCGACCTGGTACGATCATATTCGTCTGCAAAGCTTTTTCATTACCTTTATATAAATGCGGCCCGAAGAGCTTGACAATACTGTCAGTACCCTGGACTTCAAAAACAAATTACGTTTTTAATTATGAGAAGTTACAGTTACTTTAAGGGGAGTCTACAGTTAGACTACAAGCTGGCGCCAGGGATACCACATTTATGAAAGTAAAAAATAGCTGACCTTTAAAACGGAATCGCAAATATGGAAGAAAAGGCAAAACATAGTATGCCGGATCCCGTTTGAAATCAAAAGGGTGCTTACTACATAAATATTTAAGGCTAATTGTACAGAGATCTTACCATTTATGTCTTTGTTAATCGTGTAACAAAATTTCATATTAAGACTTATCAAAACCGACCTGGTACGATCATATTCGTCTGCAAAGCTTTTTCATTACCTTTATATAAATGCGGCCCGAAGAGCTTGACAATACTGTCAGTACCCTGGACTTCAAAAACAAATTACGTTTTTAATTATGAGAAGTTACAGTTACTTTAAGGGGAGTCTAACGTCGGTTTTCTGACAAAATTATGATTTTCTGTTTTTTTTTTCTTAAATTATTTTGTGTTCCATTCTGACAATTTCGATATATAATACATGGAAATTGGAATGAGTTTTGATTATTTGTTATAATTAACACTACATTCCTGTTTGGCCTGTCAGTGCAGTGCTCTTAGAGACACGCTTATATCGTCACCATTCCTTTATCGTGATGGTGTTGATTCCTGGTGCAAATATAAAGATCACTTAATTACTACAGCAAAAGTCATCCATAAGAACTCACTCTCAGCAGCTGTCATGAATAAAATTAAACCAATATTTAAGGACCTTCTAATCCAGGGTCGTGGGAAGACAGAATTCTAATGAATCCTTCAACAATGTAGTTTGGTCTCCTATTCCAAAACGTGTTTTTGTAGGTATAGGCACATTAAAAACAGGTGTTTGGGATGAAGCGGTAGCTTATAACTCATTACAAGCTCTTACTGGTGATGCAGGTACAAATTGTGTTGTAGACTAAACGTCCTCGACAACCAGTGGCTCCATAGACAAACCGAAGAATTAGTGAAAAAGGCAACAATAATTCAAAGGAATAGACAAGGGAAGCTGGAAGAAGATGAAGAAAATGAAGAGGACGTTTTATAAGCCAGAAATTGATGAATTTGTCTAAAGTAAATGCTGACTGAACTTAATGTGTTTTTTCAGAATTAACTTTTTCCATATTTATGTTCATATTTCTCTAAAACCGTTCAAGATAGACTTTAAACTTTGTACACACACACACACACACACATATATATATATATATATATATATATATATCAACTAGTCTGAGTAATGCTGACCACTTTTTATTGACTTTGAAAGTACAATAAAAGCATTGTTACACAAAAAACAATTAAAATGTATGTATTTTACAAGGATTGTTTAAAAAAATTGTAAGTCAATATATATTTTAAAAATGAGTTAAAATATATAATCTTCGTTAAGGTTCTGTCTATTAACTGTGAAAAATTGAATGTGTTATCTTAAATATTGTCTGAGAAAATGGTACTTGAAAATAAAAAATTTAACATTGTTTTAAATGGGGCGTCGGACTCCCCTTAACTTCGTACACAGAGAATTCGTACGCGGAGAGATTATGAATTTCTCATTATGAAATTTAAAATATACGTGTCTAACAAACAGAGCCGACCTGAATATTTTGTCATCAAATTATTACTAATTATATAAATTTAATTAATACAACTGTAATGTTTTTGTAGTTAAAGCTGTAGCAAAACATTTTTAACAAATTAAAATATGTTATCCGTGATCAAGAAAATTAGTTAAAAAGTCTTAAAACGCCGTAAACATGTATTATTTACGCAACTGAGTTAAGCATGCGCTATGATTGAGCAGCAGCTGACCTGATCACCTGTCGACCAGGTAGACGCAAAACACACAATAGTTCTTGGGAGGTCGTGAAACGTTAATTCGTCTGTTTGGGACTGTCTTATATCTTCATTTCCTGTAATTTACTCCACACAAATAACACTCGCTAACGCTATTTACAATTAAAACTTCATCAGACATTACTAGCCACAACCGGTTGTCACCAGCGACTCCAATTATACAGGTTTTTATTGCACTTTTCGTAGACCTTAAGTAGAAGCTTATTAAAATAATTTTCACTCTCTTTTTTTACAGAAACAATACTACGTGGTCTGTCGTAAATTTCGTATTTGTGACTTTATTACCGTACAAGCCATTAAACCGGTCATTTATATAAATTAAGTCTTAACTGAAACTATAAATCAGTAAGGTCAGGACACACGTGCGTCTGTAACGATATGAATGTGTGAAGTCTGTTTCCCACAAAAACAACGCGAACGTATTTATTAAAAACAAATGAGTACTGACGGACATTGGCTCACAGTTGCGAAATCTGATTGAATAAACCCAGAAAGAGACACATTTGTCCTCCTCATTAGAACTGTCGCTTTGTACACCGTGCAAGAACGTATGTGTCCGGCGAACTACCACTGGGTATCTTCTCCAAGCAGACGTTTCGAGACAGCGACGGTAGTGCATCAATCGAGAACAGTGGAGCATAAGGAAAGCCATACACATCATGGACACTTCGGTGGGCGTGCTGCTAGGATGTGTTCTAACAGATTCCCAAATCCTGTTTAAATCAAGAACATACATCACGGCGTCATGGAAAGCACATCAGTGGTCAGAAAGGCGGCCAATCAATGATGTAATTTAGGCAAAGAAAATCCTGTTGTGTGTGTGTGTGTGTGTGTGTGTGTGTGTGTGTGTGTGTGTGTGTGTGTGTGTGTGTGTGTGTGTGTGTGTGTGTGTGTGTGTGTGTGTGTGTGTGTGTGTGTGTGTGTGTGTGTGTGTGTGTGTGTGTGTGTGTGTGAAACTTACGCACTCTGAAATTTATAATAAACTACACATCAATGTATGAATTCAGTATACCTTAGATCATAACATGTTGTGATTTTGTGTCAGATTATGTGTGGGTCAAATTATCTCGAATTAAGTACCGAGGTATTTTAAGGTAATCGAGAAACTCGTAATGAAAGACAGCACCAATGCTTTTCAAATTATTAATTTAAAATGTATGAGCAAGAGACGCTATGTATTGTGGGAATCAGATATGGGAGCTTTACACAAAGGAATATTAAATATGGTATCGATATTAATACACAAGGGAATACACATACATAATTCACTGATCATAACAATGCAAATATTGGAGTATCGAATCTCGTTTACATGGATATATCAAGCAGTGCAGAGCAACGTTAAAATCGATAAAGAAATTGGCACGTTATTCATAAAAGCATTTTATATGGGCTATGAAACTTGGGCTTTCAAATAAAGGAACACAATCAGTTGAAGTCAGTTGATGAACTGCTGAAGAAAATCGACTTCAGATCAGAGAACAACCATCGGACAAGGATTTAGAGGGCTGAAGCAATACATTAGACACAAAGTATATGTAGTGGCAACCTCCAACAAACGGATGGCAGAAGATGGTAAAAGAGAGTATGGAAGTAGACACATGAGGAAAGAGGAAAGAGAAGACGTGCGAATAAATAGCTTCGCCACAAACCAATAATATTTACCATTTTTACTTACATATGTTGACTTTAGCTAATATATCGTTAACCTATCCTATAGAGATTATACGTCTTCATTTTTTATAATCTATTAACCTGTTACTGAACTTGAATACATTCAGATTTCGATGACCAAATTTAAGATTAACTTTACGTATTCAGAGAGTTTAACTATGCAGGTTCAGAGGGTTTAACCCCATTGTCCAGAAGCTGCAGTACCTCGGTGTTGGGACACTCTTCAAACCTCTTCTTTGAGGGCGTCGTCAAATCGCTAGACGTGCAGTTGTTTCCAACCGTAAGAGTTCATCAGAACTGTCTAGTGTAAGTAGTAACTTGCTTAACCCGACTAGTAACCTCGTAAATGACTGAAGAATCACGAAATGTATCATAGTTATACATATAATGGACGAGGCAAACCATTTAATAAAACGTGAGAAAGGATGGCTTTGCTAACTAGATCATAGCCTAAAAAGGTGTAACATCTATAAATCAAATTAGCATAACAATTAATTGAGTTATCCACACTCTCTGTGTGTTATTGTTTATGTATTTATTAGGAACCTTTCCTAAAAATTTACGTTCAAAGAAATTGTAGGTTTCCCGAGCTTCAGGTGTCTACGTGTGTGTGCGCGCGCGCGCGCGCGCGTGTGGTTAACAAAAACGCTTGTTAATCGTATAAATGTTAACGCAGATAATATTAGTATGCGGAGGCACAATAATATCATGGCAACTCACCCTCTACCTATGATATGATTCCGGGTTACAGTGTCACAGATTCTTCTTTGTGTACTTGCGCACTAATAAAAGCACATTAGCTTAAAAGTGGTTAAAAGTAGTTCATTCACAGACAGCGTGAAACAGGGTATTTAAGGAAAATACAAAGTTTTCCATCATTAAAAGTTGCTCATCAAGACGACATTCTACACGACACAGACTTGAGCCTTCTTCTTCGGCACTACAGCACAACGTGAGCCCTGTGGCTTCCAACAGCAATCTTCTCCAACGTCTCCTACCCTCAACGTAAATCCTCACATCCATTTTTCACATCATCCAACCACCTTATCCTAGGTCGACCTCTCCTTCTGCTCATGCTCTGTCTCCTGCTTCCATTCATCGTCTTTCTTAATTGGTCCATAAACAAGTTGTACAATCTTTCTTTCAAACATTCTCAATGTTTCTTCTTCCCTTTTGCCAATGTCCACGTCTGACTCCATAGCAACAATTGACATAATGAGTGTCTTATATATTTTATTTTTACGTTGTTACTATTTCTGTTTTACTCAACCGTCTACTGTTAGCATAGTATGACCTATTTCCTATTTTATATCATTTCAGCTTTCATAAAACATTCCAAAAGAACCGTTACACAAGAGGGTTTGTTTACACGTTTTCTTTCAAGAGCAGCTGTTTATTGTTCACTTGCAGTCTCCCTTTTTCCTCTTTATTATTCGCAGAAGTTTACTGCCCTCCTTACTTCTTTTAAACACCATTTTATTCATCTATTCGGCCCGCAAATTCGCCTGTTTGCCTTTTCTCTCTCACCCACGAAGTAAAACATGAATGTCCAAATTCGTTCTGCTTTTCAAATTCCTATTTTCTATAGAACGCTTCTTTTCTATGGGAATTTTACTTCGCAGTCATTTCCCGTCCCCGTGCAAAACACGACATGTTAATTTAAAATATTAAATCAGCTGTAAGCTTCAACAAATTGTATGTCGGTTTATAGACAAACTTTGATTATAACTAACCTTGAAGAAAAGTGAGGGCGTGCGATAATGTCGGATGTGGTAGAACACGCTGGTGCTGGAGGACAAAATAAAATCCAGGGCGCCTTCTACCTCGAACATACTCAAAACATATAGAAATGCGATTGTTTTTATTTTTAAAATGCTATACCTTTCAATATTTAATAAAACAATAATTTAAATATATGGTGACTCCTTTATCTACCGTAAAAAAGGAGCGAGCTAGGGTAGGCTGACTTATGTGAGCCATGGGACATTCAAGGAAGGTACTGCGCTTCAGCCTCGGGTATTCGTTTCCAGACCTCTAATCGGTAGCCAGCCGCCATACCTCTTCTTCTTCTTCTTCTTCTTCTTCTTCTTCTTCTTCTTCTTCTTCTTCTTCTGTAGCACTACAGCCCAACGTGAGCCCTGGCTTCCAACACCAAACTTTTCCAATGTCTCCTATCCATTGCCATCTCAGTGTAACCCCTCACATCCATCCTTCTTAGATCTTCCAGCACATCATCCAACTATCTTATCCTAAACCGTCCCCTCTTTCTGTTTTTATAGACTTGTGCCCTGAGGATTTTCTTTGGCATACGCTGATCATCGTTCCGTTCTACGTGACCTAGCCATCGTATTCGTTGAGAATTTTGAGGCGCCATACCTATTTTCCATTGCTTAAAACACGTAGCACGCATTAGAAAATTTCTCTTGACACGAAATTATGTTTTTAAATAGACAATACTGTACGCCAAAACGCGTAAAACGGAAAAGCAGAGTTAATAAGGAAGCCGCAGCCACGTGTAATGCTAATTTTACGTTTATTTATGCAGTCGGTTAACACAAGTCCAATGACTAGTTCTCTGTATGACTATATTTAAAAATGACATATTATGTACAATGTATTTTGAGTCTTAAAGTCTAAGTAAGTCCAGCGGAATGTTAATTTTAATAATCTCTATTTTATGGCTAGAGGATTTGTGTAATGTGTTATGCTAACGAACAGTTTTGTCAGGCTCCTCTTCTCTCTTTCCTTTGGCATATGTAGATTTCCAATTTCGAAACTGACCTAATCAGCATTTTCTTGGCTCTGTCCAGCTTATTTCGAGAAGTCCTCCGGACGTATTAGCAGAGCATGCAAATGTAAGATGGAGGCCAATGCCTCTTTTCACGCCAATATTGTTCGACCGTTAATTATTTCCCCCATGTTCCCCGGAGGTGGGTCTCCGTGTTTGTCCCTTGAAGAATAAGCACCCCCTTCAACATACGAGGCCCGTTGAGACGTGCTATTTCCGTCTTCTAAGAAGAAAAATATGTAGAGGAATGAATGAAAAGAATACTTGAATACTCTAATAGCGTCAGGATCTAAAAAAAAAAACAAGGGCCAGCCAAGAGACTGATCAAAAAGGCTGACATAAGTAAGTTGAAACAGCGTCAGCCTAGGTCAGTGGTTCCCAAACTTTTCAGTCCGTAGACCCCCGCAAAATTAAAAATTTCACGGACCCCGTCTGATTTCTGAAATAAAACATGATTAAATAAACCTTACACAAGTCTGTATATTTGTAAACGAAAGCATTTATGAAAGTTATAAAATATACCAGATCATATTTTATACCAGAATGAATGATAAAATTTATAACTATCTACTTGTACAGGGTAATTTAAAAAGCGATTTCCCGTACAACTTAATTTTATCAAAGCTCTCTGAATATCATTGTTGCAACGTTGGAAAGCAATTTTACGTTGGTCGATGGGCGTGTACAAAACCAATAAAAAAAATCATCATAGGATCAGTCATATTTTTGCGCATGAATGTGTTATAAATCTTGTAACAAGTAGAAGTAAAAAAAAGAAGGAGAAGAAGAAAAGAAGAACAAGCGAGAGACTGTAAGAATAGGACACGATTTCAATGGCCGTGAGATTAAATCGATAGGTATCTTGTAATAAGTGGGTAGCAGAGGAGATCGCTGCGTCCAATCTAAATTCCTCACTAGCATAAACACTCGAAAAACAGTATGGAAGGAGGACGAGAAAGTACATAAATTGTTGGACATTAGCGATTAGGGATTGTAATACCTACTGGCTTGTGCTGTTGTTTGTTTAAGAGGTTGTGAACGCCTCGGGCGGTTTGGCCACAGCTGTTCTACCATACTGACGCAATAATTATACCCAATAACTTGTGTGCCATTCATCAACCCACTTTCCGGATGCCCGATATAGATATAAAGGTGGCATTCGGCCCACTCAATCTATACAGCTGTTACATCTTATTGATAAAAGCTCAACTCGACCCTTTGGGGTAGAGGGGTTTATTAATATTCTGTTCAAGAACACTGTCACCTTCTGAAAAACACCTCCTGGAACCACCCAAGTTTATCTTTAATAACTGACATCTATCAACGTGCTAACAAAACGCAGCATGCTTCAGAGTTCCTTTATCTGAATAATGATCACTACAAACATAGGCCTACATATTCCATTAGGGTTTGTGAATAACAAAATGAGTCCCAACTGGAAGAGGTTAGACTTGACATTGTCCTAGAACATACTATGTCCAATTATTTCACAACGTGGACCTATTATTTATTATATTATTATTATTGTTGTTGTTGTTGTTGTTGTTGTTGTTGTTGTTGTTGACAGCATTTGCTCAGAAGTGAAGGAATGACATGCTCGTTCCTTCCCGTGGATCCTTCTTAATATATAGGCTATAACAGTTGTCTATGGGAGGAAATCTTCCCCAAAAGTTGGAAAGTGCAGAGGCTGGTACTTATCAGACAAAATTAGGATAACTCGAGCACGCCATCAGCGTACAGGCCTTTGTGTATGCTGGGTACAGGTGGAAAGTGTCTGGAAAGGTTACTGAAACCACGTCTGTTGGCGCAGGAAACCTGTCCGAAGACAATACGGGTTCCGGGAAGGCCGATCAACTGTTGGGGTAGTGGCAAAGGTAGTGTACTTTCCACACGACCCAATAGTTAAATTGCTATTCAAGAAGCATTGCAACCTGTTGTCCTGTTGGCAACCCTGGGTATTAAGAACGATTTTAATTCGTCCAGTTGGAGTAACAGGCTTAGGGCACTGAAACACTTTTTCCAGATCCCATAGTACCTCCTCCGGATGATGGAATGCTACTTGAATGACAGGGTACTAATATATGATACTACAGATGGACTTCATAGAAAGGAGATTACCTCCGGGTCTGTCGAGGGCTCAATTTTGGGTCCTGGCCTCTGAAACGTATCTTACTGTGGAATCCCTCGTAGGTTACGCAGTGATTGTAGCATAAAGCGCTTAGCACAAAGAAGCCTTAATCAGGTAATGCGGCGGCAGAGCTCTTGGCTTGGAGAACACGGCCTGGATCTAGCCACTGAAAATACTGAAATAGTATTGCCGGATCCCCGCAATCATACACGTGCAAGTGGGAGCTGAGGCTATACTGACAAGAAGCCAATTAAGTACCTAGGGGTGAGGCTAGATTCGAAGCTGTCCTACTCGGAGCAAATCAAGTATGTAGCTGATAAGGCACCTTATATCACAACACATCTCAGCAGACTTATGGCCAATGTAGGCCACCCAATTGCAAGCAAGAGGCGATTGTTGATGGCAATCATGGAATCCATCCTCCTGTATGGTTGCGTAGTCTGGGCCGATGCACTGAAGAGTACAAAATATAGGAAACATGTGGCATCAGTGCAAAGAAGAGGAGCATCCTCGTACTGGACAGTACCAGAGCCAATATTCCTGGTGACAGCGAGAGTGGTTAACATAGACTTTCTGACTCAAGAACGGAAGCACCTCTTTAAATAATAGATGAAATTAAAAGAGATGCGGCACAAGATAAAGCCAGCGAACTCACTCTCCAGCACTGGCAAGATCGCTGGACAGAGTACAGAGTTAGATGGTCGGCAAGGCTCATACCGAACTTGATGGAACAGATTGACACCAGCACAGTGAGCTTAACTACCATCTGAAGTTCCTCAGTGGTCACGGCAATCTACAGAATGGGAAAGGTGCAAAGGCCAAACATACCAGTACAATGACTCTCCCTAGGAAGACGTCTTCAAGTGCAGCAGATTTACAAGAGAGAGGAGATGGAGCTCGAGGAGTTCACAAGATTATGCTTCGTGGCAACGAGGAATGGAACAGCATTTTTACATTTATTCAGTCGGTTCCACAATAAAAGCAAATACAGGCCCAACTTGCCAGTAAAACATAAGAGATAACTAGAAGAAGCCCGGTAAGGGTGTAATAGACTCCTCCTCGAAGTAAAACGCTAAATGATTCCAGAGTGGATATCAATGGCTGAATTAGAGGTGGGTATTTTAGTGAGTGTCAGTGCCACACATCAGGGAACAGACAGTTTCCTCTGACGGTGCATAAAGCATTTTCCCCTATAGAAAAACATTACTAATTTACTCTAGTATTGAATATTTTGACGCCTGTAAGCTCTAAGTATCATTGATTGGAAGTAACTTTTTTAAAATTAAGTTTAACTACTGAAATCTATATTTCAGTCTCTACTGCGACATGGGTTCCCCCTCTCGTATGTTCATCTACTTCTAGATTATCTCTTCCGATTCTGTTTGTCCTACATGAACAAAAACGTCCGAAAACGCAAATAAAACAGATTATAAATTGCATAACTTTTGATACCTAGTTATTAAGATAACACAAATACTACATGCACGTTGAGGTTCAGAAGACATTACTCTCTAAGGGTTGACTTTCTTAGCTAGCAAATAAGACTAGTAAGAGACATTTCACAGTAAGACTTCAGCCTTCACAGGCTATAAGTACAGTGGTGAATACGTTGGAAAATCATGTCTGGCCTAGGGCAGAAGATTAGAAGTGGGGAGGACGACTAAAAGCGTTATAAAATATGTCTTTGAGTCAATGAAGGCTCCAGGGGGGTGAATGGGGGAAGTCCCCTGTCAATGATTATTTTAGAAGACATTTTTTGTGGTTTAGTGGTTGTTGAGCGGTTTTTTGATCGTGAATGTAATACAAAATTCATGTAATGTTATATATCTTTATAATCTTATTCTAAATTGCAATTGAAGCCTACCAGTATGTTAATTTTTGTTCGAAACATACCATAAATGTGCAGTGTGTATTTTAAACTGTAAGTGAACATCATGACAAGAACAATGAATTGGCAACACACATATGCTTTTATAAAAGTACGTTATTGTGCTGATAAATAACACACTGTATTTTATCTTCACTTATTCCTATCGTTATCGTTTATACTTTAGATTTTTAAAGAATGGTCCAACTTTTCATAATATTCCCCTCAAAGACAACTCTTTCCACCTTTCAAAGTTGCATGCTCGATCCGCCCCTGTCTTGAGGAATGCAATTTTAAATTTTCTCAAGTCAAAAATAGGGATTTCCTGCTTAATTCTGAAGAATTCCTCTCATTAGATTTCGGTGTTTTGGTGTAATCCTTTTAAAGCGATGATTGAGGAAGTTCCCTGTATGAATAGCCAAAGTTTCCGAGTGAAGAGGGCAAGAAGACCAGTTAGAACAGATGCCAACAGTGCATTGTTTATTGTACAACGATTACATTGAAATTATTTATTTTAAATTACAACTTACTTCTGTATAGGATATTTTTAATAAAATTAAATATTTGTAATAAAATTAGTACGAAGTTTGTATCTGAAACTTTAAAGTTAAAGCAATAGTAAGCCTATTTATTTTAAACAGCCAACACAATAGGCGACATAACGTGCTGAAAATAAGTGCTAAGTCTGGTTAGTCGGAAAAGTTAAAATAAAGGTTCATCAAATATATTCATTACTGTTGTTCCGTTTCGTAACGTCAGCTCGCGTCCTTTGGTACAACTGGATCACGAGAACTCTCTCTTCCAAGTAACGAAATCTTAAACACACTTCCATAATTAATAGCCGTATTTTGCAAGAAGGATTTATACTTTTAGTAATTATACTGTGTTTCAGTTGTTTTATATTCATGTTTGCCATAGAAATCATTGTTTATCAAAAACAGATATTTTCTTCTATGTGGCTACGGCGATATGAGTTCGCGTATCGGGATCTCTCTTCCAATTTTACAAAACAAAAACTTACGATAACGTAAATAAAACAGATTATAAAATTTCAGACATTCTTAACCAACTAAATCTTATTTTTATAGCTTTTTTGGCAAATTATGAAACACTCCTTGCAAATGTTAGTATACATTGCTTTGCTGTCCGTGAACCAATACCGTCTGCATTGCCCATTCGTGGCACTAATTCCTCTCCCCAACCCAAAGTTAATATTTTCTGAATTGAATTAAATTCCGGTAATGATACACACTACTTTGAACTCCGTATCAATAAAGGTTTGTAATCAAATACCTACGTTTAATTCATGAATGGACACTACGGCGTCACTGCTGGCCCCTATGTGTCATTCTTCATTTGTGTACATGACCTCTCTGACCTCCTAATCTGTCACGTAATTTTGACAAAAGTTCGTAGTTTAATGACCTGTTCGTTATTAGTAACATTATTACTAATAATGTCACGCAAGAATGATTCTCTCTGTTTACTGTAACAGGGAACTGTCATCAACTCACGTAAGCATGGCTATGGTGTTGAAGGACAAGTAAATTTCAGTGATAAAGTGATAAATAAGAGTATAGAATAAAATACCATTTGCTGAGGTATTTAATTGGGTTATAACAATTATATGGCTTAAGACAAAATATAATTTAAGCAATGAGATCATGGAACAAGTAAGTTACTTTAACTATTTAGGAAAAGAAGTAGCCTTTAATTTTCATGAGATGTGGAAAATAAGATGTGGCAGAATAAGAAACACAGCAAGAAAAAACGTCATAAAACGTTGGAAATTTGGCCTCTTACTTAGAAGCAGGAAAACTCAATGGAGACATGTCATGCCTGTACATAAGTGAACAGAATACACGGTGACACCGAATGTTGCAGCAACAGCAAGGAGTAGGGTTGGACCGGAGAAAGTACTGTATTATGGAAAATTTGATTAGAGCGATTAGCGTGGCCATCCACGGACTAACGTTGCAAAAAGAAAATTCACGAAGTTCGATAACTACGAAATTGAAACTTTCGTACTTTAAGAACATTTTGACAACATTTTATAACCTCCACGTGTTTCTCAAGCTCCAAAGTTCCTTACTGCTTTCTTCCAGGTTATAACGTCTTTTACCTGTGCCAGATCAAATAAACCGTCATTTCTCGACACACGGTCGATGTAACCATTCACCACTTATAGCATCTCATCCTAATAGCATATGTCGTTTAACTTGTATGTTGAGTCTTGAAAGTTCTCCTTGACGCACATATTTAATATAACATCAAACGTAAAAAAATTAAACACCTAATGCTATCGTCGTTCTTTTTCTGAACAGACCACAATACAATGCAAATTTCTAAAGTAATATTTATAAACCTTTCAGGCAGGCTCTTTCAGCGTCAATATTGTTTGTATAAATCCTTAAATTTTTAGTGACCGTCAATCAATGAATGTTTTAGTGGATGGTTAGTGAGGTTCGGTCAACAATACAAATTTTAGCTATTTTGCGTCGAGGTTTCGACAATTTTATTGTCATCTTCAGGACAATTGTTGCTGACGCCAAACACACAACTGTTGTGTGTTTGGCGTCAGCAACAATTGTCTTGAAGATGACAATAAATATTGTCAAAACGTCGACGCAAAATAGCTAAAATTTGTATTATTGACCGATCCTCACTAACCATCCACTGTATAGTTATGTGCCGGTCGTGGTCTTAGGTTATTAAAACCAAACGTTCCGTGCTCACCAACGGAGGAAATACACTCGCTTTGCCTCCATGTTGCAAATTGCGTGCGAGGTAATTACCATAAGCAACAGAAAGTGGAAAAGCTTTCGTCACATTTCGGACGTTCATTAATTCTTACTCTTAATTTCTGATGGTGCGGATAACCACGTTTTTAGAGCCAAAGTACTGAGGTTTCTGCCTCGTGTGTTTCCACTGAAGATAGCCTCCTTTGGTGAGGGCGAAACGTTTTAGACCACGGCCTAATAGCCCGGCACATAACCGTACGAATAATATTTATAAGACTCATCATTTTTCCACTGCAGAACATAGGCATTCTTGCTGAAGTCACTTGCTCAACTTGCGGTATTTAGCCTGTCCTGTCATCCTCGTATCGTATCCTGTTTTATTTTGGATAACGGTTAGTACTTTTGTTTATTCCTTGTATTCACAGTAATCACTAGGAATAGGTCAACAACAGACCAAATATTTACACTAAGGGAAATCCTGAAAAAAAAGTTGGAATATGGAGTAGCCACTCACCATCTCTTTGTGGATTTCCAGTCGGCATATGATTCAATCGACCGGAAAATGCTATACAGAGCTTTGAAGGAGTTGAATATACCATCTAATTTGCACCAATGGTTGGAGTAGCTATGTCCAATTCTAAGTGCCAAATCAGAATACAATCAAATCTATCTAACTCCTTAAAAGCATTGAGTGGGCTGAAACAAGGAGATGCCTTAGCGTGTCTGTTGTTCAACATAGCTCCAGGAAAGGTCATCAGGGATTCAGGAATTCAAACTAGCGGACACATATTTCACAAAGAGGTACAGCTTCTGGCATATGCCGATGACATTGACGTCATAAGTAGATCTGAATCTGGCTTAAAGGAAGCCTTTCAAGAACTGGAGTTGTTCGCTAAGGCTATGGGCTTGGTTATAAACCAAAGCAAAACTCAATATATGGTTGTAGGTGCCAACACTCGCGCCCTGTCCCTGCCCATTAATGATTATACGAATTTGAAAAAGTTCAAGGATTTCCATACCTCGGGTCATATGTGGACTCTGGAAATGACTCCTCAAGAGACATTGAAAAACGAATATTATCTGCTAATAGGTGTTACTACGGACTAGTGAAACATTTTAAATCAAAATTAATAAGTAAAGAGACAAAAGCCACGCTCTACAAGACCTTGATCAGACCAGTTCTTATGTATGGCTCTGACTGCTGGGTCCTAAAACAAATAGATGAGCAGAAACTAGCCACGTTTGAGAGGAAGGTACTGGGGAGAATCTGTAGCCCTGTGAAGGAAAACGAGATTTGGGGGCGACTGCATAATCGAAAATTGTACGAGAGGTTTAAAGATCTTCCGATCGTGCAATTCATACAAATTAACAGATTGCGTTGGGCCGGACATGTGCAGAGAATGGCGGAGGATAGAATCCAAAAAAAATCATGAATTATTTGCCGACGGGAAGGAGAAGGAGGGGAAGAACAAGATGGTTGGATCAGGTTGGTAAGGAGGCAGTGAGGCTGGGTGCAGCAAACTGGTGGACATTGGCCGGGAGTAGAGACCAGTGGGTTGGAGGCCAGGGCCCGGACTGGGCTGTAGCGCCGAGGATGTATGTATGTATTCACAGTATTACAGTTTATTGTTACCGGACCACCATATATTAAAATGGGAAAAATTAATTGATTAACGTCCGAAATGTTTCGAATTTGTGTACTTTAAATTATTTCTATTTCAAATCAAATATTGATCTTATAACATTTACGTTATATTCAAATCCTAATTGACATAAATGAAATATTATTCTAAATTAAACAATCAGTCTTTACACTATTATGTACAATTTAATTACTTATAGCAACAGTTCGAATGTCTCTCATTATAGTTTTTAATTATTGTCTTTCAATTGTAGGTAGTTATATGGCTTTTTATCACCTCGTTTGATGTGGTATATTATCGGCGTGTCCTCCACTCGGTCCTCGGTCCGTGTCCTTCGGGTCCTCGGGTCCTCGTACAGGATTCCACTGCATGTACTCCTTAATTGTTGTCTCCCCTCACATCATGGGCTGTAGGTGTGTCCATAGAACCTCTGCTTTGAATTCCAGTCCATCCTGTGACGCTTACTGTAGATTCGAGACAGCGTTGCTGACTGACATAGCCTCCTGCGGCAACGGTTGAATGAAGAAGAAGAGAGCATTAGCGCGACCTGGTATTTATAGTCACATCGTGCAAAAGCTCTTGTCTGAACAATATTTGTCTTGTCAGAGTTTGTCGAACGCGTCCTTACTCCCAGTCTTGTTCGATTCGCTAATTTCGCCTATCTTCGCGAATTGCGAAGTCTGTTTCACACTAATCGCTAATTTTCATATGTTTATTATATGTAACTTACACTTCTTTATTGTAATTATTCGGAGAGTTATTCACTTTTTAATTCATTGTAATTTCACTTTACGTCACTTTCTCACGATTTTATAACCATTTGTGCATCTTTATTTCCTACACACTTTGGTGTACAGTATTTTGTTTTACATTATTGTACATATATTTCTTATAATTAAAATAATACTTAAAATCTAACATCATTTGAATAGGGGTCGTTACTGTTCAGGAAAGGACAGGTTTCACACACACATACTAAATACACATGTACACACAGCTAGCGACTGGTGGCCAGATATGCGTGTCCATGCTTGAACTGTGCTCTTCCCTTTTTTTATACAATTTAGCTTGCAATTTGAATCATGTTTAACAACCATATATTTATTTATTTTTATTAATTATTTTAATTATTTTGGCAATGCACAGTACCGTATATGGTTGTACTGTCGCATAATATTATAAAATAATTAACCTAATATTTGGCAGTTATGATAATTGTAACGTCTATTTGCCGCGTTACAAATCCAGGGAACCCCTCGTAATTAAACTCCGTTAATTAGATGGGCTGCCTACGTTGTAACAGAATTGATCACAAATAATTAATATAACAAATTACTTACTAACTGTGTAAGGAAACAATGGCAAGGTATACAATTGATTTAAGCACTCCTCATATGTGTGTAACAAGAAGACTTCTCTTTATTTAACATTTAAAAACATTTACTGACAGATCCCATGACATTACTAATTCAATTATTGAGTTACCTGAAAGGTTTCTTTAAACTTAGGGATCAAATTTTGTTCTATATAGCTATACCTCGGATCCGGGTCAACTTTCTGTATTTCTGTAGTTAAGACTTTTAATTATACTCATTTCATGATATTAGCTTGCAAGACTTTCTTTTATTCAACCATTGGAAGAATGGTATTATTGCTTGAATTATATTACTCTACATTAGCATATAAACTGTTACAACGTATGAAGTTAGAATAGTTACATGAAATTCTTAGATTTAATTTATAAGTCTTTACAAAGTTAATAGTTTCTGAAAAGTCTCTTTCAAGATGTGTTGTGTAACAAATATTAGTAACCCTCGATAGACAGGCTATCGAGTCACCTTTTAATTGGTATGCAGAAGACTCGTCCTGGGGTATCCGTCTTGGGAAACAGGAACAGCTACGTCGTCATCTCGGTCTGGCCTTCCTCAGCAAAGGGCTCCAAAAGTTCGCAGGTTGAACAATATGTTGTGTAGATATCTACGATGATCTTGTAGATTCTCGGATGTCCTGATCTGCATATTCTGTCACGTGCAGTAGAGTTTGTGGCTTCTGATAGTTCACATCTCCAGGTATGACTTTGGAATTGTTGTTATTTGTTGAAGCACGAAGTCATCTTGTGTTACACTCCTTTTTTACGTTTCGACTTTTTTTACTTTAAATTTCTTGTCTATTTACATGACTATATTAGTTAACACATCCAGATGCTAAACAGCTACATCTGGTACACCATCTTAAGGTGAAACAAAATATAGTTAACATATTTTAAGAGCACAGCTCCTACGTCTATACTGTACGAAGTCACCATTGCAAGAGAGAGAAATTCTGCTCCCTTCGCCAGGTGCTGGGCAAAAGGTAGTGGGGCAATTACCGCGCGAGAATATAGTTCCTAACTATATTTAAGTTAACATTTTTATTTATACAAACTATCCCTAAACAAATATACATAATTTAAATCAGTTGTTTTAGCGACTATCTATGTCTTCAGATTTTTAATTATTAACATTAGGTTTTTTATCTTATTCTAACTTACACAAGACTCGGAAAACATGTCGAGTCTGGAATCAACAGGACAGCGCCTGCTCACAAGCAAAGGGTTAAATACGATATTAATAACTCTTTACAATTTATCTTTTTATTAGAGTATCTTCTAACTAACTAATTACTGCTTCCTCTCATACTGAGTACATACAGGTATTTTATATTAATACAGTGAGATTTAAATGGCTTAAGAGCTCGCAACCTTAATTTTTTAAAAATTTTTATTTTCTTGATTATTTCTTTTATTTAAATCGTCACATACTCCACCGCTTAAATTGCACGCTACGGTTAAGCTTTTTGAGTCTAACTCACAATTGGCGACTGGGAGTACGATTAGTGTCAGTGTGTGAAGTTATTTATTATTAGTGCACAGTTTGTTTTTTTTCTAATTCTCTTTAAATGACATTGTTCATTTAAATGATCGCCTTCGTGAAATTCCCTTTTTCTCACTTCTTAAGTACTAACTTACATTTTAATCTTAATACTAATTTCCAAACCTTAGATTGGAATGATCCCTACTTATCCGTAACTCACAACATCCCGGCCCGACTGACACCAGCTTACTCTAACTACGGAAGTTAGCTTTCAGCATTTATTAATGATCTTTGGCACATTTCTGCCCTATCATTACCCTTTCAGTCGGCGCCGTTGTGACCTGTTACGTTACATGTATAATCACTACTTGATTATATCTCATAAACTTATTTCTAATGTGATCTAAAGAGGATCCCATACTCCACTTTAGATCACTGGTTTGAGAGAAGCGGAATCTCACGAATATGATTCTCTTTTATCTCTTTTTACAATACTTAAACAAACTATGCGGGAGGGGAGACACTTTACACAATGCATTGTCATACTCACTAGGGGTGGTTTTTCAATTGTTCAGGCTAGCACCGGTTTATCACAATTGGAAGGGTGGGTTCGGGGCGGCTTAATACAATTCCTACAATACTGAACACGCTTTAATTTTCTCTAACTGGCCACCACTGGGAGTGTTTACAATATGCAACTGAACTTTTATTATTATTTTATTTTTTCTTACTTACTTCTACACTTCACACAATTTTAGTATAACTTAGGATTTATTTAGCTCTAGTATTTAAATCAATTATTATTATTCACTTTATTATTTATTATTTATTAAACTACTTTGGGGATTTAAGAAACGCACCTAGGACTATCGTCTATTTAATCACCATATTTATTTATCACACTTTAATCATTATTATAAATTTATTATTAAGTCACTACAGAATTTAATTGCCGTCACGGGGAAAAACTTGAACTACTATACTGTACACATTTATTACACATATATATAATAAATTCTTAAGTAATCAATTTACACAAATCAGAAAAGAACCATTTCTCTTCTAAGGGAGAGACAGAAATCACACACACGTATTTTTCAAGGTTAAATAGCCGATCAGCTGTTTACTGGAATGTAGGTCAGAGGGTGGCCTACATATTTAGTTAACAAAGGAGGGTTGAGCGTGTCAGTGAGAAAGGGGGTTTTACTCTTATTGTTCTCCACAATGCGACTGAATAACACAACTACTGTATACCGGTTTAAACAAGAGAAGGGGAGCGCAGACGCTAGATTCTATTATTATTATTCCGCTTAGACAACACTTTGGCTCCGTTCATTCATAAACTTTTCTCAATTAAATAATTACTTATTTTGTTCACAAGTTTTAAATCACGAACTTCTACTTAATTACTTTATTATTATTAACAAAGTTATTTTTAATTAATTTTTTTTTTATAACACATACTAGTGTATGTAAGCTAGATAGTTGGACATACACTGTGCAGAATGATTCAGGAAACAACAGGTCATGGATTGTCGTAAACAAACCTGTTACAGATTGTTCGGTTGAACAAAATTGTTATGTTTGGTCACAATTCATGTATGCAAGTAATTATATCGAATAATGCAGGTTCTTACTGGCCTATAGAATGCAAAAGCTATATGCATTGTATGACGCTAAGGATATTTCACTTATACATACTATCATTTA
This sequence comes from Magicicada septendecula, assembly GCA_034769895.1. NCBI lineage: Eukaryota > Metazoa > Arthropoda > Insecta > Hemiptera > Cicadidae > Magicicada > Magicicada septendecula. Next base: position 353,594,194 of record CM068376.1, on the reverse strand, counting down.
CGTAACTTAATACACTATTAAATATGTTTTGAACATTACAGTTATTAAAGTAACTTTCTGAGTGCATATATCAATATTATATATTTAGTTATTGATCATACAAATTATCCACGCATAGTGAATGCAATTTTGTTTGTGACACTCTATACACAATTAAAACTCTTTCCTTTGTTTCCTTTTTTTTTTGAGTGACGCAATTTTGTTTGCGTCGCGATGCTTAAAACAACTTTTATAAAAATTAGCAGAGTGGCGCACTTTTGTTGCGTCACGATGCTTAACAACCCCTTTACATAAATCATTAGCAGAGTGGCGCACTTTTGTAACTTCTATTTGCCGCGTTACAAATCCAGGGAACCCCTCGTAATTAAACTCCGTTAATTAGATGGGCTGCCTACGTTGTAACAGAATTGATCACAAATAATTAATATAACAGATTACTTACTAACTGCGTAAGGAAACAATGGCAAGGTATACAATTGATTTAAGCACTCCTCATATGTGTGTAACAAGAAGACTTCTCTTTATTTAACATTTAAAAACATTTACTGACAGATCCCATGACATTACTAATTCAATTATTGAGTTACCTGAAAGGTTTCTTTAAACTTTGGGATCAAATTTTGTTCTATATAGCTATACCTCGGATCCGGGTCAACTTTCTGTATTTCTGTAGTTAAGACTTTTAATTATACTCATTTCATGATATTAGCTTGCAAGACTTTCTTTTATTCAACCATTGGAAGAATGGTATTATTGCTTGAATTATATTACTCTACATTAGCATATAAACTGTTACAACGTATGAAGTTAGAATAGTTACATGAAATTCTTAGATTTAATTTATAAGTCTTTACAAAGTTAATAGTTTCTGAAAAGTCTCTTTCAAGATGTGTTGTGTAACAAATATTAGTAACCCTCGATAGACAGGCTATCGAGTCACCTTTTAATTGGTATGCAGAAGACTCGTCCTGGGGTATCCGTCTTGGGAAACAGGAACAGCTACGTCGTCATCTCGGTCTGGCCTTCCTCAGCAAAGGGCTCCAAAAGTTCGCAGGTTGAACAATATGTTGTGTAGATATCTACGATGATCTTGTAGATTCTCGGATGTCCTGATCTGCATATTCTGTCACGTGCAGTAGAGTTTGTGGCTTCTGATAGTTCACATCTCCAGGTATGACTTTGGAATTGTTGTTATTTGTTGAAGCACGAAGTCATCTTGTGTTACACTCCTTTTTTACGTTTCGACTTTTTTTACTTTAAATTTCTTGTCTATTTACATGACTATATTAGTTAACACATCCAGATGCTAAACAGCTACATCTGGTACACCATCTTAAGGTGAAACAAAATATAGTTAACATATTTTAAGAGCACAGCTCCTACGTCTATACTGTACGAAGTCACCATTGCAAGAGAGAGAAATTCTGCTCCCTTCGCCAGGTGCTGGGCAAAAGGTAGTGGGGCAATTACCGCGCGAGAATATAGTTCCTAACTATATTTAAGTTAACATTTTTATTTATACAAACTATCCCTAAACAAATATACATAATTTAAATCAGTTGTTTTAGCGACTATCTATGTCTTCAGATTTTTAATTATTAACATTAGGTTTTTTATCTTATTCTAACTTACACAAGACTCGGAAAACATGTCGAGTCTGGAATCAACAGGACAGCGCCTGCTCACAAGCAAAGGGTTAAATACGATATTAATAACTCTTTACAATTTATCTTTTTATTAGAGTATCTTCTAACTAACTAATTACTGCTTCCTCTCATACTGAGTACATACAGGTATTTTATATTAATACAGTGAGATTTAAATGGTTTATTAGCTCGCAACCTTAATTTTTAAAAAATTTTTATTTTCTTGATTATTTCTTTTATTTAAATCGTCACATAATTTTCAACATAAAATCAACATATTTACGTTTAACTGAACCTGATTTACTCTTTGCAAATGAAATGAAATTATTATGACATTTTAAAGAACTTTAGTAATAAACAAATCCTGAATACTTTCACATCACAACTAAATCTAGCTATACTATTTACAAATAAAATCAAAACATAAATTAAATTTCTTCTGTTGATGATAGGATCTCGTGTCGTTAAGAGTATTATTAACAATATAAAGGATGAAATAGGTAGGCCTACTCAATTGCTCTTCTATTTATTAGCCAACATTTCATGTGTTTGAGAATTTTCTTTTAACAGATAACTTACATGAATGCTGTTGGTCGTGACTGCGTTTACGTTCCGTCAGAGTACCAGCGCCCTCTATCGTACAGTAAACAGCTATTCTTGGGAAATAAAGAATAAATGTATGCTACATTTCTGTATAATAGACTCAGAGATCATACTAAGCAACCCACTTGTTGAATTTTTCTTCTGAAATAAAAATTAAAATATCCTCTTAAAAATGTTTTTCAATAATTAATAACGAACTAAAACAATTTTAAACGTTCGCTAATTTGACGTTCACTGAGCAATCGACAAAAATACAATAGGCTTAATTACTTACTTTCTCAACATTACTTTTAATTGAACAATAAAATAGTAATTGTAGAATTATGCAGTACAGTTAAATTATAAAATCCTATTTACAGAACTTGTATCAACGAAAAATTCACCATATTTTTCAAAGAAACATAAAAATTGAAGAGCGAGAACATAACCTTGAATAATGACACTGTTTTTGTAAACTGTACATAATCGATTATTGCATTTGTTGTTTAATATCGTTGAATCAAGGGGCCCCTTCCTCCTTCTTCACCCTATATAATTTATTAATATACTTGGGTGTGTGTATGTGTGTGTTTATAACTATAATATATTACACAAAATTATTGTGCTAATAAAGTGTTACAAATTTATTTGTGCAATAGAAAATAATGTATTATATGTTAATTTTATAAGCTTATTATACCTGCAATCAACTTATAATAGTCAACAAAACGAACTGTAATTTCTTATTTACACACATGTTTGTATAATCTTATAATTATATAATAGATATCTTACTTTAAGGGGATAAAGTCATTTATACAAGTTTAAAATTTCTATAAAATCACTTATATCATAATTTTCATATTTCGTAAGAATTTGTAACGGTTAGCTCTGAGATCTGAATGTTGCGACAATTTTAAAAATTTAATTTTATGTTTGGCGCGTGTTCTTGCTTTCGGTACTTTTTCTTGCCCCCGTTTAGCCAGTGTCCATGCAGGCATGCGCCGAAACGTAATTTTAATATATTTTTTGTGTGTGTGACAAATCCCCATTACAGCTGCATCCGTCTATATTTGACTGTACCTTGGTTTTTGTACGTATTATATACTGTTATTCAAATTAACAGTTATTCAAAACTGTTATTCGAAATATCGCATACTCGGATGCGAACTGAAAGCTTTTCCTCGCGTTCTTAAAAAGCATTTTGCGTTGAATCTTGTAACCAAGCTTAGACGTTGGTTCTGTGTTCGGGAATACAGACTTTAAGTCCGAAAATGCAACTTTTAAGCTTGAGAATCCTAGTTTAAATTACGAGTTCCCATTCTACAGCAAAAGTCCATTTTAGGTTCGAAATTTACGAGTTCTAAGTAGGCTTCCAACTGGAAACTAATTCATTTAGAAGCGTGACAGCCTTTCTTGGTCGCTGAGCTTCCCCGACCAAGCGAATGAATAACTCCCACTGAAAAGTATAGCTAAGTTCTCTAGAGAGGAGTGAGGGGAATAATAGTTTGATGTCTCACTTCCACTCTAACTCTGTCTCCTCACCTCTCTCTCACTCGCTCTCTCTCTCTCTCTCTCTCTCTCACTCTCTCTCTCTCTCTCTCTCTGTCACACACATAGTTCCATTGTTCTCGCTAGTCTTGTTCACGCTATTGTTACGACATTACAGAACAGCCTACGTGTTTGTCGAATGTGCCAGAAGAATCTCGCTCTAATGTGTGTGGCATACGTGACTCTAGACGCATTCGCGAGAGTTTTCTCGAAGCCGCCAGCCGCGCGGACTGTGTCAAGGCCGCAATTAATTACGTACACCTGGCGCTAAGACGTAGTTTGTAACGTTCTATTCTGTGAGCGGAGGTATAAATACATGGCGGCAGCGGCCTTAGTTTTTCAGTAGTAGTTGCGATATATTTACAGTGAGGTCCGAGTTTATTGTCGGGCGATTACAAGTGATTATCTGGCGATATTACTGTGCGCGTTCAAGTTGTTATTAGTTAAATGTTGTGTTTTATAATCGGACGATATATTGTAATACAATTGTGTTTTAATATCAGTTGACATTTATTTGCGTGTGAAAAATTTTTATTTGATTTGTTATAAGACACAGTGTTGTTAATTACGAACTGTTTAACTGTGAAAATTAAAGCTGGTGATTAGTGACTTAATTGGTGTCTTGTATTTTGTTTCCACTGTACCTACGACGATCAAGTAGACCGTCGTAATACTATGAAACACTGTACAAAACTGTTGTACACAACTTTGTTAGCCTCTCAACGAGGTGTTTGTCCACTGCACATCTTGAAGTCAGTGTTCAATTTCTATTGTCAGGTCTATACTGTGTGTTCTAGTAATGAACACTAACAAAATGTTTGGTATACGATGTGTATGTAAACTGCACATGAACTGATTTTTACAATTGCAGACTTAGTCAGTGGTTTAACGTGGGATTTTTAAAGAGAGTAATACACAGTAGTAACATACAATGGGGCAGCCCTTAAAAAATTGTGGTATGCAAAAATAACAAATACGTTATAATATCTCTTACATAATTTCTCTTATTTGTTTAAAATTGTTAATGAACATATAAACTATCTTGTAATTTTTGAGTCCAACGAATAAGTCTATAATTTTTCATTTGCAAACGGATTTCCAGACTCTTCATTCGAAATTTATAACTTAGGTGTTTTGCTTAATGTAATAGGCCGTTAAAACAAAATAGTAGCGTCAATGTTGGTCTGTGACCTACCCAATGAATGTCTTTTTAAGGCGGATATTTCATATTTCTATTGCATGACTTAAAGGTAAGTAATGGATTGACCTTCAAGTATCCTGCTGCTAGTTACCGAATTATACTTTCGAGATTACAAATTTGTTAATTTTTAATGCTTCCAATATTTACTTCCCTTAACAAGCAGAAAATTATTACTTCCATGTTTCCGTAGACAGGTTTCCAGACCTAACAATCTTTCCTAGAGTAAGGTCACCAAATTAGCACCAGAAACGTTATCAAACTCACACTTAATCCACTGCACACATTCAAATAAATATTTATAGTTCGCAATTAAAAATAAATAGGCCTATACGGCTAATTAAAGAGCACAAGTATATCGTTATAAAACAAATCGTCTAGCTGACTGTGACGCCAGATTTGTCTCGATATATACTATAGCTTTATATTTACATGTATTTGCGTATTACATCGCCGTTACAATAGCGGATTGCGACTACTGGACGTGGTACATCGCCATCGCAGTTGTATCTACTGTGAATTTTCAAGAAATGAAGATTTCCCTCAAAATCGAATCTAGATTCAAGATTCTCGGTTGCCCCAGATCTAGTTCATCTACTCTATTTCGAGCGTCAGTCAACTGTGTTTCGATGTCAGTGAACATCACTGTAAAACAGTTTATCGTATTCTTTAAAATTTCACCGTAACGTTCTTAACCGACAAATTTTTCTTGAGCTCCTTTCATGAGTCACCGAACTTGGCAAGGATGAGTACAAGATAAAGTCGACGCTATCTGTGGTTTGACACATGCTTTGCTTTGCTTTTGGTAGGACCAAACGTCTCGCTCATTCATCAAACGCAAAGGTCTAGCCAATGAGGACGCCTCTTGCAGAATTGGAAAAACTTTGGTCACGTGTTAAATCCATAAAGTGAATTGTTTACGTCAGTTTACTAGGATAATCATTACGAGTGGGATGCGAACCGACCTCCCCCCAGTAGCTAACTGCTGAGCTACCAGAATGACGTAACATACGCGCATTTATAATTACCGCGTACAAAACTGAAAAGTAAATATTTCATTTGTAACTGCAAGGCTCGCCTGTCCTGTTCGTTAGAATACAAATTGTATAACACGATTTACAAAATAACACACTTATAGAAAATTGGTAACCCAAAGCGTATTTGTTACGTGTGGTCACTAGTTGGTGTGTTAACCTTTAGGGCACACAATCTACACCTTCCGCTACATCGTAATTCTTTCTGTGCACACACACACACACACACACACACACACACACACACACACACACACACACACACACACACACACACACTCACTCACTCATTCCACCTCCTGTATTATATAGCTGTTGTTTCGTTTCTGCCTTCCCCTATATAATTACATACAATTTTACATTCACACGGGCGTAATCTTAAACAGTCTTCAAATATAAATATTAGGCGTGCCAAAAACATTCCGTACCACGGTAAACTGGACGTAAATAAAATCAACACTCCTTATTCTACAACTCTTCCAAATGTACGTGTCTTCTCGTTCTTTTTACCACCTCAGTTGCTACGTCTGGCCCGGGTTACTTCCACCGGTTTCGTCATGTTCCCTAAAACTCTCACGGCCGCCGTTATTGCTGTTAGGCCGTGTTCTAGTGATCTTTGTTACAGACGTTTCGCCAGACAAATTTTGTAATGAGGCAGACTAACTCCTGGGGTTATTTGGCGGGAACAGCTGCAAACAAATATTTCTGCACTGAAGGTGGCCTCCGATAGTGGAACCGAAACGTCTGTAACAAACATCATTAGACTATGCTAAGTCTGTGCATCTTCCACTCGTAAAAGCTTTAATCGTAATATTTCTGCACTGAAGGTGGCCTCCGATAGTGGAACCGAAACGTGTGTAACAAACATCATTAGACTATGCTAAGTCTGTGCATCTTCCACTTGTAATATTTCTTAGACGTGTCAAGTGTCGTTTTTACTTGTTCATTCTCAAAAACATCTTTAAAACAGGTGACGATAGTGATCGTAGAGGGAAGAAGTTGCAGTTGTCAAGTACAGAACTATAACCGTGCAACAGTAGTTACGCACTATTTCTACTACCAGACAGTAGCTGGTTTGCGACGTCGGAAATACTGATATTTCAAAGTGACACTTCAGTAAACCGTTCGCAGTTCCCGTGTATAGACCTAACAGTCGCTTAGAGATGCGCACCGGACCAACATCTCGTTGCGGAGCCAACAAAATATTTCGGTAATTTCGCACAACAGTCTTGTAACTGCAACAAGGCTGACCAGAACATGCGTGTTACAGAGACAGGAAACTATTACCGCGTTGTCGCTCTACTTGTAAGCAGGAGCTCGGTACAGACCAAAAGGCTGTCACGCTTCTAGTTATAAGAAAAGACAGCGCCTTTTATAAGAGCAAAATACACTGCCGTCACGTGTTGAATACTAAATAGAGGCGTGTTGACAGCAATCTCCGATTGCAGTTGAAATATACAAGAATCAAAACCGAACTGTGGAATTCGACTACAAGGTAAGATAGCTAAATTTTACACGCGAAAATTAAATAAAATCAAAACAAATATGAGGAGAATTAGTATGATGTAATTTGCAGCGATAAAGGATAACAGAAATAGTGAGGCCCTGTAGTAAAGCAAAAAGAGAAAATGGACATGACAATACATTTGCCACGCAAGACTATCCTCTAATGGAAAAAAAAATGGACACGACAATACATTGCTCATGCAAGACTAACCTCTAATGGAAGAGAAAATGAACACGACAGTACATTGACCATGCAAGACTATCCTCTAATGGAAGAGAAAATGAACACGACAATATATTGCTCATGCAAGACTAACCTATAATGGTAGAGAAAATGAACACGACAGTACATTGACCATGCAAGACTATCCTCTAATGGAAGAGAAAATGAACACGACAATACATTGCTCATGCAAGACTAACCTCTAATGGAAGAGAAAATGAACACGACAGTACATTGCTCATGCAAGACTATCCTCTAATGGAAGAGAAAATGAACACGACAGTACATTGACCATGCAAGACTATCCTCTAATGGAAGAGAAAATGAACATGACGATACATTGGCCATGCAAGACTATCCTCTAATGGAAGAGAAAATGAACACGACAGTACATTGCTCATGCAAGACTAACCTCTAATGGAAGAGAAAATGAACACGACAGTACATTGCTCATGCAAGACTAACCTCTAATGGAAGAGAAAATGAACACGACAATACATTGCTCATGCAAGACTAACCTCTAATGGAAGAGAAAATGAACACGACAGTACATTGACCATGCAAGACTATCCTCTAATGGAAGAGAAAATGAACACGACAGTACATTGACCATGCAAGACTATCCTCTAATGGAAGAGAAAATGAACACGACAATACATTGCTCATGCAAGACTAACCTCTAATGGAAGAGAAAATGAACACGACAGTACATTGACCATGCAAGACTATCCTCTAATGGAAGAGAAAATGAACATGACAATACATTGCTCATGCAAGACTAACCTCTAATGGAAGAGAAAATGAACACGACAATACATTGACCATGCAAGACTATCCTCTAATGGAAGAGAAACTGAACATGACAATACATTGATCATGCAAGACTAACCTCTAATGGAAGAGAAAATGAACACGACAGTACATTGACCATGCAAGACTATCCTCTAATGGAAGAGAAAATGAACATGACAATACATTGGCCATGCAAGACTATCCTCTAATGGAAGAGAAAGTGAACATGACAATACATAAATACAGTTAATAATTTGCATTGTTTAGGGCAACATATATATGAGATTACACGTGACACGTCTATAGGTCTGTAATTAATAATGGCATTAATACGCCATGAAAATAAACTATACCCAGTAGAAAATTAAAAATTATTAATCACAAAAGAATACTTACCATCTGTATAACACACATATACATGCACAGGTATGCTGGCTAAATACGTGAAAAAAGACAACTCAGGATATTTCCATGGTCGGATAATCCGTGGTAGGCCAGAACAGAAAAAATAAATAAATTAATTAATGATTACTATGAAAATAAAAAACATAGAGGAGAATTATCCATGTAAAAACCTTTGATCGTTTAAGAGGAACCCATCAAATAATTTTGAGCAAATTGCGTGGATCCGTATTAAGTAAGGGGAGCGATAAACAAAATTAGTGAAACATTATTTATAAAAAGATTTAAATATGACATACCCTATTCTAGCGTTTTAAACCGTGTGTGCTTTATTGCTTTATTCACTATATTACTCAAAATATTTGATAGTTCAGTTTATCGTGCTTAACCATCACCTCAGGCTGTTTGATTTTTATACATTATCCGTGACTTTTTGTCCCGAACGACAAGGTGGTGATGTGTGTGGTATGTCAATGTTTGTAGAGCCAGTAGTAGCGTGCAGAGGTAGGGGCTATAATAAGCTTATAACTAGATGGGAGTTATAGATGAGTAAATTATACTGGTTGGTTGAGGCGCCAGCGCTGTGGCCACGAGCAGGGTGGGCATACGGTCACGCCAAACACATCCTCACTTATATTTAAATATAAATTAAAACTATTCCGCGCTCTCGTCTTATTGTACAATATTATTGCAACTAAAATAGTTCTCTCTCTCTCTCTCTCTCTCTCTCTCTCTCTCTCTCTCTCTCTCTGTCGTTATCTATCTCTCTCTCTCTTTATATCTTCTTTAAATGTTTTCTCTCTTTCTTTTTATGTCTGTTAGTCTCCCTCAGCTGTAGCTCTAGTTTTTCTCCATTTCGTTTTGACCTCCTCTCTGTTTCTCCATTCTTATGTCTATCCTCCTCTCATGTTATCATATATTTGTGTTTCTAAGCTCATTTAGAAATAGTATTATACTTCTACCACTCATTCATTTTTCTCTCACTTTCCCTCTCTTTCTCTCTTCCTCCTCACTCCTTGCCACTTTTTCCAGTCACTCTGCCCTTCGTATCTTTATTAGTCACTCTTTTGTTACTTTTCTCTGTATGCATATTATTTCTCTTTAATGTTTTTTTCACATCTCACTTTTTATCCTTACTTTTCTACCCACTATCTTTTCGCTTTAACACTTTCTACACTCTTTCTCTCTCTCTTATCTCCATCAAAATCCCTCTTTCTCTCACTTACTATATCTCTTACAGTTATTGTTTTTCTTTCTATTTCTCGTAATGACTCTCTCTCTCTCTCTCTCTCTCTCTCTCTCTCTCTCTGTTATCTCTTACCAGCGCTCTATATGTTGTAATTCTTCACTGCTTCTTTCTCTCTCATCTCAGTTTCACCCGATGATCCTTTCCACTATAACTTACTTTACTTTATCTCCCAGCACTCATCACATCCCCTCTCTCTCCTTGGCGCTCATATTTTTCTGCTTCATATCGTTTTTCCATTCTAAACCCCTCCGATTCTTTCTGATTCTCTCCTATTTCGCTTCTCAGTCTCTCTTTTTGTCTTCTCTTCTCATGTTTCTTTCTTCTTCTTGCAATGCGTCCACTTCAGCAAACGGTTCACATTGCCGTGGTCTGTGATAAACTTTAACAGTTCACCCAAACGCATAATCTGGTAGCGGAAACATAATACACTGTGTGCGTTTATTCCGAAATGCCGATAGTTTTTAATTTTTGAAAGTACAGAACTGGACGAATTTCCCCAAAGTAAATGTTAATCCACAAAGACACTTAGATTGTTCAAATCCAGTAACAAATAATCGTGTCTGCTTGTTTTTTTTTTTTATTTTTTTGTTAAGCGCAAAAACTTGATGAAAATTTTGATAAAATTGCAAACATTCATGTGAGGTATCAAATTAAAGATAATTTTAATTAAAACCTGAATGTAGTGTTAAGATTTAGAAATTTCTAAATTTTGGGATTCTAGGGCCAGTAAAGATATCAGTTTTTTTTTTAATTTTGAAAATCTAGCAGACTGAAAGGAATTGTAACCCAAATCCAAATGTTTCTAATTTATAGTGTTTATTGTAATATTTTATACCTTACAATTGTTATGTTACTAAAGAAATAATAGATAAATCGGGGTTTCTGAGATTTTTCACATAACTGAAAATTATCTAATATCGAAACTTATTTAATAATAAGTGTAGGCCTACTTCGTACAGAGCAGTGAGGGAGTTCTGCAGCCCAGGGAGGTTGTAGGCCTACAAACAGCTTTGGCGTTAATCCGTTAACTAAATCCTTAAAATTGTTTTTAAAATTATACATGCGTCGCAGGCAAAATATAATGAAACTTACAAAAATACAGTGGTTATGGAACGTGTGTAAGGTATATGCAGACATTTATCGAGAACTAATTGTGTGCGTCGGCAATTTACAGCCACCCAACTGAAGGCCTACAAATTATCATATTTATTTCATGCTGCTAGATTATTCGCCAGCCAGAAGCAGTAAATTCCTCGACTGAATTTTTCACTTAAGATTATACTTTACCGGTTTAATGTTATTGATTCTGTTTGGCAATAATTTCGTGTGTTTCATTCGAAACCGTGCGCACGTTACGCTCACACAAGTTATTTAAAACCCCAAGGAAATCGATCGTTAATAATAAAGCCCTCCAACTTTCGAGCACTTTTTATTTACTTTACGATGACAGCATGTCTCGCGAAAGTAACAGCCGGCTTCGGAGAATCAATAATAAACACACAAGAAGTTGGCAACACCTAAAGAAAGCGCGGATCACATACTAATGCGAAAAAATGCGCGCGCGTGGTGCGCTTCATAGCGTAGGGCGTTACAGTGGTAATCCTCGAGACTCATATTCTCGACGGCTGTGTTGCGAGTCAAGGTCACAACAGTCTTGTCTTGGCTAGATAAGTAACACACACCGTGCGGATCGTTTCTCTCTGAACAGCCCACATATAAATTATGGAAACCTTAGGCCTATACTTCTTAATTAAATATGGCAAAAATATTTATTTTACAACACAGGCCCGCAGACTGGTCACGACAGTTCTAAGCATTCTTCAGTTGAACTTTCAAAGGATCGATTTTCCAGGCTAAAACTGTAAAGAAATTTATTTTTTGCTATGAGGTAAGTACTACATTGTACAGTGCTACGTTTTTGTTCCAAATTCCAAACGAACAACAAACACCACCGGAATTAGGTAGCAGCCTATATAGAAAATTTTCTAACGCAAAATAAGTAAGCAGAAAATGATCTTGCTAGGGCCGCTGAAAAAGTGCAGAAAGCAGGTAACCCGCTGAAGTTTTAAAACAGATGAACATCCACACGAACGAGGAACAAATGGCACCTCCCTGAACACCGAAAGCTGAGTTCCGAGTTGTATCCATGCCATGGAAAAAGGAATTGTGGTTTTGGTGGGTGGTTTGGTAGTTTTCCACAGTTTCCCTCGTAAAAAAATATTATTATTATTATTATTATATACATGTGTGTATGTATGCATATTTGTGTGTATATACAAATAATTTATATAGTTACATAGTTTTTAATTAAGTATTTGAATACACATAAAATGTTAAATTCCACCTTGCAGATTGGCGTATGCCTCATATTATAATAACAAAAATCTGCTTTGTTTGTATATATAAATTATAAATAATAGCAGTGTCTACTGTTGCAGTATGAGAAAGTAGAAATAATTATTTATTATTAACACAGCAGACAGTCAAAGGAAATCGAAGACGAGAGATTAGAAGTTAATGACTCTATATATCAGTCACAGAGCAAACATTATATCCTGATTGGAAGTTGTCGGCGGTCTCACATTTCACCGTACACGATTTTCCTTTTTCTTTCTTTTTTTATTATTAAAACCTAATTTTTTATGCTAAAACGTTTGATTTTGTGGCGTAATTTGTAGCGTAGTTTCAGGTAATGTGACTAGGACATTATCTCTAATTGGCCAGAAGAACGGGGCCAGGTTATTATATTGTTGGCTAGGTAACAAGTATCTGTTTATTGCCGTCTGACAGCCCAATCGCCGTGGGGGGCTTCACGTAGGCGTTGAGACTAACCAGCTAAAAACAAATACCAAATTACAGTGCACACGTGAGAGGTGAAACTATACCTCCCAGAATGGAAACTTTGTTTGTTTTATATCCTTCATCTTTTCCCCTTTTTAATTTTCTTTTTTTTTGTATTTTTTACTCTCCGTCGAGCGCTTCGTAAGCCTTACAACGTTAAGATTATTAACAGACTTCGTTTTAAATTGAGTAGCGAAGTGATCGTTTCTTGCTTAAATTAGTTCGTACACGTATTTTTCTTAAGTCATCCCATAATTCCCTGTATCTGTCGCCCGAGTACTAGAATAACACTGATGAAACAATAAGAAGAGATGTTAATGACAGTAGGCTACATAAAATAACTTGTTAATGGAGTAAAATAACTCATTTTCGGCCCTATATTTTTGATTGGTTTTATAATACTTAAAATCTAATCAGAATACTTACAACGAATGAGTAACTTGTACATATAATATATACGGACCAATCCAGGGCAAAATTACAACTTGCTGGTTGTCCGTCGCCCTGCAACGTGGAGATTCTCGAAAGATTTCAGAGTAAAACATTACGAATAATCCATCTCCATTAGCATAAAAACTAAATTAGGCATATGAGTAAAATGAATTGGGAAAGCTTAACAGCCATGTTAGTTATCTTGTTGCGTAATGTGATCCGGTTGAAAGGACAAAGTGTGTTAGATTTAGTTTATAGATTTAATTAGCACCATTGTTGGATATAGTCGTTTTTATACCACGGTGTCAGCGAGCAGATTGTAACACGGAACCATTACGTGATTAAAAAATGCTTCAAGTTTTATTTTAATAATAGAGACACGGTTACAGATTCATCACTGGTATTTAATTAATTTTAAACGTTCGTCTGAGTTCGGTGGGACATAATTTATAATCGCCAAAATTGTACACAGGATGACAGCCGTCCGTATCCGATAATTAAATGGTTGACGAAATTCCAGCTGCGCTCTGACATATGACAGCTGCCGAACCCACTACTACCACATAGTGAAAGTGTAACATCATTAATTGCGATTCAAATCCGCACGTTTCACCCCAAGGGACTACTTTTTGTTTGTTTTGTTTGTTTGTTAATAATAAGAGAGACAAAAACGTTAAGGTACAAAAAGGCTGCAAGATGGGGGAAGGGAAGTGAAAGGAGAAACGCCAAATTAAACTTTACCCTAAGGTTGTAGTGTGACCATCCTCCTGATCGGCTTCACACTTCTTAGGTTAAACCCCCGATTATCCGCGGATTTGAGTGGAGCGGTCGCCCCGAATAACCGAATTCCGCGGATAATCCACAATATGTACAAAAAAGGGCAGAAAGTAATTAAAATATTTTAATAACATTAGGTATTTACTTAAAGTAAAGCAATACAGTAAACCCCGTTAAGACGCTCAATAAACTATTGAAAACTGCGTATTAAGCGGGCGCATAGGCCTATTACCAAGTAGCAATATATGTACTAAAACTGTGTAACTCATAATCACTTTTCTATGCAGTTTAAATATTAATTCACACGAACTGACCTTTTCGTCTGAAGAAGTTGTATTAATAAACTGTCTTATGTATATCACCGGTGTAACATTTACATTGAATATTCCTGAAGTTACTATCTCTATGCATGCAAAAATTATACATGCATATACAAAATCCACGTTTCATCCGCAACAGAGAATGGATTAGGCTATCTCAAAAGTATGAATTAAAAAATGCTAGAAAAATACATGTCAGTAAAGTCACCGGTAAACATCGCAACATCAATATCCAATTTATCACATCCGTTAATTAAGTCAGTAGAGTATACCGCGTAAACATACAGACAAACGTAACATACACTCGGATGGCTCATAGTAGAGCGACAAACAACAGTGCATTGACATAATCCGTCCTTTGGATATACCTTTACATAACTTACATAATTTTATAACAATATTGATTGCTGTAGATTATTGTAGTTAATAAAATAGTAGGCTATATCAAGATCAGTGGAACAGAAGCTTTATTATTCAGCTGAAATATATTTCCGCTTGTAAAAAATGCCGGGTTGCTGCGAAAGTTTACTGTACTAGTAAATGTGGCAGCAAAAAAGCAATTAATTTAAAAATAATTGGTATGTTGAGACATATAAATATATGCGACAAGTAGTGATGGACCTTTCTTAAAGCTTAAATTTACACCAATTGTTGTATAAACACATACCTATAATTGATTATATATTGTTGTATAATCAATTGTTTCCTAACTGTGCTGCAAAAATTTAGATGTAGGAAAATTAACTGAAATGAAACGACAAACAAAGACAACGTAATGCTAAATCTTACTGCCATAAGACGTCAAACAACAATATTTATTTATTTATATTTTTTCTCCTATTTATTTTATTTAGGCAGGGCTCAGTCCATTAATCAATTTACGTCTCATAATTGATTACAAAGTGTAGGATGAGTGTCCTATAAAAACTAATCATTGATGTCTGACATATTACACTAAGTCAAATGACTTCATTCTGTTTAGTTCCGTATTGTGCAGCGTCTCGACATTCTGGTGTTTGTACAGACGTCTCTCAAGCTTCTTGGCGGATCGCTGAGCTTCATCTTCGACTGAAGCAGTCGTCGAATCCCTGTGGATGTCCCCATTTCGTATGTACCATGGGCCGTTAACAGTACACCTCAGTACTTTGTTTGGAAATGTCTGAATAAGTTTTCTGTTACTTTTCTTCGTGCATCCCAGAGTTGTACACCATATGTCCAGACAGGTTTTAAAGACATGTTTGTATACCAATTGTTTATTATGTACAGACAACTCAGAATGTCGCTCCAGGAGCCAGTACATTTTTCTGGATTTTTGGTCAAGTTCAGTTCTTTTCTTTTTTACGTGTTCCTTCCAGCGTAACTTGGAATCTAATGTCATGCCTAAGTACATTGCACTGTTTTCATGTGGTATCACCTGTTGGTTGATAACCACAGGCAGATAATTAATTTTCTTATTGGTAAAATTAACGTCCACTGACTTCCTTCTTTTAGTTTTATGTGCCACCACTTAGTCCAAGAATTGACTTTGTCGGTGACAGATTGTAGTTTTTCAGTTGCTTCTTCGATGCTGTTACCTTCTGCAATAATGGTAGTGTCATCACCAAAGGTAGCAATTACGGCCTCTTCACAGGTTACTATATTTTTCACATACAGCAGGTATAGAACTGGTTCTAATACGCTGCCTTATGGAAGACCAGTTGTGGTTTGTTTCAATTCAGAATAACAGTCCTCGTGTTTTCCTCGGAAATATCTGCCTGAAATATAGGATTTCAATAAATTACTGATATTGTTTGGTAAATCTCTCTTTAATTTGTACTCTAACCAGACTGTGCTACGTCCAGGAATACTGCCTTCTCGGTTATTCTATGCACTTGGTCAATTGTTGAATGTTTATTTCGGAATCCATATTGATGTTTGGAAATCAAAATCTTCCCCTCAATAAGAGGCCTGGAACTTTATAAGAACAACATCTCAAATATATTGGAGATGATCGGTATCGATAATATCGGGCGATATGATTCTTTATAATTTGGTGGTATACCAGGCTTTGGAATCATTATTACTTCTGCCACTTTCCACTGCATTGGTACACAATGCAAGCAAAATGCTGCATTGATCAAGTGTATAAGCTTGGTAATTCCTTTTGCTGGCAGTTCTTTCATTATTTGCCCGGTAATCAGGTCATATTCAGGAGTTTTCTTAAATCTTAAATTTATGTAAGCTTGATACTACTTTTGGAGTTATTGGCTTCAAGTTCGTCTCATCTCTATTTTTTGTTTGAGGTAAGTATTCATCTGCTGTTTGGAGTGTTAGCCCAATACTGTTGTAATATACCGATTGCTAACAAACCGACCATTTCCAGCACATAATTCTCTAGGCTACGCTTCCTATACTTTTAAGTCTCTAATATTGTCACAATACAACCACTACACACGTTCTCTGTGAATTCTTAAACCAGACGATATCATCAGCACAGAATTATCAAATCAAAATACAGATGAGCAGTATCATGCAGTATATATAAGTACGTGGGGAAACATAATACACCGACCGGACATAACATGACGGCAATGCGGCACAGGTTGTCGAAGATGAAGTCTTCTCTACCAATTTAGCCACACTGCCCAGAAATTATTTTCTAGATTATCGACCGACACTTCCACTACACTGTAAAATACGAAAGTGTCAGGTAACTTGGGGTACAGATAACTTCCCACAAAACATCCAACAATTAAAGCTTCAAAAATATCTAATTGCTTAAACCAATTTCTAAGAACTGAAGCCAAGGTACAAGAGAATAATATCCGATTTCATTATAATATTACAGTTCACAGAGACGATCCTCCTAACTTACGTGGACAGTAAGTCTACGGTAAATACAGCCTACTGTACAGTAATCCACTTTCGAATACTCGGAAACGCATTATGTTCGAAAGTCGCGGACCTCGATTTCACGGTAACATATTGCTTATAGGCCTATCTCTACTGTAAATTTCGTTCGGACTGAGCCGACCTCACGTCCGTCCCCGAGCCCTGCGCCATCTACGACACCGGCTGAGGCCAGCCAGGTCCGTCTTCCGGAATCTCGGGAATCTTCCCGGGCCCCGGTGGACCCCCTGACTGCCTGGGCTGAAACTTTGGTCAATAACATCAGGTCTGCTCCAGATACAACCACGGTTCTCGCCCTGGTGTTTAAATCCTTGTCTACCCTCTTTCCTCTTCTTCCTTTGAATGGCTAGGAGTCTTAGGATCGTTGCGTGGAATGCCCATGGGGTAGTCCCTCGACGATCTGAACTGCTGACTGTCGTAACGGAGTACGACGCTGATGTCGTCCTCCTTTGCGAGACACATCTGACTCGCTACCATACCTTCAACCTGCCATCTTACATCTGTTTTCGTCAGGATCGTCCCCAGCGGACTGGCTGTCGCCTCTCGGGGGGGACAGCCGTCTTAGTCCACAGGCGGATATCCCACAGCCCACTACCCCCTTTAGATACATCTCTTGTTGAAGGTTGTGCGGTGGCGATAGACGCTGGCGGATCGGAGTTGCGCGTTGTTGCGGCGTATCTCCGGCCCAGCCTGCGGATACTTCCACCGCCCGAAGAGTGGGACGCTCTCCTCGATCATCCCCTAACAACCATTGTAGCCGGCGACTTAAATGCCAAGCATCCCTCCTGTAACAGCAGAGTACCTACGCCTACGGAAAATCTCTGTATCGGTTCGTCTCCGACGACCCGGTACTTCAAGTCATCGGCCCAGAAGACCCTACTCACTTCCCCTTTTCCGGTCATCGACCGGACGTCCTTGATATTGTCATAGCCAAGGACGTGATCCATCACATCCAGGTCTCGTCAGTGTCGGATCTCTCATCCGATCACAATCCCCTTTTTATAACTGCCCGTGAGATGTCAGCCTCACCCCGACCTCCCACTCAGATTGTTAGGAGAGTCAACTGGCGCTCCTACCATGACGAGCTCTCACGGCGGTTTCCATCACTCCCCGCGGACCCTGTCGTCACTTTTGACGATTTGGATCTCCGAGCCACTCATCTTCAGGAGTTGGTCCAAGGTGTCATGGATCGACACATCTATGCTCTCGAGGTGAACCATCCACGCTCAGTCCTACCTCCGGAAGCTCTCCACGCCATCTGGTTACGGCGCAAGCTCCGCCGCAGATGGCAAAAAACCCGTGATCCCGGCTTCAAAAGGCGCTTTCAGGCCCAGTCTCTTTACGTCCAGCAGCTACTGCGTGTCTGATCGATGGGACTCATATCTTGAGTCTCTTGAAGTCGACCACGCCTCCGTCTGGAGAGCGGCGAGTAGACTGACCCGCGAGAAGAGAACTCGCAACCCTCTTGAAACTACGAACAGGGTTGTATCTTCGTCAGAAGGCAAGGCCGAGGTCTTCGTCAACTGCATGGAGGTGCACTTTACTGTTCACCAAGGCGTCTCGGACACTACTCACTCGGCAGAAGTTCGGGACTTCCTATCTGGACATTTTTCTCGCCCTCCCGATGTCCCAGCCCTCCCGTTCGACAGGGATGAACTAGTTTCATCTATCTGCCGAGTAAACCGCCGTCGCGCCCCCGGTCCTGACCGGATCGGGGCCGTTGCTCTACAAAATCTACCGGCCTCAGGCGTTGACCACGTTCTTGAACTGTTTAACTCCTGTCTCCGGCTACAGTACTTTCCTCGCCTGTGGAAAACAGCCAATATCGTAATGATTCCGAAGCTTCGCAAGCCGCGCATGCTTCCTGAAAACTATCGCCCAATCTCTCTCTTGCCAGTCATCTCGAAGTTGTTCGAGCGTCTCCTGCTGGCTCGCATCTCGCCGCTGCTAGATGGTTTCATCCGCAGCGAACAGTTCGGGATTCGCAGAGAGCACTTGACCACGCTTCAATTGGTCCGCGTTGTTACGCACTTGTCAGACGCCACCAACAGGCGAGCGGCTACGGCCGCCGTACTGTTGGACGTGAGCAAGGCCTTCGATAAAGTCTGGCACGAAAGTCTTCTCTTCAAACTTGCCAATTCCCCTCTATCATCGTCCATAGCGTTTTTCCTCCTGTCGTATCTCAGCGACCGAACCTTCAGGGTGAGCGTCGACGGGTCCTGTTCTACAGTTCGACCCGTCGCCGCCGGCGTACCACAGGGATCTGTCCTCGGCCCCGTTCTGTACCTTGTGTACACGAACGACCTGCCTGTCTTGCCCGGAGTCACGTTGTCTTTGTTCGCTGACGACGCTATGTATCACTGCAGCTCCCTGTCCCCGCAATTTGCGAGTACAAAGCTACAGCGTCAGTTGAACCAGCTTCCGGACTGGCAACGGAAATGGCGGGTGACGATCAACACGGAGAAATCCGAGGCGATCTGCTTCACCCGTAAGTCCATCTCCCGATGCCAGCCCCTCTCCCTAAAAGGGAGGCCCATCGCCTACAAAGAATCGGTGAAGTATTTAGGCGTTCGGCTAGATCGTCGCCTTTGCTTCAACCCCCACGTGACGGAAACCCTTCCCAAGGCTCGCGGCGTCCGAGCCAAATTATCTCCTTTCCTCTCGTGTCGCTGCCGCCTGGCCATGCAAACTTACAATCTATCTGCTATTTCTCAGGTCTGTACTGACCTATGCGGCTCCCGCCTGGTGGTCTCTTTTATCCACCACCAACAGATGTAGGATGGAAGCTTTCCAATCCCGAACCCTCCGATCCTTGACGGGGTCCCCTTGGTTTGTAAGGAACGACGTGATTCGAAGGGGTCGTCTCTGTGTTCCTACCTTGACTTCCTTTGTCCGGTCGCTGGCTCTAACTCTCTTTGCTAAAGCCTCGACCTCCACCTTCCCGTACCTACGAACCATCAGTGCATCAGAACCACCACCGCCCATTCGGGTCAAGCGCCCTCGGGCGCTTCTTGATGACCCGCCATAACGCCATCCTCTTTAAATACAACAAAAAACAAAATGTGACCATCAGTCCTTGACCAGAGTATTCACCTAAACTGTCCTTCTCTCCTTCCTGCCCACCTCCTCGCACGCTGAGCCGGCTGCTTGTCGCTGGCATCAATCATTAGCACGGAGGCTCTCCGCCTCGCGGGGAGCGACCGACGCCCTCAGGGCGTCTGGTGACTGGACTTGAAATGGGCAACATCTGTTGCTCTAATCGGTACCAGCGGCAGTGCGCCAAACAAATCAAAATAAAGTTACACTCCCCCGCCTTCGCAGTTAACTGGTTGGCGGTTTCCTTTTCCAGTTTTAGGTCACCAGTCGACAATGTACCAGCACTAAGTTCACTTCTGGCAGCCATTGGACACGTTCCAGATGCTGCAAATAAGCCACGGGTGCAAAGACACCCCGCATCCATAATGCATGGTTCGTTCGGCCTGGCATCGCGATACCACTCCTATCGAAACGTTTAGAACGAATTACAGTGTAAGCTATCGACCACGGCCCGGTAGTTTCTGTTGGCGCGATTTTTTTGGTGGGGGCACACATGAGTCTACATGCATAAACGTAGAAGTAGAATATAGCCTATTATGATTCCGTTTTCATGAATTCATTTATTTCTCTTGTCTTCAAATTTACGTGTGACACAAACCCACTCACAGACTCATAACTTTCTCTCTAAATGTGTGTGTGTGTGTGTGTGTGTGTGTGTGTGTGTGTGTGTGTGTGTGTGTGTGTGTGTGTGTGTGTGTGTGTGTGTGTGTGTCTGTGTGTGTGTGTGTGTGTGTGTGTGTGTGTGTGTGTGTGTGTGTGTGTGTGTGATTAAGGTACAGATGAATCACGAATACCCGGTACGGCAGAACTATAATCACCAGTGACTACCACTAAATCGTGACATCTTAAAAGAGAAGAAACCGATGTTTCGATAGTATGAGACATGAAAAACAATCGATCGATCGCAATCGCAGCCGCTCCTATGTAACAAACCAATTACTGCACTAGTCCGTTTACGATCGAATAAATTGCCGTCATTTCGGACAAACTTTCTCCCGTATAAAACGTATCCGGGAAGACTATTTAATATGTACTGTTATTCAATCGATTATGTACAAACATAGCTAATACAGATTTTCTGGTAACGTTTACGGTAGCTGTGGTTGTGGATACGTAGTATAGGGCAAACTCTTGGGTTTTCTTCAGAGTACTTAACTCAGGCTGTGGTCATGGACACGCTGCGATTTCTTTTTTTTTCTTCATTGGCAACTTCAAGTATAATCTTTAGAAGCCATAAAGAGAATATAGGCCAGCCCAAGTATCGATCTTTTGAGTAAATACGATCCATTGTTGTAAGAGATAATCAGTGGTCCGAATAACGTTGAGAAATATATGAGTTCCAGAATTTAAAATGAACTCATTAAGCTTTTATCTAAAAAAGTTGAAAATACTATTCTGAAACAGATTAAATCTGCTGAGTTCTTGTCTGTAGCAATGGACACTACACATGACATTAACAACTGAGTAAAATAACAACTGAGTTAAAATATCAACTGAGTAAAATAATTAGATATGTCTTAATTTCTGAAGATCAAGCAAGAAGCACCACCTTAAAAATTAATGAAAGCTTTATAGGATTTATAAAAGTGGCCGATCAACCTGCTCTAGGCTTAGAAGAAGAGACTGTAAACAGTCTTGGGGAGAATGTAGTCTGTAAGCATAAGGAGTGGTTAGTATTCAAGAGGCAACAATGACATTGATTGGGGGGGGGGGGAGTTATTCCATTGCGTTACACGACGGCTGTTATAAGACTGTATGATTGGGGGGGGGGTTATTCCATTGCGTTACACGACGGCTGTTATAAGACTGTACCATGTGTGAGATACAACCGAGTAAGGAAACATAACGTAAGTGTGTAAGTGACAATACCAGTTACTTGAATCCTGGCAACCAATGGGCTCAGCAGAAATGAAAGATACAACGTTTCTTTGGGTTAGCCACAAAGGGCAGCTTTCTGGAAACTTTCGCGGCTTTCTGAACTTCAGAATCATGACGATATTGGCAGATTTCCACAGGCGAAGAAAATACTGTAGCCGGAGACAGGATTTAAACAGCTCTAAAATGAAGTGAACGCCTGAGACCGGGAGATGTTGGAGTGCAACGGCCAGGACCAGGGGCGTATCGAGCTTGTCCGTGTCGAATAGGTGAGGGGGTCGATTGGACCGTGGGAAAAATGTCCAGAAAGGAAGTCCCGACGATGCTGAGTAGGGAGGGTCCGAGACGCCTCTGTGAACGGTAAATTGTGCCTCCATGCAGTCGGCGAAGACACAACCCCGTTCGGAGTTTCCAGCGGGTTGCAAGTTTTCTTCTCGTTGGTGGGTCTACTCTCCGCTCTCCAGACAGAGGCATGGTCAGCTTCTAGAGACTCGAGATATGAGTCCCATCGATTAGTGTTTACGTCCTACAAGAGTTGGTGGAAGTAAAGAGATTGGGCCTTGTTTGACGGCGAGGTCTCGGGTCCGTTGCCATCTGCGGCGGAGTTTGGTCCGAAGCCAGACGCCATGAAGAGCTTTCGGTGGAAGAGCCTATTTTCGATGGTTCACTTCTAGATAGCATGTGTGCTGATCCATGACACCTTGTATCAGTTCCTGAAGATGAATGGCTCGGAGATCCAGATCCTCTCGAACGATGATGTTGTACGCTGGGACAGAAGGAAACCGCCGACAGAGCTCGTCATGATAGGCGCGCCAATTGACTATCCTAACAAGACCAGCGGGGGGTCGGGGTGAAGCCGACATCTTTTGCATAGTTATAAACAGGGGATTGTGATCGAACGAGAAGTCCGAAACTGATGAGACGTGTATGTGACGGGTTACGTTCTTGGCAATGACTATGCCGTTCACTGACCGAAATACGGGAAATGTGTGGGAACTTCTGAGCCGATGACCTGAATTTCCGGGGCGTCAGTGACAAACTGGTGGAGGGATTTGACATAGACGTTGGCGAATCTGCTATTCCAGGAAGGTAGGGA
The DNA here is from genome assembly GCA_034769895.1 of Magicicada septendecula. Lineage (NCBI taxonomy): Eukaryota > Metazoa > Arthropoda > Insecta > Hemiptera > Cicadidae > Magicicada > Magicicada septendecula. The sequence goes on along the minus strand of CM068376.1, from coordinate 353,570,685 downwards.
GGGGCGAAAGCGCCGGCCGCAGGAGATACGGAGATACAAGGCGCAACTCCGACGCCACCGCGTAGCTTTCAACAATAGAAGTGTCTAAAGGGGGCAGTGGCTGATGGTACATCCGCCTGTGGACCAGAATAGCTGTCACCCCAGAAGGGGGATAACGAGACCGTTGGGGACGAGCCTAACGATAATAAGCATAGGTTGGAAACGTGAAGTTATGGTAACGGGCTAGATGAGTCTCGCAAAGAAGGACGACATCAGCGTCGCACTCCGTTGCAGAAGTCATCAGTTCGGACCGGAGGAGAAACAGACCATTAGCATTCGACGAAAAGATTTGCAAGTTTCTAGCTATTGAAAGAGAAGACAGAAAAGAGGGTAGACAATGTTGGAAGACCATAACTAGAACCGTGGTCGTGTTTGGAGCAGAACTGATGGTGGAGACTAGGTTTTCGGCCAGGCAGTCAAGGGATCAACAGGACCCCGAGAAGATTCCCGGGACTCCGGAAGACTAGCCTGATCGGCCTCAGCCGGGATTAGAGAAGGCGCAGAGCTGATGGTCTGCTCTCTGGAGGTGGTCGGTTAATTTGTGGCGCGGGGTTTGAAAGCCACTCGCTGGTTGGAGACAGGACAACAGACTCAGCTCGACAGTACGGGTAGAAGGCCGCTGCAGTCTCTGGGCACTAATCAGATGTATACAACCCCAGAAGTTAGCCGGATATATACAGATGGACTTGAACCCTTCTTTGGCTTATATGACGCGACGTCATTGCATTGCATTGTGGATGCGGGGTGTCTTTGCACCCGTGGCTTGTTTGCAGCGTCTGGAGCGTGTCCAATGGCTGCCAGAAGTGAACATAGTGCTGGTACAATTCTACAGGTAACCTAATACTGGAAAGGGAAACCGCCAACCAGTTAACTGTGAAGGCGGGGGAGTATAAACTTTATTTTGATTTGTTTGGCGCACTGCCGCTGGTACCGATTCGAGCAACAGATGTTGCCCGTCTCAAGTCCAGTCAGCAGACGCCCTGAGGGCGTCGGTCGCTCCCCGCGAGGCGGAGAGCCTCCGTGCCAATGATCGATGACAGCGAAAAGCAGCCGACTCAGCGTGCGAGGAGATAGTCAGGAAGGAGAGAAGGACAGTTTAATTGAAAAACTCTGGGCTAGGACTGATGTTTTATTTGTATTTTAATTTAAAGAGGATGGCGTTATGGCGGGTCATCAAGAAGCGCCCGAGGGCACTTGACCCGAATGGGCGGTGGTGGTTCTGATGCACTGATGGTTCGTAGGTATGGGAAGGTGGAGGTCGAGGCTTTAGCAAAGAGAGTTAGAGCCAGCGACCGGACAAAGCCAATCAAGGTAGGAACACGGAGACCCCTTCGAATCACGTCGTTCCTTACAAACCAAGGGGACCCCGTCAAGGATCGGAGGGTGCGGGACTGGAAAGCTTCCAGCCTACACCTGTTGGTGGTGGATAAAAGAGACCACCAAGCGGAAGCCGCATAGGTCAGTACAGACCTGAGAAAAAGTAGATAGATGGTAAACTTCGTGAGCATGGCCAGGCAGCTCCGACACGAGAAGAAAGGAGATAATTTGGCTCGGACGCCGCGAGCCTTGGCAAGGGTTTCCGTCACAAGGGCGTTGAAGCAAAGGCGACGATCTAGCCGAACACCTAAATACTTCACCGATTCTTTTTAGGCGATGGGCCTCCCTTCTAGGGAGAGGGGCTGGCATCGGGAGATGGACTTACGAGTGAAGCAGATCGCCTTGGATTTCTCCGTGTTGATCGTCACCCGCCATTTCCGTTGCCAGTCCGGAAGCTGGTTCAACTGACGCTGTAGCTTTGTACTCGCAAATTGCGGGGACAGGGAGCTGCAGTGATACATAGCGTCGTCAGCGAACAAAGATAACGTGACTCCGGGCAATACAGGCAGGTCGTTTGTCTACACAAGGTACAGAACGGGGGCCTAGGACAGATCCCTGTGGTACGCCGTCGGCGACGGGTCGAACTGTAGAACAGGATCCGTCGACGCTCACCCTGAAGGTTCGGTCGCTGAGATACGACCGGAGGAAAAACGCTATGGACGATGGTATAGGGGAATTGGCCAGTTTGAAGAGAAGACTTTTGTGCCATATTTTATCGAAGGCCTTGCTCACGTCCAACAGTACGGCGGCCGTAGCCGATCGCCTGTTGGTGGCGTCTGACAAGTGCGTAATAACGCGGACCAATTGAAGCGTGGTCGAGTGCTCTCTGCGAAACCCGAACTGTTCGCTGCGGATGAAACCATCTAGCAGCGGCGAGATGCGAGCCAGCAGGAGACGCTCGAACACCTTCGAAATGACTGGCAAGAGAGAGATTGGGCGATAGCTTTCAGGAAGCATTCGCGGCTTGTGAGGCTTCGGAATCATTACGATGTTGGCTGTTTTCCACAGGCGGGGAAAGTACTGTAGCCGGAGACAGGAGTTAAACAGTTCAAGAACGAGGTCAACGCCCAAGGCCGGTAGATTTTGTAGAGCAGCGGCCCGGATCCGGTCAGGACGGGGGGCGCGACGGCGGTTTACTCGGCAGATAGATGAAACTAGTTCATCTCTGTCGAACGGGAGGGCTGGGACATCGGGAGGGCGAGAAAAATGTCCAGATAGGAAGTCCCGAAATTCTGCCGAGTGGGCAGGGTTCGAAACGCCTTGGTGAACAGTAAATGGCACCTCCATGCAGTCGGCGAAGGCCTCAGCCTTGCCTTCTGACGAAGATACAACCCCGTTCGGAGTTTCAAGCGGGTTGCGAGTTCACTTCTCGCTGGTCAGACTACTCGCCGCTCTCCAGACGGAGGCGTGGTCGACTTCAAGAGACTCAAGATATGAGTCCCATCGATCAGAGTTTACGTCCCGCAGTAGCTGCTGATCGTAAAGAGACTGGGCCTGAAAGCGCCTTTTGACGCCAGGGTCACGGGTTCTTTGCCATCTGCGGCGGAGCTTGCGCCGTAGCCAGATGGCGTGGAGAGCTTCCGGAGGTAGGACTGAGCGTGGATGGTTCATCTCGAGAGCATAGGTGTGTTGATCTATGACACCTTGGACCAACTCCTGAAGATGAGAGGCTCGCAGATCCAAATAGTCAAAAGTCACGATCGGGTCCGCGGGGAGCGATGGAAACCGCCGTGAGAGCTCGTCATGGTAGGAGCGCTAATTGACTCTCCTAGCAATCTGAGTGGGAGGTCGAGGTGAGGCTGACATCTCACGGGCAGTTATAAAAAGGGGATTGTGATCGGATGAGAGATCCGACACTGACGAGACCTGGATGTGATGGGTAACGTCCTTGGCAATGACAATGTCAATTACGTCCGGTCGATGACCGGAAAAGAGGAAGTGAGTAGGGTCTTCTGGGCCGATGACTTGAAGTACCGGGTCGTCGGAGACGAACCGATAAAGAGATTTTCCGTAGGCGTTGGCTACTCTGCTGTTCCAAGAGCATTTAAGTCTATTTACTAGCTTGGCATTTAAGTCGCCGGCTACAATGGTTGGAAGGGGATGATCGAGGAGAGCGTCCCACTCCTTGGGTGCTGGAGGTATCTGCAGGCCGGGCCGGAGATATGCCGCAACAACGCGTAACTCCGATCCGCCTGCGTCTATCGCCAACGCACAACCTTCAACAAGAGATGTATCTAAATGGGGTAGTGGCCTGTGGAATATCTGCCTGTGGACTAAGACGGCTGTCCCCCCCGAGGGGCGACAGCCAGGCCGCTGGGGACGATCCTGACGAAAACAGATGTAAGATGGCAGGTTGAAAGTATGGTAGCGAGCCAGATGAGTCTCGCAAAGGAGGACGACATCAGCGCCGTACTCCGTTACGACAGTCATCAGTTCAGATCGTCGAGGGACTATCCCATGGGCATTAAACGCAACGAACCTAAGACTACTAGCCATTCAAAGGAAGAAGAGGAAAGAGGGTAGACAAGGATTGAAACACCAGGGCGAGAACCGTGGTTGTATCTGGAGCAGACCTGATGTTGTTTACCAAAGTTTCAGCCCAGGCAGTCAGGTGGTCCACCGGGGCCCGGGAAGATTCCCGAGATTCCGGAAGACGGGCCTGGCTGGCCTCGGCAGGTGTCGTAGTTGGTGCAGGGCTCGGGGACGGACGTAAGGTCTGCTCAGGTTGGAGCTTAGGTTGATGTCTGGTGGCGGGCGGGGCCCGCTGAGGCTTTACAGGCAAGACCTGTGGAACTTGTCGCTGACGGCGACGAGTGCGCTTTGTTTTGGAGCTCCGAGGAGCGGAAGGCGGGACAGATGTAGCGACCACAGCCGCGTATGAAGAATCGGGCGTTCCGGCAGGCGCCGGGACAGAGGGTACTGCAGGCGGCGCCGAAACGACGACTGCAGGCGGAACTGTGGCCCTGGGAGCAGCCGGAACTGCTGCCGGGGCCTGAGATGATGCTCCGGAGAGAGGAAGAAGGCCTCTTTGCGGTTAGGAAGGGGACCTGCAACACGGCCTGCCTGCGCGCCAGGGCGTACAGGAGTCCGCTGCAGCTTCAAGGCCGATACAAAGTCTTTACATCCTCTATAACTAGCCGGATGGTCCCCGCCGCAGTTGCAGCAAATGGCGGTGAACCCCGTCTTGGGCTTATCACACCCACGATGAGGCTCGGCACACCGCACGCAACGCGGAGGGTGGTTACAAAACAAACTTGAGTGGCCAAACCTCTGGCAGTTAAAACACCGCTAGGGGCCTGGCCGCGGGTCGAAGGTACGGACTTGCACCCTATGGTGCAGGAAGTTTTGGAGGCCATAGACCTCCTAGAATTGGAGTAACTTCACCATAAAACTGTTCACGGGACGGCGATCTTCCCCCTTGGCAACATGCAGTACACTTACCGCCGTCGGCGAATAGTCTAGGGTGACAAGCTCCTGCCTGATGGTATCGGGAGCGGTCCAGGAAGGAAGTCCTGAGATAACAATTTTAATTTCGCGCTCAGTAGGAAGCGCGAAAGTATGAAAGGAAATCTTCCTCTCGGTAAGAAACTGTTGTACCGATCGGAAGTCCGGGACAGTAGTGGCCGCAATTCGAAGCGAGGCGCCTTGGCACCTGGCCTCGAGTTTGGCCGAACGAAGCAGATTTTGCAGAGAACGAAGAATTTCCCTATAGTTGCGATTGTCGGGAATGACAACGGTGGAATTTTCGGAGTAGACACAGTTTGAGAGGTAGACTGAGTTGGTAGGTTGTCGCTGTTACCATGACTGACTACCCGATGTGTTGGAGAGGCCGGTGGCGGGCTGGCAGCTAATTTTCGCTTGCGTTTGGCAGACTTGCCCTCCACAAGCGAAAATTCACCGTCTCCCGTCCCCACACTACACATTGACGCACAATCACTTTCACTTTCGCTTTCACTGACACTATGGGGAGGCAGCGGGGTAGATTGAGGACCGGTACCGCAGGTTTCCATTAAGGTTACCAGCGGTGCCAGCAAAGGAACGGGCTTTGCGTTCGACGTCATCTCGGGTGACCGAAATGAACGTCGAAGACGCAAGGGAGTCCACGTGGAGCCCGAGGTACTTGACGCTGTTGTCCAGGGTACCTCGACAGGGCCTACTTTGAGCGGCCGAGGCCGCTTGCGTTTACGCGAGAATATTACCGCGGCACTCTTGGAGGCGTTAACGGCAACTCTCCAGTCATCGGTCCACCCGACATACGCGTCGAGTTGACGCTGGAGCTTGATTGCCGCATAACTTGCGTTCGGCTCTGAGGCAAAAGCCGCAGTGTCGTCCGCGAACAGCGACAATTTAACTCCAGGAACTCGGGGCGTGTCGTTGAAAAACCGACAAACAGCGAGAACAGTAAAGGCCCAAGTACACTTTCCTGAGTGACACCAGCGGTGATACGCCACTCCGAAGAGAGAGCGTGGTCTATTCTCACTTGGAAGCTACGGTCTCGCAGAAAGCTGCCGATCAAGTGAACGTAGCAATCTGGGAGAAGAACTTCCATTAGTTTGTAAAGGACACCCTCGTGCCACACGCGGTCAAAGGCTTTCCCTACGTCTAGGAAGATCGCAGTCGTCTGTTTGCCCTGGCAGCCCGCCTCGGTAATGCATTCCACGAGTCTCATCAGCTGATGAGTCGAGGAGTGCAGCTCACGAAAGCCGAACTGTTTGGGGATCAGCACGTCCAGTCTTTCTAGGTGGTCGCGGATCCTACGCTGGATCAATCGCTCGAAAACCTTGGACGTCGCGGACAAGAGGCTGATGGGTCTGAGGCTATGACGCGACTCCAAACCATCGCACTTATCGCACTATCCGGGTGCGTTCTGCTATCTGATTGGTCGAGAGCTTGGCCAATTCAATTTCTCGCCTGTATCAATAACGGAGTTGGATGTTATATCCGTGGTAGCAATCCGAGAGCCACTGAGTGCCTGACACCAGATACCTTAAGCTCTCCTCCTTCCTGTTGAGGCTGTTATTGTGTTTATATATCTTGATCGCTTTCCGATGCAGCCGCGTAGGATAGTGTCGGTATTTTAGATTTGTCCAATCGTTACAAAAAAGTATGAATAGCATTATTATATTGCATTGCATTTCTAGTTTTGCACAAACGTAACGTTGGTTATAGTCCACAACATAACTTAAACAAAAGTTTGTACAAGTAATACAGTCAATCTGTCAACAAGTCGACGCAAGCAATTAGAAGGGGAGAGGATCGACGGACGCCTACCCACACAGCGCAATGTTGCAACAGATAGGCCTACTGAGGACCCGTAGGCCTATTCATAACTTAGCCTGAAGACGCGATCAGTGATGGGCAACATGCTGTTTAGTACGCACACAGTTAGTTGTTTAATGCGTTTTTCGAGTAGCACCGGATCAATATCTCCCGTGAGAGAATTCAGCGTATAATTACTTACGGTGCGTGACTTGGCTCCGATCCTGCCCTCCCCCATATTATGCTAATATGCGTGTAATTAGTGATTTTGTTTTAACGTTAGTTTTATTGGATTACTTTTGACACGAATTATATTTACACACACTTATATAGTGTGCAATGGGGATTTGCAAGGCATTAGTTGTTACCTGTGTTTCTACTCAGCGCCGTTCACCTTGTGACTTGCCCAAAAGTAAATAAGCACGTTATGAAATATAGCCTAAACAACTTCTGTTAATAATCTCACTTCTGTCTGCGAACACAAACATAAACAATACTGACAATCACGGAAGAAATACAAAGAACCAAGGAGAAGGAACGATAACGGGAACAGACAGTACAGAAATAAAATACGATTCAAAAAGGACTTTACAACTTTGAAAGCATATTCATATTCATTCAGATGACTTACAGAGTCAGTTGAGGTGCCATTTTAAAGCAAAACACATGGCATCAACCAGTCGTTTTGGTTCGATGTGAGCACCATTTGTGATACGGCAGACATCCCACCTGAAACTAGAGCCAGTACGTTGGGTGTCACTTCTGCAACTGCAGCGTAAATGCGATTTCTCAGCTCAAGAAGATTATCAGTTAAAGGTAGAACAAAAAAATCGATCTTTAATGAAACCCCAAAAGAATAGGTCAAGAGGAGCGAGGTGGCCATGCAATAGGGCATGCACGACCAATCAAACGACTTGGGAATCTGTTATCAAGAAAATCCCTGTGGTGTAAACTGAAGTGAGGCGGTGTCCTGTCTTGCTGATAGTGAAGCCGGCGATGGTGGGTATCTTCGTCTAACTGTAGAATAAGGACATTTTCAAACATATCCAGATACACGATACCATTGATGCTTTTCTCCATAAAAAAGAACGGGCAATACACTTTAAATTTGCTGAGGGCACTCACTTTTGTGCTGTCACGCTCATTCTGCAGTGTTTACGTGGATTTTTGCTTGCCACTGATGTGAAATGTTGAAAGCACATTTGTAGGTGGATGCTGGATTACTATGTACTTCTTGTAGGGCCTAACCGAGACCGTTTGGGGTGTATCTTACGACAACTTATGAACGGATCGTAATACTTGTCGCGCGTGCCTACACATTTACCCTACACAGCTCTATTCATTTGAGATTGATCCCCCCAAAAATAGGGGAACGGTATGCTTAAAAAATAGGGTGTCAAAATTGTGATAAAATCGCAAAAACCCATGGGGGTATCAGATTAAACGAAATTTTAATCGCTTTCTGAATAGAAAGTTTTAAAAACTTTCAAAATTTTTGGACGTCAGGGTCCAAAATGTGAGTGACAATTTTGATAAAATAGCAAAAACTCATATGTGATATCAAATTAAAGATGATTTTAGCTAACATTTAAATTATTAAGTTTTGGTAACTTCAAAATTTTGGGACCACAGAGTCCAATAAAGAGACAAAAGTTTGAAAAAAAATTTGACAGAGTGTCGGACTAAAACGAATTGTAACCGAAATCGGAATGTTTCGAAATTTTAGTGTAGGCTATATTGTATGAATGTGTTTCTAACGAATATTGCGTGTTGTATTGTACGATTGTTACATTACTAAAGAAATCATAAAGTAATCGTGTTTTTGTTTTGTAATTTTCCCATAATTAAAATCTAATATCGAAACGGTGTAACAATAAGTGAACTTCGTTCAATATAGTTCTGCAGCTGAAGGAGCATAATAGTATAATTTTACTCCAGACGAGATTCAAACCCAAGCCGCGTGCCGTAGTTACTAGTAACGCAAATATTCTGGGTTATAAAGAATCGTCTCTAAGTCATGTTTTACGCTACGCACACGTTCCTGGTGATGCGGATAATTTCACGAACCCGTGACGTTGTATATTTAGTTAATGCGGCCTGCAAACTGGCCGTGTTCCAGACACGTTACCACCTGCATCATTTAACCGCAAAAACACAATTTGCCGCACAATAAGTAGTCAGCATTCTAACGGACCACACACTACTCCAATTACGGATACCAGTTGCATGATATAAATACATAGCCTATATGTGAATTAAACAATATAAAACAAAATCAATTTCAAATTCCAGTATTGTTAAAATTTAAAACAGTTGTATACCCTCAGAAATTTTCTTGATAATGAAGAAGCAGCAATGCACTCACTTTTTGGAATGTCAGAACACGTAATACACATTAAATTCGTTAAAAAAACTTGTAAAATTCGTTATGAAGCTATCAATAAAAAACGTTTATTAATTTACCTTCGTTCTGTGGACCCCGGTTGAGAATCTCTGGATTAGACAATTTAGAATGACGAAGCTTACGTCATTGTAACATTGTTCTTTAGCGTGCTCGAAGTCCAGGTCAAATATGCTTAGCTACGAGTTAGAACCCTATTTAGATTCTCGTCAACCATTCAAGACGCGTTAATCCACCCATTAAGAAAATAGTCCTACTCACTTTGGAATAATATCCAGCACACAGTGTACTGGCCACAGATACCTTGCCTCCTCACCACCTACTGCTGCTGCTACTACTGATGCTACTACTACTACTACTGCTACTATTACTGCTGCTGCTGCTACTACTGCTACTGCTAATACTGTTGTACTACTACTGCTATTACTACTACTACTACTATTGCTACTACTACTACTACTACTACTACTACTACTACTACTACTACTACTACTACTACTACTGCTACTATTACTACTACTACTACTACTGCTGCTACTATTACTGCTGCTGCTACTACTACTACTGCTACTGCTACTACTGTTGTACTACTACTGCTATTACTACTACTACTACTACTACTACTACTACTACTACTACTACTACTACTACTATTGCTACTACTACTACTACTACTACTACTACTACTACTACTACTACTACTGCTACTATTACTACTACTACTACTACTGCTGCTACTATTACTGCTGCTGCTACTACTACTACTGCTACTGCTACTACTGTTGTACTACTACTGCTATTACTACTACTACTTCTACTACTACTAGTAGTACTGCTGCTGCTGCTGCTACTATTACTACTACTACTGTTGCTGCTACTACTACTGCTGCTACTGCTACTAGTACTACTGCTGGTGCTACTAATACTGCTACTACTGCTGCTGCTGTACTACTACTACTGCGGGCGTTACTAATACTGCTACTACTACTGCTGCTGTACTACTACTACTACTAATAAAAAGTCACTACTGTTGCTACTACTACCACTACTGCTGCTACTACTACTACTACTACTACGGTACTAATAATAATAATAATAGTCTAATAATTATAATTATAAGTATATAATTATAAGTATAATTATAATTATTATAAGTATATAAATATTAAGTATATAAATATTAATTCTAAGGACCAACCTATGTACGGGCATTTATGCCCCCTATAGGTCCTTTATTGTATAATTTTTATTATATGTAAAGGAAAATTGGTAATAAATATTATTATTATTTATTATTATTATATAATAATAGCTACGACAATGACGACTATCATAGCGCGTGCAGCGTGTGTGTCAGGGTCGTGCACTCCAGACTGTTCGAGCTCTTGCAACTACGCAAATCATGGAAAATTATTCTGCAACCTCTGCGGGGCATATATAAGCGTCAACGGCCGGCTCAAAAGTTAGTTACACCTGGGATATTGTAGAGTGTAGATCAAGTGACTGTTGAGGATTAGTGTAAAGTGATTATTGTGTTAATTAGTGTAAAACTGTAATAAGGTGACATTAACTGGAATTGCTGTATGTTTTTAATTAGCGACTCCATTGGTCCATTGTTTGTTTCCACTGTAGAAGACGGTCACTGTTAGGGCTGTTTCATCCAGTGCCGTCATACACGACAGCAAATCCGTATCGATTTTCATTCGGCTTCTCTGAGTACAGTCATTAAATCTACCACTCTAGAACGATTTCTACCTAGAATATATGTTTCTTCCTGTCCTCTAGTACCTCCTGTTACACACGAGATATCACGGTTGGTTGGTTTTTAAATTTTATTTTATGAAATAAGCTCGTGGTATTTGTTAAGAACCGTTTCTGCACATAATTCGTGTGCGCGAACCCAAACGTCAATCCCAACACGAGGATACACATCTATATTTGCACAACCATACTTCCACATTTATACGTCTGCATTTAAAACAGCTGTGGATGAGCAAATCTTGAATGTTTCCAATTTAAATATTTACTATGTACCGACCGTTCGCGCTTCGTTCATTACCAGACATTCCTTCCTGTTATTGGTCTTACAACGAATCTGGGTGGGCATCATCATCCTCATTAACATCATTGCTGTATTATTATTATTATTGTTATTATTATTAATATTATTATTATTATTATTATTATTATTATTATTATTATTATTATTATTAGAATTACGTCTTGCTACAGTTCACGTACATATACAATAGGATGGGATAACTCACAAAACCGTTTAATACATATATTAAAATAGCTTACAAAACAAAACAAAAATATAAAAAACTCGTAGCTCTTACAACAAAAATGATACAATAAACAGTGGAATATACAAAATAGAATGCAAAGACTGCAACAGATGTTATATAGGCCAAACGAAAGAAACAACTGAAAGAACATTATGTTGAACACTTAAATGCATACAAAAAACAAATATTTATAAATCCAATTTGTCCATACACGCAATAAATACAGGACACGAATTCCCAGACATCACCAACATGACATTAATAAAATATATACCATACAAAGATACTATAATGAATATATGGAAAAATTTACAAATATATAAACATAAAACCCAAGGCAAACTTTTACTAGAACACATACAAATTAAAACAAAACCTGACACCGTTTTAAAAACACTAAAAATTGGAAAACAAAACTATATTCAACACACTAACACCAACCAAACGCCAACAGAAACAACCAACCAGGACAATAAAGACGATAAACAAGAATGGCTGACAATGGGCTGACTACTTGATGCCCGAAACACATACCACGCAAGAAAAAACGTCTTAAATATAAAATGGCATTATCGGCCCATATTAAATAATTTATATTAATATTACTAACATATACTGCACTAATAATTGCTAGTAAGCGTAGAACGAGCTAATCCATTTGACACCTAGACACATCGGACCTCCCTCCCATATTTCAAAATATGCATGGCACTACTAGAAGCAATTTAAAAAAATGAAATTCTCATAAATACACTGTTTAAGTTGATGACAGCTCATTGTTTCTCACTACGTGGACTTTCCTCGTACGATCAGGGTTCGTACGCTTCGCAACACTTCATAAAATTTTTTTTCAGAATAAAACGTCAAACATTTGAAGAAGAATATTTACATCTTTAATATTCTGTCCATTGTTTGGTGTTTGCTCTTACAAATAGAGAGGTTATTCTGCCCATTTGATGTTTATAAATGGAGAGGTTAAATCTTGCTGTAGAAGCGACTTACGAACATCAGTGTCTTTAGACTGTTGTCTATTGTTGCAGATGACTGCCCCGAGGCTGACTGCATACGAGGAAGAACTCTCTTCAGTGTTAACTACGAACGTAAACGGCGTCATTTTACAGCTGGATGTTCACATTTCCAGAAGGGATCACAAGAAAAGCAAAACCATGGCCAGACAGACTGGAACTGTGTGAGTGACGAAAGGAAAATTTTAGAATGAAGAAAACGAGAACGTAAGTGAAATACAGGAGCAAAAAATTAATATAAATTTCGTTTTCCGGCAAACGAACTTACTGTCCGAAACCTAATTCTATCAACAGTTATCGAGTCATGTTCATGATATTTATATTCTTAAATTATAAATTACATTTAGAAACGAGTGCTTCTGATTCAGTCTGGTAAGACGAAGGCATTTATTTGAAGCCATTGCGCTGTTGGCCATTGTTAATGAGTCTGATACTTTATCTTTCCCATTTGTCTGCGTCGTGAACTTAAAGTTATTCAAAACAAAACTGCTATTGTACAGTTTCCTGTATTTAAAACAATGCCCGTTATCTTTACGTCAGACGCAACAGATGGATAAGTAACTTCCCAACGTAACTGAAGAGACAACAATTTATTAAACAAATAATAATAATTCAGTAAATGTGCAAATAAACATTACGGTAAATCCAGCAAATGGATGGGATCTCGCGTAATAGTTCGCAATGTTGTTTATTGCTTGAGAAAAGAAGTACGTGAAAATCAGAGAACACGTTGGTAACTGGGAAACGTTACTGCTTCGTTGCGTCACTATAACCCCATTCCGGTAACGAATGCGTCACCGTATGATCCACAGAATTTGCCGTGATACTTTGTGACTTGGCCTTTGTTACGGAATGGCCTTTTGCAGGCGGCTTATCCTGACATTCAACTGTTGTTCTCAGGAGTCTTGACTCAGACAGATCTAATTGATTTCCTCGTGACTTGGGTAGACCGGTACAGACAATATTTCGCCTGCACAACTCCTTCCACCGCCAGGAAGCTTTTACCGCTGGTCCGTCTGACCCGGCTACTAGCCCACTGTCGCAGTGCTCGCGAGAGCAGCTCACGCAAGCTTGCGCAAGAAACAGTGTCGCTGTATAACTTTCCGCCACGGCCATGTAGCAAACAGCTATAGCTGCCAGGTAGCGGAGCTCCTAAAGCCTCAGAGGCCCCTCTCGGTGCCGAGGCGTCCTGAAGTTAGTAAGCCCCCTCCTAACTCTCAGCCTTCCGAAGGCACCACCTGCACTAGGCGAGCCCTCGCCGGCCCCAGCCACCAAGACAAAGGAACGGCCTCCCGTGTCTTCTAATTTAGAGACACCACCACAAGTAGCAACCATCTGGGTACTGTAGCCGGAGGTTCAGAATCTCTCCACTTCCTTGGTCCCTCCTGTCACCGCCTCGCCGCCGCGTTATCCGCGTGCAGGTAGATCCATGAAAAAGGTAAAAGTAAGGGTGTTCGGTTACGAGAAAAAAAGCGTGCATATACAATATACAATTGCAGCAACGCTCTGCAGCTTCCACTTCCACTGCTCTTACGCGGCCTCAGTATCCACGCAAACCTCCCAAACCGAAAGTTCCGACGACGTACAATTCGTCTGTAACTTTCTGACCAGCTACTATTATAAGGAAATTGCCACAACCTTCAGATTCATCCAAGACCTCCTAGAAACTGCTGACCCAAGTGAGAGGTCATCTTCTTAGTGGAATAGACCTTCTATGAACCGACTTCTGAAAAGAGACCTCTCACTAGTGCTCTTCTGTTGGTCATAATCCATTCGTACTTCCGCAGCGAACCAACCTCAAGTTGCATCGATGGTACTCTTGGCGGCGTCCTCAAGGTTGCAGCTTACAGATTTCCCCAGGCGGAACTTCTTATGGGTGACTTTGATATCTTTTCCGATTCGCATCGTAGAGTAATCTTAGCCGGTGATCTGAATCGCAAGCATTGCGATTGCAACAGTCGCTTGACTACTCCGAATGGGAAAGGCTTTCTCTTTCGTCTCGCCGGGCGCAATCCACGTTCTTTCTAGCGGTGACCCAGGGTATTGCCTGTCCGGTCGGAGGTTTTCTCGTTTACAGAACTGACATCCGACCACACCCCTATTCTAGTTCACATCGCTACCTAGCAGGGTATCGCACGAGACAAGAGTACGGTGGGACATTGGGACCGGCGCTCTGTCGCCACTTGCCGCCAACTGGCCCATTCGAAACCGTCTGCCAAGTCGACACGTCAGTTGCCGCGTTCAACGAGATAATCATCTCAGCGGTAGACATGTCTTTTAGAATGCGAGCAGGTCTCACGCCCGACTACCATCGCATCCCAGAGGAAGTATCTCTTCTCGCTCACAAGAGGAACTACTTCCGGATCCGGCCGATAAGTCAGCGATAAGGACTTCCGACGTAGTTGTTGGGAACTCGCTGTGTCCCATACGGGTCACGTAGATTCGGAAGCCACCCGTACAAAATTTTTACGCGTTGACGGGGGCGTAGGTGAGACCTCTTACCCCTCCATCGTTGAACATTTCGGACAGTGTTTCGAAAACCGCTCTACGTTTTTTCCAGGGCCTGGAATCCTACTTTTGTTCAAGTGTCTAAGATCGGCCTACATTCCCAATAAATGGTGAAACGCTACCGTCATAGTGATACCGAAGCAGGAAAATGATGTTTCCCGTATCGATAACCTCCGACCCATCATTCGTGATCATATGTTACGGCGGTCTCACGGTACAGAATACGTGATACTAATCAAGCCTCTAATTACAACTTCACTTTGCATTACAATAAAGCACTTTATTTCGAAATAAGTAACACTAAACCACAAGTGACAACAAACATCACTGTAACAGTGGCGGCTAGTGACTTCGAGGAATGGCGAAACAGACTCTGTTTTGGAATATATGGCGACAAAATAATACAATAATTAAACAAGTAATTTGATTCTAAAAGTGATAATATTTACGAAAATAGTTAATTGTTTTTACTAATAAAGTAGTAATTCAAAATATTTAGCACTTACAGAGTTGCATTTTATTTCTTGAACACAAAGTCAATTTTCCTCTCTTTCAAATTTGCAAACTTATAGATAATGTCATTATACATGTAATTGTTTTGCAGTAATTAATTCGCTTAGTAGTTCCTTTTAAAAACAAATTTTTGATAAGTTAATAAGTCTGTCCTTGTCATTGTATTGAGCAGGTAAGTTTTTATTCTTTTTAAACAAGAAAAACTTCGTTCTACGGAAATGCTAGTGGATGAAATAGTTACTACTAAACAAAACAGTTTATAAGCTTCTTTAAAGATGTTCTTGTTGGCAGCTAAAAGGTCCATAAAATTTTGTGGTTTCGTTCGTCTGTACTGCTCATCCTCATAAAAATAAGCTAAAAATCATGTTTTAGTCTTTGGAAATCAGTACACAGATTAGGATGTAACACGTTTAAGTTATTTAATGCATCTGTGGGAAATTCGAACTTCGAACTA
This sequence comes from Magicicada septendecula, assembly GCA_034769895.1. Taxonomy (NCBI): domain Eukaryota; kingdom Metazoa; phylum Arthropoda; class Insecta; order Hemiptera; family Cicadidae; genus Magicicada; species Magicicada septendecula. Next base: position 353,554,821 of record CM068376.1, on the reverse strand, counting down.
TCTATTAGTGTAACAGCACAAGAAATTAATGAGGTAAAACCCCAAACCCGGAGGAACACAAGGTACACCTATAGTTCTAGGCTACCTGTACATCAAGATAAAACATTTTACCGAACAAAATAATGTACACTGGATTTAAAGAAAAACAGAGGACTGTAACAGAATGCCGTGAAAAATGAATTTATGTAAATAAGATCCTTAATTCTTCACCTAAACGCACGAATTACCATTTAAGCTATTATTAACAGGTCACTCGTCAGACCAGTAACCAAAACCATACTTAATTTCGTTTATATTAATTACGGGGTTGCAGCGGAAACAAATGTCAGATAATTAAATACAATTATTATACCTTCTTATACAAACAAATGCAACCTGTTGGTTATTAAAAATCAAGGTACAGAAAAACAATCTGTTGAAATTATGCGTTCTTTCTGCTATTCGCTACTAATAGTACCAGAATCGATCAATCGTAAGCTTATGTATATTGATCTCTACAAAATGCACACGACTTCTGTTTTAGAAAATATGGGAGTTAATCAGATTGACAGTATTTAAATTTTTTTTTTGTTGCACAATGGCATCAAGATAAGCAACCAATTGATTTCATTATAATAATCTAGTAATGTACATTCATTACTTCATGATACGCTGACCATAACGTAAACGTGACGTAGGACTTCAGGCTTCAGACTGCGATTGTAGCGATGTGTTAGATACAGAACGTTAGTCTACTACACAAGAAGCAATCTGATGTGGTTATATCTATTCTCCGTTTAAACAAACTTCTTTGTTAAATTAACAAAATCAGTTTAGAATTCCTAAGGCTTTTACGGGCGTGGTTTAGCCCCTGTGTGTAAATAGCATTTTTACCTTATAAAAAAAAGAATACCAACATTATTATTATTATTAAAATTGAGATCGTTGTACATTATAGTATCATTATACTATCAATAATATAGTATAATTATACTATCAATAGGTACTATCATTAATTCACGACCTTATTGAGTTAGATGTCTCGGAGATCGTTACAAAGAAGGCATGTCTTGTTCAGGTACTTGAAGCAGAGTGTGTTGGCTCCATCGAAATGACAAACAGAGTCTGTGACAGTGAAGACGTTGACTGTTTCAATCAGAATATTAATGCGTTAGGAAGAATGCTATGAAGATACTGGAGTGAGACTTTGACCAGGACATCAGAAATGTGTGTTGTGTATAAATTCATTTTACTTGTTGTTTGTTTTATATATGTGTATAAAGTGTGTATATTGTCCCTTTTTTCTACGGTATGTTAACAGTTCCCCTGAAAAACGTCCCAGTTAGGTAGAGGTACTGTTCTATGCACTCTCTTCACGCCAGAATACAGTCATTCTGCTTCCCTGTTAGATAGAAATTTCCAAGGAGGTTGGAGGAGATGTGGAGACCGTCAGTAAAACAAAGAAATAACAAAAAAGTATTATTATTATTATTATTAATAGTAGTAGTAGTAGTAGTAGTAGTAGTAGTAGTAGTAGTAGTAGCAGCAGCAGCAGCAGCAGCAGCAGTAGTAGCAGCAGTAGTAGTAGTAGTAGTAGTAGTAGTAGTAGTAGTAGTAGTAGTAGTAGTAGTAGCAGTAGCAGCAGAAGCAGCAGTTGTAATAGTAGTAGTAGTAGTAGTAGTAGTAGTAGTAGTAGTAGCAGCAACAGCAGCAGCAGCAGTAGTAATAGTAGTACTATTATTATTTAACGATTGCAACACGTAGCCGTCGGTTTAATTAAAGTAAAATTATAGTTATTGGTAAGGTAATGTATTGTGGAAGGAAGCGGGTGAGGGACTGAGATCAGGCGCCACTGTCAACATTGAAACTCGTTCAATCATAAAATATGACAAGAACAGAGGCCAACCCCAAACCCCCAGCACATTAGTTCAAGAACCCATGAAATTAAGAAGCAGACTACGACTCCTACCCGGTCTCTTTATGACCTCAACTAAATTTTTTCACCACTTGAAGAACAAAACGTCTTATTATCCAATTTTAATGTGTCTCTCCCACTTTAATATGCATATTTACTTACATTATCCTTGTTTTTCTAATTATATATAAATAATAATACTATATATTTTGAAACAAGAATGTATCTTATTGTTTTATATTTACAGTTATAATGTAAGCTACAGTTTTGTATTGTACGGTTTACGCTCATGATGATAGTACATTATACAACTGTTGAAACATTTAAATATAAAAATAAAAACAATAAAATATATATTCTTGTTTAAAAATGTAAAATATTAATATTTGTATTATATACATATCTACAGTTATAATGTAGATATGTATAATACGTTTCAGCTAGTATGATAACACGTTTCAGCTAGTATGCATTTAAATGAAAATAGCTATTTCTATGAACTTTTTATTGAACAAATATTTATTAACTAAACGAGCAGATTTACGTACGTGAAGTTTATTTGCATGAAACACACCCATACACGTAAATGTAAACAATTAATTTGATGTGTGTGTGTGTATGTGTGTGTAAAAACATGTAAAATTAATGATAATGTGATCTATTTATAACATACACACACTTATTGCTTACTAATGCTACCTATAAACTCAGTCTTCTATTGTGAGCCGCCTCATTACCCCTTCTCAAGTTTAAAAAAAATTATTTTTTTTGAAAAAGAAATATGTTTTTTCTTTTTTTTTTTTGAAAAGGGGAAGGCGTCCCGTAAAATTTAAAACTAGGCCAATGACCTAGACGAAGCGTAAAATGTACCAGGACCATTGTGACAGGACTTGCAAATGAAACGCATGATTAACATATTAAGATTTTATTTGCGTTTGATCTCAGTGTGAATATCATACGTACATAATACATACACATATATATATATATATATATATATATATATATACATTCAAGAAAGAATATTTAAGGGGGTCACTCTGCAATTAACACTAGGTTTTTTTTTAAAGCTCTTCATAACTTAAACATGAACAATTAAATTACAAAAATATTTCAACAAGTAACAATAATTCACATTAATTCTCCACAGTGACCACTCAGAAAGGGCTAATCATTTTATATATATATTCTCTTCAAGGAGCTTTAACCATTTAACAAATTCACATTAAGTTTCAAATAATCACACAATTATATTAATTCATAATTCTTATAATTCACATAATTCACGTCAAGCCCCATATTCCAAATCATCGGTCAGCAATAAATAATTATACTCATATTACTCTTTCTGTGCCTTACAGGTAACTAACAATCATTTAACAATTACACAAATGGCATGCCAACAATTGGTACTTCTAATTATTTTTGTGTCTTTTCAAAATTGACCAGTACTATATATGTAACATGATTTTCATTGAATACTGAAATAGTAACCCCGCAGTGTTCATCAGGGCTGCAGGCATGGACAGCTCGATTAAAATCCGATAACCAGAACTATGAATTAAAAGAGACAAAAATAAGAACAGGAAAGGAAGGCTAATGTGATACCCGAATTACTATGGTAATTGAATACAAATCCAAGATGGCCAACAGCCTACCGCATGCTTCATACATGCACGCTTCTGCACGGACATGTGCCGGCGGAATGAGACAAACAATATATGCTAGAATTAATTACAAGATGGAAAATACCGGTGCGCAATAATATTAGCAATTTGAAGGAAGCTGTAAGTCTATGGTTAACACAGGGGTAAAACATTTAAACAGCTAATGAGGTACACTTGCCCGGTTGATCAAGAATCACACGATAAGTCAGGTGGACAAGTCACACTGAATTAAAAAATTAAAAGTAATTAGAAAACCAAACAAAAAAAACGAGCAATCGTTCTGTAAATGCCTGCTAGGCCCGCCATACAATTATTGAATCTTATAGGTAATTTACATGTTAATAGCACTAGCCTAGAAGTGTGCATATCACAAACGGACAGGATCGGTTCTGATCACCAGATGTTTTAACTGCAATCCAAATTACCACTACTGAAATCCAACGTTGTTTGACGTTTAACGGAGCAGTTGTTTTACAGAAAAAGGTCACGAGGTCAAGTGTGAATAAACTGAATTCTTTCACCTGAGTTTTAGAAGTTACCAGATGTTCAGCAGACTGCTGGTTTAAGATGGAAAAGGCTCATCGTGGAGCTAATGTGGGTCCCATTGAAGCTTCCGACGACAAAGGGGAGCTCTACTGCATCGCTCAGCGGATGGTGAGAGATGAAAGTGTCACCATCGAGTTGCTCTCAATTCCTTGGCTGGGCAGGAACCCTACAAGCAAAAGTATTCTGTAGCAGCTGATACAAAGAATAAATTCACACCCCCCATAACTCGACCTTATATGGCACATACACCTCACACTTCCGATTACAACAAGTCACCTGTGCGGAATTCAGCAATTAATCTAATAACATTTTAATAATCAACTTGAGACACTGCCAAGGTTATGATTACATCCTATTGAAACAAATACTGTCAGCATTTCATGAGATATTATACCTTCAACTAAAACTCCACCACGTGGCGTGAATTACGTTAATTCATCTTTATCAATCAATTGCTAGCTTTTGTTAAAAATTTCTTTGGCACATTTATATTTACAAAACGTTAATTAACAAGAGTAAATAATTAATAAGTATTCGCTTTAAATTAATATTAAATGTTCTACAAACGAATTCCCCACGTGCTTTACTAGTAAGCTTGCACAAGTTTGGGCACACGCACACTTTTCTGTATCCAACTTCATCTAAATATTAAATACATTTAAACACGTTTGCCTTTATTTAAATAACAACATATAATTAAGGAAACTTACCAGAGGCCCTTTATGAAATTAATAACCATAGTAGAGGTATTAGACATTACAAACAAAATTTTCGGGGCCCTAAAGCGAATTGTATGAAGACAGGCGGAGCACTGACCACAGTTAGTGCAGTCGGTCACGGCGTTTTTCACTCAACGAAATCAGCTGACCTCGTTGGCCTCCGGGAACCGCTGTCGCCGCACCGCGGGAATACCACAAACCACTTAGCAGACGACATCGCCCGCGAATTGTGGACCGTATCGCAACACACTAGCATTCGCCACGGAATTCATTTGAAAACCGTGGCACAATTGTAGTGTATTCATTGTTAATAACCTAAAGATACCATACATGTGATTTATAATTAAGTTTTAAATTACGCACATTCTTAATTTCTATCGATTTTGGTCACAGACCATCGTCAGGATATTTACACAATGACTCGCGGTTACGCTATTGCAAAATAGTTACGATTTACAGAAAAATAGAAAATATTCTTTAAAATGTGCATCCAACCTGAGAGAGAATCCACACTGATTGTGGTGATAGTTCACTACTAGCTAACCGGAGGTAGAATCTACACTGATTGTGGTGATAGTTCATTTGATGACATTTATTCTCGAATGCAGCCAGTATTTCAGCATTTTTATCTCCTCCATATAGAAGTATTTCTCGGTTATCTTGCCATTACCTGGATGCAATACTGTTTTTCACGTTTTTCAGTACTTCGAAAACTTCATTCTACAAATTATCTGCAGTGTCATCAGGCTTTGTTATTTCATTTTGGCATTGCATTTATGTGTGGAACGTCAATGTTCTCTCTTTACTTTTACACAATTTCTTATAGATCTCTTTTACACATTTTTGTTATACCTACTCCATTTTTATCTCTAACTCTTGCTATACATAAGTTATATGTATACTCTTATTCTTTCATATATCGGTCTATTCCTTCCCAGTGCTGTGGTTTGTCGTTTATTGTTTTGCAAATACATAATATATATATATATATATATATATATATATATGCATATCCCCCCCCCCAATGAGCGGTTCCTAATTCCGCCACTGGCAGTAACCATCGATAAGGAACGGGAACTTCTCTGTAACGACCCAGAAGCAATTCCTACCGTGCAATACACCAATTCCTTCCGTGTAATACAGCAATTGCAAAATTTTGACTTTATAAAAAGTTGGCATTCTCCCCTCACTTGTATAACCCGCCATAGTGATGAAATGGAAAACCAATATCTACAGGATTCCTAGAGAGCAAGTCTCCTAATAGCTTTGGTGCCAGACAACAACAACAAGAACAATTACATTCTTTGCCAGTGTTAAATAATACAAACCTACAGCCAAGTGGTTCAACAGTAGTTGGAAAGAAAGCAATTATATTAAATAAAACGACGAAGGGAGTGTTGGAATAGTACGAAACCCGAACAGGCATATAGCCTAATCCTGGAAGGCAGAAGAAGAAGACTTACAGACGATCAATAAGGTTACAACGAGGCCTTCTACAAGACAGCAAGCTGGAACTGGTCAAGTGGGCTATCAGCGTGTGTGTGTACGTGTGAGTGTGTTTGCATACATTACATAATACCATATTTAACATATGGTATAAAAAATAACAAACTCAACGCACGAGTAGGCCTAATTTACTAAGGCAAACATTCAAACGCGCGTCGTGCTACAAATTAAAGGTGATTCCTCAAGTTATAATACTATGCCGGAGGATGGGATGGCGCCAAGTGGCTGACCGTGACACTAGGCTACGCACAATGTACCGTCAGCGTTACATCGACGAAAATGTTTTATTTTCAAGCGCAAATTTATCTTTACGTTTTCCATACTGTCCTGCAAACTATAACGCTATGTGTTCGAATATCAAAACAAATCTAAAACTCGAAATACCCCCATCCAGATTAGTTCGGATCATAGACTTTCGTGTGTGTGTGTGTGTGTGTGCGCGCGCGTGCGCGCGCGCAAAGAAACGCGTCACAAAGTGCAAAGGTACGTAATGTATTTATTTCACAGAACTAACACTAATTCACAAACATTGCTCCACTTAAATATTAGAATTACCTTGGTTCCTTCTTTGCAACTTCTTTGTGTTTTTTCCTCAATATACACTACGCGTTTCGGGACTTAAAGTCCCATCATCAGGTGGATAAACTTTTCACTCATGTAGAGCACGCCACTAGATAAAAAATATATAAAGGTCACGCACATCTCGCTACTCAGTCGATTTCCCCACTCGCGTTATCTCGCGATGCGCATTGCTACCGACCCCGCGAGCGACTGACAAACCTATTCGGCCTGTATTTACTTGTCGTGCTGTTTCAGCATGCGTATAGCAGTATCATACAGTTCGTTTGACTTGAACGACAGTTTCTCGTTCAGAAGCTGATCATTGTGTGTTGTAGAGGCTCTGTAAATTTCAAACTCTTCCAGCGCGTCCATGAGTTTACCCTTTTTGCAAAAATGCAGTGGTTTGAAATTATTTCTAAAATTGGAATAGGCATGGTTGTGATCAATGATATGCATGGCAAAGTTTGATTTGACGTTCCTGATGTTGCCCCTAGGCAGGTGCTCTTTATATCTATCTAAAAAGTTTCTGCCTGTTTGTCCAATGTAGAAACTATTACATACTTCACATTTTATTTTATACACCCCTGAACAGCTTTCTACTTGTTTATTGGATTTTGGCCTTAAAGTTTTTAAAATGCTGTTATTCGTCTTAAAAGATACTGTATAGTCATACTTTCTAAAAACATTATAAATAGTATTGGGTAAAAGACTCGTATATTCAGTTGCTATGTATTTCTGAACCCTATTGTGTGTTTCATTGTTATTTCTATGCAGGTTCTTTTTTTGCTTTTTTACTAACCTATCCACAATCACACTGTTATAACCGTTGGCCATCGCTATGTACTTTATAGTATAAAGTTCTTCACGGTAGTCCTCCGGCTCCAATAGAATTTTCAATAGCCTGTTGACGAAGGAGTTAAAAGACGCCATTTTATGAGCGAATTGATGAAATGAGGACGCATGGATAGTAATGTCTGTAGTAGTCGGCTTTCTGTAGATTTTAAATTTAAGGTGGTTATTTATGTTTTGTATCATCAGGTCGAGAAAATTTAAGCTATGTTCGTTCTCCAACTCGAGTGTAAACTTTATGTTTGGATGTATACTATTTATACATTTATTCAAAATTTCTGACTGCCTACATGTGCCATCAAATACAAGAAATGTGTCATCTACATACCGCGTGTATGAAATGATCTTTTTATAAAACCTATTCTTATTAGACAATACGTATTCATTTTCAAAGTGGTTAAGATAGAGGTCAGCCAAAAAACCACTAAGTGGCGAGTCCATCGTCCTGGGCAAAAAACCTATTATCAAACGTAAAATAGTTCTGGCTTAGTATTACTCTTAATAGCATGATAAGTTCCTGTACTTCTTGTTGATTCAAGCTGCCAGACCTCTCCAGATTTTCCTGTACAATAATGATGGTTTGGGTAATTGGAACATTGGTGTAAAGGTTCACAGTATCAAAGGACATCAGTTTTATTGTGGCAACATTCTTAATGATATTACCCGATTCACAAATTCAATATTATTCCTGATACTGTGGTTATTGTTTATTTTTATATTATTTTTTAAAACCTGTAGTAAGTTTTTTAGCCGCTTTATATCCGGGTGCTGTGGTAAAATTAACTATGGGTCGTATGGGCATATTCCCCTTATGTATTTTTGGCAGACCATTAAGCGCAGGGGCGCGAGTATGTATTTGTTTGAGTTGACGCATGGTACGTATATCAAATAGATTCGTACATTTATTTATACTGTGGTTTATATCTTTAATATACTCTGCGGTGGGGTCCTTCGTTAATGCGCGTATATTATTATCCTTGATAAATTCGTAAACTTTCGCTTTATATTCATGTAGATCTAGAATTACAACTGTACTGCCTTTATCGGCTTTTGTTATTATGGCATTGTTATCTACAAGTTTACGTTTAATGTTGTGTATAGTTTTCATATCGTTACGATATTTATCAACCCATGGATGCCTGCACTCATTCTTTAATACACGGTTCAATTTATTATTAATGAGGACACGAGCCTCGTTCTGTTTAACCTGTTCACTTAATGTCTTTATAGCCGCTTCAGCGTTCGTTATCTCGCGAATTATATTGTGTTTAGAAAATCTAGGCAGGTTATGATGTAGGCCTTTACTCAGTAATTCTTCTTCTGTTTTTGTAAAACTTATGTTGCTATAGTTGGCTACACGTGTATAAAATTTGTGTTTACTGTAAATATGGGTAGTTTGGAGTTGTTTTCTTTCCAGGTTTACAAGCTTCATTTTATGTGTGTTCACGATTTTTCTTATGATGTTACGTATTTGTGTCTCGACGCATGTCAAAATATCTTTAATTACAACTGGGTGAATACCGCTAAGAACCTCCAAGTGTGTGTGATATAGATCGTTGTTTAATTGTTTATATCGGTTATAACAACGTGATTGTGGATAGATTAGTAAAAAAGCAAAAAAAGAACCTGCATAGAAATAACAATGAAACACACAATAGGGTTCAGAAATACAGTACATAGCAACTGAATATACGAGTCTTTTACCCAATACTATTTATAATGATTTTAGAAAGTATTACTGTACAGTATCTTTTAAGACGAATAACAGCATTTTAAAAATTTTAAGGCCAAAATCCAATAAACCAGTAGAAAGCTGTTCAGGGGTGTATAAAATAGAATGTGAAGTATGTAATAGTTTCTACATTGGACAAACAGGCAGAAACTTTTTAGATAGATATAAAGAGCACCTGCCTAGGGGCAACATCAGGAACGTCAAATCAAACTTTGCCATGCATACATATCATTGATCACAACCATGCCTATTCCAATTTTAGAAATAATTTCAAACCACTGCATTTTTGCAAAAAGGGTAAACTCATGGACGCACTGGAAGAGTTTGAAATTTACAGAGCCTCTACAACACACAATGATCAGCTTCTGAACGAGAAACTGTCGTTCAAGTCAAACGAACTGTATGATACTGCTATACGCATGCTGAAACAGCACGACAAATAAATACAGGCCGAATAGATTTGTCAGTCGCTCGCGGGGTCGGTAGCAATGCGCATCGCGAGATAACGCGAGTGGGGAAATCGACTGAGTAGCGAGATGTGCGTGACCTTTATATATTTTTTATCTAGTGGCGTGCTCTACATGAGTGAAAAGTTTATCCACCTGATGATGGGACTTTAAGTCCTGAAACGCGTAGTGTATATTGAGGAAAAAACACAAAGAAGTTGCAAAGAAGGAACCAAGGTAATTCTAATATTTAATTATATAGGCAACTTGGAGACCGCAACAATTATGTATATTGGTGTACAACTAAACTGAATCGAAATTGCCCGTGAGCTGCGCAGATGGGAGTGAGTGAGACGGTAGTAGTATGTGAGTGAGGCGGACGAAGTTTACGAACTACGTCATCTACGTACACTCGTTTCATGTTGACAATGTACAAAATTTACTGTGTTCAGAGTTTATTTATCCCGTGCTGAACGTAATGTCTTTATAGTGTAAGAGCTTGTAAAGTTTTAGGAAATTATACAACGAAATACAATTTCTAATTTAGGAAGTGAAACCGAAGTAAATATTACTCAACATGAGGAAAATAAAAATGTTCTTACCTCCAGCTGAAGTGTATTGTTCTTTCGCCATATCAAACAATTAAAAATTTTAAACACTATAAACCGTTTCATATGTCCACATTACTAAATAAAAAAAAGAAGTTATAGTTCAATTCACTCTTTCATTAATAATAATATTAATAATTAATAATCAATTAATACACCAATTTTAAGTATTAAAATAAACTTGACAATTACTCGTTCATTGGATGAACTCCCGAAATATCACTGTCAGTATCTGAATTCTCTTCTTCCGATTCTTCTTCACTGTCTTCACCTAGATTTATTATAATATCGTCCACTACAGTATCGAAGAGTTGTTCTTTTTCCCAGTATTCTCTTTCTATTTTAATTACGTGCCTGCACCTAGATAGCCAATCGTCTTTTGAAAAACTTTCGAAAAAATCATTACAGTAAGTATTAACATCATTAAAATTGAAAGTAACATTTCTCTTTGCAACATATTCTTTTAAAGAGCCCATACGAGTTCAATGGGGTTTAGATCTGGATGGTAAGGAGGCAAACGTAGAACAGAATGTCCATGATTGTGTAATAACTCGTCGATTTCATACGTTTTATATTTTGGTTTATATAATTTGATTAATGTGTACAAATCGGGTTTCAACATTGAATTTTCAAATTGTATGTTTTTCTTTGTAAGCCAGTCTTTCATGTCGTCTTTCCTGGAATTAGAAGTCGGACATTTTTCAGTTTGTTTGTTGTGGTAGGGAGCGTTATCCATGACAAGAACACTGTTTGGTCGCAGTCCATTTAGTAGCTTTTGTTCTACCCACTTTCTGAAATTAGAGTAATTCATCTCATCACGATAATCTCCTGTTGATAATGTCGACTTCCAAGTTAAATTAGCACCAATAACAAAACCATTTTCTCCGCCAGCATGGATTATTATTAGTTTCTGGCCTTTTGTAACTTTCTTCTTTAGTCCTTCATTTAAATCGTCGGTCCAGCTCTTTACTTGTGTATACGTAGAATGTAAATATGTCTCGTCCATATAAACAATGTTTCTGTTTTCCTCTCTGTACCTCAGTATTGTGCGTAAATAGTTGAGTCTCATCTGTCTTATGTCATGTCGTTCCATGAGAAGTTTCCGGTCTGATTTTGTTTTCACCCACTTAAATCCCATTGTGTGCAATTCTTTTCGTAATGTGTCTACACAACCTCTATATTCCGTATCACTGCAAAATTTTTTGTGGATTGCCTTCATCGTTGGCACTCTCTTTTCATTTATATGAAAATTTAAAACTAGTCTACGTAAAACACATCGATCGAAGTCATCCAGCACAATGTTTTTATTTCTATTTTTCAATTTCATTTTAGGTGTTGAAAAAGATGTCGACCCACCGCACTCAATTTTTCGCGACTCACCGGCAATCGTTTTCACAGTCCGTAAACTTACACCAGTAGCTGCTGCAACGCGTTCCTGCACTTTAGCCAAAGGTATAACTGGCACACCTTTTTTTGCCTCGTTTTGCATAAACTGCAATACACAACTAATAATTTCCCGGCTTTGTCCACTCAACGTTTTGTGTTTCACTTTACTTCTGAATTCCACGTTAGCGTTCATTGTATACGTTATCTATGAAGTAAATAACGATATACTTCAGATATACAGAATCTCAAGCATATACAGTATCTAAACACTTACGAGTAAGTGTAAGTAAGTAAGTAAATATATATAACACAATAAGGAAGAAAACTATGCAAATTATATTTCTAACGCCCACTTAAATTTTGATATGACGGATCTTTTCGGTTAAGTGGCAGCATGCAGTGAGCAATTACTCTACGTAGCAATCGCCAGTAACAACGCATTTCCCCCTCCAACGCATTTTGCAACTATTCCATGGTGACAGCGTGCCATGCGATTCTGTATGCCGCAATCGCAAGTGTAGTAGTATCGTTGCGTATCATGAATTTCCTTCAGTTAGCAGCACAGATTCCCGACAAAGATTCAGCGATACAGTTTATAAGAGACAAAAATATTTTACATAACCCAAGAATTTGTACGGACGGCGATCAAATGAAACTGTATACGACAAGTAAAGACCGTTGGGTATGTTCTACAAAGGACTGTCGGGAATCCAAACAAGTGCGACAGGATACATTACTAAATAATTCTCGATTAGATTTCCGCACAACCGTATACTTCATTAACTGTTGGAGTAAGGAGTACACAACCGGGCAATACTGTCAAGATGAGTTGGAAATGAATCACTTCACATGCATGGATTGGAATTCATACATGCGAGAAGTGAGTGAGCACCATTTTATATAAATATAAAAATACAGTATAAAAATAAATATAAAAAAATATGTCAAAATGAAAATAAAAATACAAACTGTCTCTGGTTATCGCTACGTGTGGAGGGGGAAATGCGTTGTTACTGGCGATTGCTACGTAGAGTAATTGCTCACTCCATGCTGCCACTTAACCGAAAAGATCCGATACTACTATACATCCACTGAAACACACACCACGGCAACACAACTCAAGTGCGGTTCATGTTTCCCCCACTCTAGCTCTAACAAAAATTTGTCACCGCGCACACAAGGCCGAGTGCAGTTTCGTTCTCTGTTAGCTGTACTGTTGTCACAAAACCGGTATTACGTCAGCCTGTGATTCCGCGGCTACACTAAAGCTGGAAACACATTGCTATCACGTCACGTGAGATCAGGACTTGCCTTAATCCGTGAAATCGTAGTGCAGAGACACACTTATGTCACGTCACGTCACTTCATATTACATCATCTGACATGACGCATGTGAAGTCGTGTAAACACTCGTGAAGGCAAATAAAATTCTACTTAATCAAAAAATCAGTCAACATAAGAAGGAGCTGGATACACTATATAAACTTAGAAAGACAAGAAAAAGGTTACTTTCAGAATCTAGTACAAGATTTAAAATACAAAATACAAGAAGATCAGCTAAATTTCAAATGTATTTCAGACTGCATAAGGGAGAATTTGATTATTTACATAATCTTATTAAAGATGATATACAAAAAATGAACACCCATGTCCGAAATGCTATAAGCTCTCAAGAGAGATTATTAGCCATATGTTTAAGGTAAGCATGAAATAAACGAAAACAAAGGCTTGGCATCTTAATTGATTATATTTTAAAGTAACATATAATTGTTAAAATTTAGTATTTTTAAAAGCATAAAATTTGTTTAACATCTTGAAACATGAGATTACTGATCAGTGGTTATAAAAAACACATTTTTTAATAAAAAAAGAAACATACTGTAATTTACATATCATTAACCTTCGTGCAATCTCACTTTTTGTATTAACAATTCCTCCATTTTCACGTATTTGCAGAGTTACCAACTCTCCCGCATTATGCGGGAGTATCCCGCATTCGAATATCTACTCCCGCTCACGCGCATAAAAGAGGAAATCTCCTGCATACCGCTAGACAGGATCATGAGTAGGGAATTTTTACGAAAATCGGTAAATTTTTGTCGCGCCGTGATATGTTGGCACCCCTGCGTGTTTTTAGGACTGTTATCGGCCGTATTCTGTTCCTGTTGTGACTGGCGACAGTGGCGAGTGACAGTCTGAACCGGCGCGGCGCCGCAAACATAACCTAACCTTTTAGTTCCGAATTTATTTTAACGATTGTTATTTGTTAGTTCGTTGCGTTCGTGTAAAGTCTTACGATGGATGGTGAGTTGGACAGTGAAAGTGGTAATAGTGTAAGCGAAAAGAATCAGACAAAAGGCAAAGGAAGATCAAAGTATGCTGGTTCGTTTACCTACAAGACAAGATTCCGAAAAGAATGGACTACGGAATGGCCTTTCGTACGACCTGCACCAGAGAAAGAAAATTTTTTCACTTGTACTGTATGCCGGAAAGAAGTGAGCTGTGGTCATCAGGGTAAAGGTGATGTTATCCGTCATATTTCAAGCACGACTCATGTTAAATTAGCTTCTACACATAGTAAACAGCCAAAGTTGAATTTTTTCAAGCAAAAGACGACAAAGTAATAAAAGCAGAGGTAAAGATGACACATTTATTAGTTCAGCAAAACATACCTCTGGCTTTTGCTGATCATTTAAGCCCCGCTGTCAGGCAAAACTTTCCTGACAGCAATATCGCACAAAACTATGCTTGTGCGAGAACGAAAACATCTTGCATATTGAATGGGGTTTTGGCACCTTTTTACTTAGACAGCTTGGTTAACAGGATAAAAAATAGTTTTTTTTTTATCGTAACTGACGGTTCAAATGACACTGGTTTAGAGAAAATGAATCCAGTCACTGTACGGTTATTTGATGTCAACAGAAACAAAATTGTTACGCGATTTCTTGATATGTGTCTGACAAAAGGACCAGATGCTGGTAAGGCAGAGGCCATTTTTCAAAAGCTAGATGGGTGCCTAACAAAGTATAGTATTCCCTGGAAAAACTGTAAGGGATTTTCAGTTGATAATACCAATGTTAATATTGGCAAGACCAATTCTCTAAAATCCAGAGTTTTGAACAAAAACAAGCATGTATTTTTCATGCCCATGTCGTATTGTTCACAACACAGCATCCAAAGCTATGTCCGAGTTTGGATCTATTTGTGATTTTGATGTTGAAGATTTCTGCGTGGACCTATACTTCTGGTTTGCTAAAAGTACCCAGAGAAAAGGCATTATACAAGAGTTTTGCTCTTTTTGTGACGTAGAGTACAGAAAAGTCCTAAAACACGTTAATGTACGCTGGCTGTCACTGGAAACGGCCGTGGAACGAGCTCTAAAACAGTATATTGCTTTAAAATCTTATTTTTTGTCTTCTGACGAGTCACATATAAGGTTTCAAAGGTTGAAAAAAGCCTTTTTAAACCCGATGACGGAAGTTTATTTATTATTTATCCAGGCGATTCTTCCAACCTTTACTAACTTCAACAAGTTCTTGCAGTTAGAGAAGCCCTGCATTTACCTTCTCCATGACGCCATGTACTCCTTTTTAAAGAAATTAACTACAAAGTTTGTTGACATAAACGTTGTCAAAGAATTTTTCAACGACCATGACTTTGGAAAAGTGAGTGACCCTGACAACCAACTATACACAATGAGGCGCTGTTTGTTGGTTTCACAACCAAGCAGAAAATAAAGTATCTCCTAAACGAAGGTGAAGTTTCTGAACAAAAAGTTACCAAGCTTTATAGGGCGGTCAGAGAATTCTTTAATAACACCGTCTCATACTCTCTAAGAATGCTCCCATTAAATGACGATGTGATCAGATCTTCAAACTTCGTTAATTTCAAAGAAAAACTTAATGTGAACTTTGAAAATGTAGCAACACTGGTCGAAAAACTAGGACTTACATTTACCCCTGATGAGTTTGATGAGTTGTCTGATGAGTTTTCTGCGTATCAGTTACTTGAAGACAGTGATGTGAACGAAGATGCTTGGAAGGAGGCTACAGATGAAGAGGGATTTATAAGAATGGACATGATTTGGAGCTCAGTAGAGGGAAAATGACAGTTCAAACCAAAGTATCGTTATTCCCCCACCACCACCGCTGGACCTGCAGCATCCGCGAATTTCCACCAATAAAATTTCATGCCGCCTTTCGCGCGCCAAGTTCAAATATATGCCGCCTTTCGCGAGCCTAGATCAAAGAGATGCCGCCGTTCCCGCGGTCAAAGATTTTTTCCCACGCTCTCCCCACCACTGCTGGACCCGCAGCATCCGCGAATTTCCGCGAATAAATTTTTTTTTTTTTAATGTGATTTTTTTATTTTTTTATTAAATTGATTTGCATATCAATGGGGTTGGTAGGGGTGGGGTGGGGTGGGGTTCAATGGACCACACGCATCTGTGAATATAATTTTTTTTATTTTTAATAAAGCTGATTTATATATCAGGGGCGGGTGGTGGGTCAATTCTCTCTTTGAATGTAAATAACTATCTCTCTCCCTCCCTCTCTCTCTCTGCATGTTTATGTAACGGGTCTCACTCTCTCTCTACACCAATCTCGTTCTTCTGATGTGCGGTAAAGTGTTACGCAATTATAATGTTACAAATACGAAAAAATATAGGGGGTGGGTGGGGGTGGGGTGGGGTTCAATGAACCACTCGCATCCACGAATATAATTTTTTATTTTTAATAAAGCTGATTTGCATATCAGGGGTGGGTGGTGGGTGAATTCTCTCTTTGAATGTAAATAACTATCTCTCTCTCTCTCTCTCTCTCTCTCTCTCTCTCTCTCTCTCTCTCTCTCTCTCTCTCTCTCTCTCACACACACATTTGAATGTAAGTAAAACTATCTCTCTCCCTCCCTCTCTCTCTCTCTCTCTCTCTCTCGCACACACACATTAAGTAGATTACTGTTGCCTGTTGCATCTCTGTGTGTGTGTGTGTTTATGTAACGGGTCTCTCTCTCTACGCCAATCTCGGTTCTGCCAAGTCTGTGTGGTAAATTGTTACGCATAAAAACTTGAAATAAGGTATTTTCAAAAGTTTTGTGTACACACACACACACACACACACACACACACACACACACACACACACACACACACACACACACACATTGTGTATGTCTCTCTCTCGCTGCAAACGTCGGTAGAAATTCCCACATTCAAATAGTTGACAGCACCAATAAGGTATGATTTGAATCTTTCGGTGTAGCATTTCACATAATTTAATGTACTTTACAAATAATTGCTTACATGTTCAGAGGTTTATAACGAAATAAATTAAAATAAACTATAATTTGTTTTAAATGATTAAATATATATATTTACACCACTGTATACAAACTTAAAATATAGTTTACAAACCGTTGTAATGCTTTGCATGTATGAACATGTCCCCACCCAGACGAAATTAGAGACACCAAAAATATAACAATGTCATTAGGAAAGTCCACATTCCGCTTTCATAAGGAAATAGTCACCGCTTACAGCTATGCATGTATGTACATGTCCACAACATAATTAGAGATATAAATGTTCATTCGCTGTGACCTACTTTCTAATTTGACACCTGACAATCATTAGCAGCGCTGACAGTAATTAGGATTAATTATGGATTAGAAAGTATTTACTCTAAAAACGGACACGCAAGCTTTCCCCACTACCAGTGTACAATATATACGCGAAGAAAATCGGTGGCAATTTCTCATTTGACCGTCTGCGTGTGCTGATACATCGTGAAATCTATCACTGCATTTTTAATAGTTGAAAGACTGTTTGTATTATTGTACGTCTTACGAGTCTTCAGTATACACAACTTCCATCATTAAGGGTGTGTAGACAACACACATACTAGTTTGGTAAGTGTACAGGTTTTATTTAAACGTAAAAATTATTTGCATTAAAACATTATCAAGCGCATTATTTATTGAATTTAATACATGTGTGTGTGTATGCGTGTGTGTGTGTGTGTATGATCAAATTATTATGTCTGTTACAATTTTCCGAAATATATTCTTACCGTATTTTTATATTAATTTTATTGTATGTACAGATTTTATTTAAACGTAAAAATTATTCACATTAAAACATTATCAAGTGCATTATTTATTGAATTTAATACATGACTCATTCAACTAAGTAAGTGTACATGAAACATTTTGAATACGTTAATAACTGAGCATAATTTTTATTGTATGTACAGATTTTATTTAAACGTAAAAATTATTTGCATTAAAACATTATCAAGCGCATTATTTATTGAATTTAATACATGTGTGTGTGTGTGTGTGTGTGTGTGTGTGTGTGTGTGTGTGTGTGTGTGTGTGTGTGCGTGCGCGCGTGTGTGTATTATCAAATTATTATATCTGTTACAATTTTCTGAAATATATTCTTACCGTATTTTTATATTAATTTTATTGTATGTACAGATTTTATTTAAACGTAAAAATTATTCACATTAAAACATTATCAAGTGCATTATTTATTGAATTTAATACATGACTCATTCAAATAAGTGTGTGTGTGTGTGTGTGTGTGTGTGTGTGTGTGTGTGTGTGTGTGTGTGTGTGTGTGTGTGTGTGTGTGTGTGTGTGTGTGTGTGTGTGTGTGTGTGTGTGTGTGTGTGTGTGTGATCAAATTACAATTTCTGAAATATATTCTTACTGTACTTTTTATATTACACTTCTAATTGAAGATATATTTTAGGTATAGCTGAATTTTAAGCGTGCGAGCCTTCAGTGTGCATACAACGTCTGTCATTTAAGGGTACGTGTGTGGACAACGCTCGCTAGTTTGTTGCAAGTAAGTATACATTATGGAGTGGGTTATACAAATAATAATAAAGTGTGTGTACTATATACATTTATTAAAATACATACACAGCTCCAAGATTATATTAAACAGTTTTTACAATTAAAAAATACATACACAGCTCCAAGATTATATTGTTACAAGTATGAAAATATATCTAAACTATTATATTGTTACAAGAATGAAAATATATCTAAACTAGTATTTACAATTTTTTTTTTTTTAAACATACACAGTTCCAAGATTATATTGTTACAAGTATTAAAATATATCTAAACTAGTTTTACAATTAAAATACATACACACACACACACACAGCTCCAATATTATAATGTTACAAATATGAAAATATATATATTTAAAAATAGTATTTACAAAATATGTATAAAATAAGACTTAAACACGTCTATGTACTGTGTTGGACAATGGCGTATATTCTACAAGCGAATCATGTAGTATCATACAGTAGGCAGTCGTCTGTGTAGGAAAATTCATTGACGATTCAAATTCTAAACGTACATCAACTGCTGAAGACTTAAGCGCATCGTCTTGTCTGCTACAATCGAATACAAACAGCGGGGTTTTTGATTTGAATAATTCTGGTGTCAGTACTGGGCTGACGTCTAAACGGTGGTAATACGAACTTTGAAAACTGGCGTACATATTGTACAATAATGCAAAACGGTCTTTCCCAATATCCAAGTTTAAATTATCGTAAGGATAATACTTGTCGTTTAGAAACAGTCTCGCATTGATCACGTTACAATGATCAAATTCATCGGCGTGTGCTGTCAGTACATTCTTTCTTGCTGTCTGAAACGCTAACACAACAAAGCGTGGTTTTTCTAGCTGACTCGAGGTCTTGACAATCCAATTCTGCCTTTTAGTCTGTTGTAAGGCAGGATACTCGTGCAACTCCCAGGTCCTAAAAGGCATAGTTATCGGGTGGTCTTTCTCTATGAGTCGTAACAGTGGTAATCTGTACGCATTAGCTACATGTACATAAGGCATTTTCCAGTAAACTTTATCTAGTTCAAGAACACAATTAGCAGTCGTTTGTCCGCTTGCTAAAACCATAGCGTTTATGTCGGTAGATGAGCGTAGGAGTATAAGTTCTTGTTTCACGTTCAGCACGATGCCTGTATAGTCTTCTGCGAATCCCATTAGCATTTTCAGTGGTATACAAAAGTTGAATTCACCGTCATCATTCACTTTTAATACGTTTGTGGTCGGCGCCACCCAACCTGCGTTTTCCATTGCGTCACGTGTGTTGTTGTTGAGTGATAGAAAAGTTTTAATAGTTGACGTAACACCGACGTTTCTGGTATGGTCCACTACCACTCCGGCCAACTCGTAACGAATCTCTTCAAAGAGAAATGCTATAGCATTGTTCACCAGTTCCACATTCAGTGCAGTATCTGCAGCCACACTAGGGTTTTTAACCAACTTGCCTTCGA
Source organism: Magicicada septendecula (assembly GCA_034769895.1). Classification (NCBI taxonomy): domain Eukaryota; kingdom Metazoa; phylum Arthropoda; class Insecta; order Hemiptera; family Cicadidae; genus Magicicada; species Magicicada septendecula. The sequence goes on along the minus strand of CM068376.1, from coordinate 353,534,591 downwards.
TGTAGAGGAAACTTTGTATGAATTTCAACCCCCACCGTTTTCATGTGTGTATAATTTTAATTTATTTCGCTATACACATCTGAAACCTATGTGTGTGTGTGTGTGTGTGTGTAAACTGCAACCTTAAAACAGAAGTATTGTACCACATGAAGAAGAGCGTATTGAAGATTGCTAAGCCGTTAACGTATGGATTTGTCACCTGTAACAGCACACACGCACACAGGTAAGTAGTTCATTGACAACAACACACATACATAGTTAATATTTGCCAAACCCAGTGCGTACCAGGTCCTTCTGCACTGTCCAGATTAACAACCGCACTCTCATTCTTCCATGGTCGTGTGTGTGGTAAAGTGTTACGCATAAAAACTCCTCTGAAATAAGGTATTTTCAAAAGTTTTGCGTACACATACAAATCACTGTCGGACAATGCACGCACTGGTATGCAAATTAGTTTTTTTGTCTGTAAGGACGTAGGTATAGACCTGACGCTATTTTTTTATTGTTACGTTTATGTCTTGAGACTGTTTTGCGTTTGCAGGTCGTTTTGCGTTTGTCCACGGATTGACGTTTAATTCCTGAACCCTTCTTCTTCTTCTTTTTTCTGCAACCACTACGCGAGCTCCCTCCACCCACTGCTGATTTCGCTTTCATTGCAGCGGCTACAGCTGCAGCATACGCTCTTTCACTAACACCGGAATTCCAACCTTTCACTCGTTCCCACGCTTTGTCGGCAAGAATGCGATCGGCCATACGTCTTCGACTGTTGTCTTTGTACCTTGCGTAGGCGATATCGTGTTCGCGACAGGCTTCGTCCAGCTCGTTGATTCCGCGCTCGCCACGTGCCAATCTCTCTTTGAGTTTTGTTCTGGGTCCACAGAATCGATAGCCGGGTAGGTGTAATTCTACTGGTAATGCGTCCACCGCTCGATTAATCAAAGTAGGTACTGACGAAACGATAGCGGGCACAGTGTTTTTAAGTATTTTTCCAATTACACCACGCTCCATTCTTTTCTTACGAAGTACGTGCATTCTTGTAAACAGATCTCCAATCCTTGATTTCCGTTTCCGTATCGAGAACGTCTATTAAACGTCCCACCTCTTCAATATATTCAGCCAGAACTGAACACTGTGTCGCGCTGTCTTGATATTTATAGACAAACTTTATTAGATTGATTATATGAGCGTGAAATAACTGAGTGACCTTGTACAATTCGGTCTTTATATGTAATTTTAATTCGTGCATTTGTCGTACAGTGACTGCGTCTTTGTCATTGACACCGTTCGCTATATTCGTAATTTTTCTTCCGACAGCGTAGAAAGCATCGCTTTGCAAACTGATTGTGTGTGCGTGTAAAAATTCCAAATTCACTGCGTCTTTGAAGTCAACAGGCGTTTGCACACGCGTTAGTCGACAGTCATTAACGATTACGTTACCTGCACGATCTTTTTTCAAACTCTTCTCGTCTACGTATCGTTTTGTGGCTGCATCTCTTGATTTAAGCGGATCGTTTAGCATTATTATTCGATGATCTTTTGCGTCTACGGTAGCGTCATCGCTCTTGTACTGTAAGCATGCGTCCTTTACGTACTGTAAAGAAACAACATCATGCAGCTCTTCAGGATCACCCAAGTTGCGTATCTTTTTGTTTTTCACATCAAAGTGACCGTCGTTAGTCACTCCTAAACCGATATCCTCACGCATACTTCAATGAGTTTCTTTTCGCACTCTTACAGTGCTGTCGTGTCTACCGAACTTGTCTACACTCATATTTATGAAGAACTGGTGGTTGTAGAACGGTGCGCCTGCTTTTATATGATAATGCCGGCTTCATGTAATTCTTCCAATATCGAAACGATTTCATTCCTATGACCAGTATGGCCACTACTTTGAGAAGCCATTAACAGTCTCAATCGATTAACCAACTCGTTAGGATCATCCCAATGCACGTAATCGATTGCAGTGTTCGGCTTCATCTCCATATAGCCACTCCCTGTACGTTTTCGTGCACTCGATGCAAACAATTTAGATATTACTAGTCGGTACTTGACGCCACTGTTACTGTTTATTCGCGTATTGTGTTTATATTTTTGTTTGTGTCCGTTGGTTGCTAGTAGTATGGACTTATATTTCCTCATATCGTCCTTATTGTATTTTTTCGGTAGTTTCATAAACAAAAGTTCATACAGACCAGGCGTACCCTCGTAAATTTTTCCTTTGACATGAAAGTTGTCGTTATCATCGATTTTTACATTTGAATCACCTATCATAAATTTACCACCTTCATATCGAACACCATACATACGATCTATAATCCGTTTACAGTCCACCGATTCGCACAAACGCATATATTTGTTTGCTAATGAATCGTCACTGAAATGTGAAGTGTTAGGGTTCCATGCGTCCTGGTCACTGAAATGAGAAGCGTTATGACTTTGCATGTCACTTTCGTTTTCTGTTATTACGTGTTGTGTAGGCTCTTCTTGTTTTATCTGCTGCTTCTCCTCCTCCTCCTCCTCCATTATATCACCACTTAACTTTCGTGAAATAGCTTCTAACGGTTCCAGAATCGGTCTGTAATTTTTTCTAAACTTCTCGTCGCTTTCTCTGATACCGTGTTGTAATGCATGATATTTTTTCCTTATGTTGTCGCTTATCGTATCTATATCATACGCAAGTCGTTCCTCCTTATTCATCGCCATCGTGTGTTAGCAAGAGGACTGATTACATTACTACAGTGCAACCACTTTTATATCATCTCTTTTCAGTCATCTACATATGTGCATTTGAATTATTTGCGCATGCGCATAACAGCTTTTTTAGTACAGTTGCACACACATCGACGCTCGCACTATATATATAACCGGTGAACTTCACAACAGCGTCTTACTTACAACTCGTTCATGTTGCTGAACACTACTGCGCTACAAATTGTATGTTACAAATTGATATTCTAATTTTACTTTGTGTGATATAAAGCGTTTAAGATACACTAACATAATACCAGCGTTATAACAGTTTCTTTGTTTTTCAGTATTCACTCTCTCGTCTGAATATCATCATCATGTCTGACCTTCAACAGAATCCTGAACAACAACATCAGCAGGAACAGGAACATCCTCAACAAGGTAAAAATTTTTAAATACCAATTGTCTCTCTCTATAATTATGTAGCAAACCAAATTTGTTTGATATGAATTAACATATGATTCAACTCTGTCTAACATGTATAAGATAGTCTCTTGACGTTGTTTAGAAATTGATATGGCGGAGAAAATTTTTTATGTTCTGACATAGGTTTGTCACCTTCTCCCCAATGTATTGTCTCTTGACATCGTTTAGAAATTGACATGACGGAGAAAATTTTTCATGTTCCACCATAGGTATGTCACCTTCTCTCCAATGAACTAATTCAATTCCGCAACAAAAGCATTTAACTCTATCGTCTATGAATGACATACTATGTCCACAAACATCATAATTTAGCGGATAGTAGTAAAACCCGGCAAACGCTAACTCGTCGGGGCTGACAAACGTCACTTCCCAATACTTGAACGATTTTCTTCTTTCACTTTCAATGCTAAAATCAGGAGTAGCTGCCATCTTCACAGTTTGCAATAAACTAACGTATTACTAACGTGTGCTATCTATTTATTTACCACAAACATAAATTTGTGTGTGTGTGTGTGTGTGTGTGTGTGTGTGTGTGTGTGTGTGTGTGTGTGTGTGTGTGTGTTATTCATCATTCCTATTAGCTAATACATGTGTTTCTATTGTTTCAGTTATGACACGATTTTATATCGTGCGAAACACTAGTATTAGAGGATCCCTCACAACATTTAATTACCTGCCCGTGTACACGGACACAGGAGATCAAGATATATTACCGATAATGACTGAGGTGCGACCTTTATTGTGCAAGGATATTCTGGCAGAACAAGCACGTTTACGCAGTATCAAATGGCATATTGCGTGCAGGATACGTTTCACTAAAACTGTGTTAGATGGTGACAGCGGCGAAGAAAAAGAGGTAACCAAAGACGCCGTCTTCCACGGACGTTGTCGTACGTTGATCACGGACGACAACGACGAGTTGAACTGTCTACTCGATGAATCATACGATAAAATCATGAATAGCATATCCAATTTTACCCGTGACGGGAGCGGATGGTCGGTGGATGCTGTACTGAAGCTGGAACTGGTTGTTGGACGGTACCGGCCTCTAGCAGCGTCCTCCTACCTTCCAACCCCGCGAAAACTTGCATTCACCAGGGCAGTAGTCAACATCAAGAACCCCCAAGATGAAATGTGTTTTCTATGGTCTGTTCTAGCCCACATACACCCTCAACAAAAGCATAAAGAATTTGTTTCAAAATACACCTCATTCATAAACACAATAAATATGTCCGGTATCGAGTACCCTGTTTCTATAAACTCACTTTCTAAATTTGAAACACAGAATCCCAATATTTCTATAAACGTTTTCGGCTATGACATAGAAGACAATATCAGAAACGAATCAAAAAATGAGGTTTATCCGTTAAGAATTACCCCCAATAAGGACAGATTACATCATGTAAATCTTTTACTTCTGTCCGATACAAATAGCCGAAAACATTACTGTCTTATCAGTAACATGAGTAGATTGTTATCATCCCTTACAAAACACGACGGTCAATCATTTTACTGCGACTACTGCCTGCATCGTTTCACTACAGAACATGGTCTGTCCGATCATCTCCCCTACTGTACACCTTATGGTGAACAGAAAACCAAAATGCCCACAGAGGAGGAGAAGTTTATGTCATTTAAAAATTACGCACACTGTCTCAAAGTACCCTTTACTGTCTACGCCGACTTCGAGTCCCTTATCACTCCGCTTCAATCGTGTTCACCTGGTAACAACGTCCCGACGACAGTGCACGAGTTAGGTGAATTCTACTCAGTTGATAGCAACGGTGCCCGTCAGAAAATAACTTCTCCTCCTGTATCGTCCACATCATACGAAGCGATGCATATTCCGTCAGGTTTCTCCTATGCTATCGTCGATCACACGCACAGCCTCTGGAGAGAGGCTAAAGTTTATCGGGGTGAAAACGTCGTAGACACTTTCTTCTCGTGGTTGATGAAAGACGCCGAGGATATGATGAAGGTAGTACGACATAACGTACAATTAATTATGTCCGATGATGACAATGTTGCGTTCACTAACGCCACCGTTTGTCATTTGTGTGAGCGCCCTTTGACAGACGATGACAAGGTACGCAATCATTGTCATCTTACGGGGAAATTCTTGGGAGCAGCCCACAATAGCTGTAATCTGAGCTACAAGATGCCTCGTCATATCCCCGTCTTCTTTCACAACCTTCCTGGCTACGACTGTCACCATTTAATGCAGGGTTTAGGAAAATATAAGGACCAACACGTATCCTGCATTGCAACATCTAGTGAGCGTTACGTGTCGTTCTCCCTGGGTCCCTTGCGTTTCGTAGACGCTTTTCAATTTCTTAATCGCTCTCTGGACACACTCGTTACCAATCTGTCCACGTCCGGGAGCCAATTTCCTTTGCTTAGAGAGGAAATGCTTAGACGGGGTTTCAACGAACAGACACAATCTGCTCGTACGCAAGGGGGTATACCCTTACGCGTACGTTGACAGCATTGATCGGTTCAACGAAACAAGTCTACCTGCTCGTGAACACTTTGATAACCGGTTGATGGAATCGTCTATTTCGGACGCAGATTACGAGCACGCACAAAACGTGTGGAGTGCATTCAATCTGCGTACGTTTGGAGATTACCATGATTTGTATTTGTTGACAGACGTAATGCTGCTGGCCGATGTCTTTGAAAGTTTTCGAGACATGGCCTTACGCGATTACTTCTTGGACCCATGTCATTTGTACTCGCTTCCCGGACTCGCTTGGAACGCGATGCTAAAAATGACAGGGGTCGAATTAGAGCTGTTAACAGAAATAAATCTACATATGTTCGTCGAGTCTGGGATCCGCGGAGGCTGCGCGATGATATCCAACCGTCATGCAGTCGCTAACAATCCTTTGATTCCAGATCAGTACGATGTTTCGAAACCGACCTCCTTCATTCTGTATACGGACTGTAACAATTTATACGGTGCAGCCATGTCGCAACCACTCCCTTACGCAGACTTCCGATGGCTCGATCGTAACGAAATCGAGTCCTTGGACGTACGTAATGTGAGTGATGATTCCGACATCGGGTACATCCTCGAAGTCGACCTACACTATCCTAATACCTTACACGACCTGCATTCCGACTACCCGCTTGCACCTGTGCGCCAGGGCGTAACACCTGATATCCTTTTTCCCTTTTCCAAACGGTTACACGAGAATATATACAGATCATCGTATAACGAATCAGGGTCATCCGTAGAGAAGTTGTTAACAACTTTGGAGGACAAACAAAATTACGTTCTCCATTATCGAAATTTGAAATTGTATTTAAGTTTTGGTTTAGAGCTGAAAGCGACTCATAGGGTGTTGTGTTTTAAGCAAAGCGCTTGGTTGAAACCGTTTATCGATTTCAACACCCGCAAGAGGCAAGCAGCCGTCAACAGCTTTGAAAAAGACCTTTTCAAACTGGTGAACAACGCCGTATACGGTAAGTCGCTGGAGAACGTACGGAAACATATAGACTTTGAACTAGTCTCGGATGAACGACGGCTTCAAAAACTAGTTTCCACACCTAGGCTAAAACGTATGATTCGTTATACGAACGATCTGGTGGGGCTCTCACTCCGTGAAAAATCCATTGTTCTTTCTCGTCCCGTGTATGTCGGCTTCACTGTGCTTGACGTTAGCAAAACAATAATGTACGACTTTCATTATCGTTATGCTGTCGCCAAGTACGGTTGCAACGTTAAATTGTTAATGACTGATACAGACAGTCTGATGTATAGTACTCAAACATCAGACTTGTATGCAGATATGAAGAAGGGACCTACACGTTTTTGATACCTCGGATTACCCTACGTCTCATCCTTGTTATAGCCTTAAGAACAAAAAGGTTGTCGGACTGTTCAAGGATGAAACGTGTGGTCGTCCTATTAGAGAATTCGTGGGTCTCCGTGCGAAATGTTATTCGTTCCTTGTGGCCCACGAAGATCCTACCAAAGAGTGTCAAAAACGTGTGTGTAAAGGTGTACTTCGAGTTGCGATTAAGAGGAGTCTGCGACACGATATGTATCGCAAGTGTCTCACTGATCATTGTCAGTTTTCTACCAGTGCGCTTTGTTTACGTAGCGATCATCATACGCTGTACACGATGGGTGTAAATAAGCAAGCGTTGTCACCGTATGATGATAAGCGCTATATATTAGACAATGGTCATGATACGCTTGCATACGGTCATTATCGAATACGACGCATCAACATGGAGAACGATGATGACGACACCTCCCACCTGCTAAAAAAATTTGTCTCCATGTATAGTACCCCCTCAACACTTGTTTCTTTCGTCAGTTGATGTCTCTCGGTGCTTCAGTCCAGACGTCTGTAAACGTAAGTTCGCATATTAATATCGCAACGATATTTGTATGTTTAAACACAATATATATATAGAGTTTGTAATGTGTGGTTTCTTTGTCTTACAGTATTATGGATAACACTGCAGTTATAATTGACTTCCAGTGCTTTTTCGATGACAACGGAAAATATATTGTGTAGGAACTGTCAATCATGGACGTTCTGAGATTTGCTGGTAGACATTGGATTTTGACTCCGCCTGCTACATCCGTTACGAATCCAAAATACGTTAGGACAAACCACTGGTTAACGTCAAATTATCATAGACTTAGATGGAGCGAAGGAGAGACACCGTACGACAATCTTGTTTCATTGTTAACATCACATACACGTATATATATAAATATACGGGGTTTGAGAAAAAACGTTTTTTAGGCATATCAAACCCAAAGAACTACATTTAGTGTATCGAGGGACGATGAATCAAACAACGCAGGTGGAGATTGTGTCCTAACGTCGTAAGTAGCAATCGTGTTAACAAACAATTTATTGATGTATGTGTGTGTGTGTGTGTAGTTTCAACTCTCTGTACTTAACACTTTAATAATTGAATTTGTATGAACATGATAAATGTATCATTGATTCTATTTAGTATTTTTTTACAAAGTTTCATTGAATAATATTTGGTTCGATTAGAAATTATTTGAAAGTACATTAACTTTATGTGATAAATGTATCATTGATTCTAAGCAGTATTTACAAAGTTCCAGTGAATAATATTTGGTTTGATTAGAAATTATTTGAAAGTATATTAACTTATGAAAAATGACACATACTTGAAAAAGTTTACTTACTTAACGCATTTGATTCTTTCCACTGACTGTGTGTGTGTGCATGTGATAATTGAATATTTATCGTATCCGTGATTCTAATATCGACTGTATTGTTATGTTACAGATAAACTTCCTTGTGAACTGTATCTACAGCCGTGAAATTATTTATTAAAAAAATCTTACAATGTCAAAATTATTATTATTAATATTGTATTTATTTTATATAACAATGTTTGTTTGTGATATATATATTTAATCAATGTAAAATGTATTTTGAATAACTGTATTATAACGGTTTGTAAACTATATTTTAAGTTTGTGTACAGTGCTGTAAATATATATTTAATCATTTAAAACAATATTATTATTATTAATATTGTATTTATTTTATATATAACAATGTTTGTTTGTGATATATATATTTAATCAATGTAAAATGTATTTTTGAATAATTGTATTACAGCGGTTTGTAAACTATATTTAAGTTTGTGTACAGTGTTGTAAATATATATTTAATCATTTAAAACAATATTATTAATATTGTATTTATTTTATATAACAATGTTTGTTTGTGATATATATATTTAATCAATGTAAAATGTATTTTTGAATAATTGTATTACAACGGTTTGTAAACTATATTTTAAGTTTGTATACAGTGGTGTAAATATATATTTAATCATTTAAAACAAATTATGGTTTATTTTAATTTATTTCGTTATAAACCTCTGAACATGCATGCAATTATTTGTATAGTAATCAGAAATGTGTGAGAGAGATAGAGCGAGAGAGAGAGACAATTTAATGGTTTGAATTTCCTAGCACAACGGTAAACTATATTTTAAGTCGCAGGTTGTATCTTGCAATCATGAAAATTATTATTTAAACTGATAATTGTTTTATTAAAATCTTACAATAACGAAATATTATTATTTCGTTGTTTACGATATATATTTAATTAATGCAAAAATGAATTTTTAAAATTACAATGGTCTGTAAACCATATTTAAGTTTGTGTACAGTGACAGCGTAATCGCTTTGAATAAGGGAATTCTTGTCACCGTTTGCAGCGAGAGAGAGACATACACAATGTGTGTGTGAGCAGCGCGTACATTGTCCGATAGCGACTTGTATGTGTACACAAAACTTTTGAAAATACCTTATTTCAAGGAGTTTTTTTATGCGTAACACTTTACCACACAGACTTGGTAGAACCGAGATTGGTGTAGAGAGAGAGAGAGGCCCGTTACATATACACACACAGTGAGAGATGCAACAGTAATCTACTAAAATGTATGTGTGCGAGAGAGAGAGAGGGAGGGAGAGAGAGATAGTTTTACTTACATTCAAATGTGTGAGAGAGAGAGTTTATATCGTGATGGATAACTGTGTCTAGAGACAGAGAGAGAGGGAGGGAGAGTTACTTACATTCAAAGAGAGAGAATTGCATAGTAAAACCGATGGCGTAGAGAGAGAGAGAGTGAGACCCCTTACATAAACATGCAGAGAAAGAGAGAGAGAGGAAGGGAGAGAGATAGTTATTTACATTAAAAGAGAGAATTGACCTACCACCCGCCCCTGATATGCAAATCAGTTTTATCAAAAATAAAAAAAAACATGCACGACAAACATAATCTCTCGAGTCTCAGATTCTGGCGCACAAATATCCATTTTCACTTGATACATAGGTGTACCATTTATACATATTTTGTAAATACTAGTTTAAATATATATATATTTTTTCATATTTGTAACATTATAATTGTGTAACACTTTACCGCACATTGGAAGAACGAGATTGGTGTAGAGAGAGAGAGAGAGAGAGAGAGAGAGAGAGAGAGAGAGAGAGAGAGAGAGAGAGAGAGAGAGAGAGAGAGAGAGAGAGAGAGAGAGAGAGGGAGAGAGATAGTTATTTACATTCAAAGAGAGAATTCACCCACCAACCACCCCTGATATGCAAATCAGCTTTATTAAAAATAAAAAATTATATTCGTGGATGCGAGTGGTTCATTGAACCCCACCCCACCCCCACCCACCCCCTATATTTTTTCGTATTTGTAACATTATAATTGCGTAACACTTTACCGCACATCAGAAGAACGAGATTGGTGTAGAGAGAGAGTGAGACCCGTTACATAAACATGCAGAGAGAGACAGGGAGGGAGAGAGATAGTTATTTACATTCAAAGAGAGAATTGACCCACCACCCGCCCCTGATATACAAATCAGCTTTATTAAAAATAAAAAAAATTATATTCACAGATGCGTGTGGTCCATTGAACCCCACCCCACTCCCACCCCTACCAACCCCATTGATATGCAAATCAATTTAATTAAAAAATAAAAAAATCACATTAAAAAAAAAAAATATTATTCGCGGAAATTCGCGGATGCTGCGGGTCCAGCGGTGGTGGGGAGAGCGTGGGAAAAAATCTTTGACCGCGGGAACGGCGGCATCTCTTTGATCTAGGCTCGCGAAAGGCGGCATATATTTGAACTTGGCGCGCGAAAGGCGGCATGAAATTTTATTGGTGGAAATTCGCGGATGCTGCAGGTCCAGCGGTGGTGGTGGGGGAATAACGGTACTTTGGTTTGAACTGTCATTTTCCCTCTACTGAGCTCCTTGCTAAGAAACAAAATGCCGATGGATCAAAAATCTTTAAGAATCTTGGGAAGATTGTGGAAGCTGTGTTAGTGTTGCACCATTCAAATGCTTCAGAAGAAAGAGTTTTTTCCATGATTCGCAAAAACAAGACCTCTTTTCGATCAAGTTTGAACCTTGAGGGAACTCTATCTTCTATCATAGCTGTAAAACTTGCTTCAGAGCAAAGTAAAAATTTCGATCCCTCGTCTGAACTGCTCAAAAAAGCTAAACATGCCACAATGTTGTATAATGAGCAACATAAGTAATAAATATATTTAACCTAACTTAACCCTAGCCTACCTAGTCTACTTGAGTTTTTAAACCAAAGTTGTCTCAAAGTGTGCAATTTGTAGCCAAAGTTTAAATTAGTATGGCCATGTAAAATATTCATGCCTTATGTTAATATCAATTCACCAAAAGTTTTTTGTTTCGTTTTAGTTAGGCCTACATTTAGTTTGTTAAGGATAATTCATAGAGAACTCTTAAGTTTTCGTGTAGTTTTCTCTTGACATCTACAATTAATAGAACCAAATTACATTCCTTCGTTATTTTTAAGTTGTTCTGCTGTAGTTACAGCTTATTTGCTCATCTTTTGGTTTCGCTATAGCATTGAAAGGTATATATTTTGAAAACAAAATTATACTGACATGTTCTATATTTAAGTTCATTTTGTAATCAAAATGTTGTGTTTAACCAAGAATAAAAACAATAATAATCAAATGATGTACACTTACTATCTGACCTAGTGATTATACTAAAATATTTTAGTTTAATTTTTTCACTAAATAAAATAATAATCTACTTTTTCCTCAAAAAAACTTAACTTTTCATTTTTCAATAAAATTTTTGCAACACGGCGATTGTTTACAACAGAAGTTTTTTTTTAAGTTGTACCACTTTCGAGCTTTTCTCTTCATAATGAGTTTGAAAGCCGTAAGTTGCAAATTTATTTTAGTTAAACGGAAAAAATTAAATTTTAAAGGTGTTTCTTAAAAAAATGCCGTTAACTTTAGTGATTTCAGGCACATTAACAAGTCTAAAAACTGTTGTCTGGGAGCTTTAAAAATCGTTATTTTCCTAATAATTTTTAAAAATCCCCTTCCCCCAAAACTCTCCCGCATAAAATTTCTTTGAAGTTGGCAGGTCTGCGTATTTGTCACCTCACGCCTCACAAAAGTGTGGTTGAACAGAAAATGTGATTGACGTGAGGCATGAAATGGCCGGCTATGTCACGTGATATACATGACGTGAAGACAGTGTGTCTCCAAGCAATTTAACTCAAGCTGAAAACCCACTCTCACATTTTTTACTATCACCTGAATTCACGTGAGCTCACGTGGCGTGAGCAATGTGTTTCCAGCTTAATGGTCGCCAATACTGTTCAAGTGTGCCTAAGGAAAAGTATAAAATTAATGTAAAAAAACTTTTTTCACGTCACATTGACTATGCGCTTGGTGGATGGCCAAACTTTCCTCCTGCATGTACCAGCATGTATAAGATTGCCACCTCTAGTTGCAATCAGATATTTTTCTACTGATGTATATCATCGTCTCTATCAAACGGATTGTTCCGGTCCCAAGCAGATTGATTAGAGTTGGTTACTCCAACGCTTCTTCGGACGCCCCAGACCTCTCCGTCCTTTCGGCTTACAATTCCATAGCATGCGGCAGTCATCCATTCGGTTAAGATGTTCCAACCATTTTAGCCGATATTGGGTGGTTGCCCGGTCCTGGTACGATTATATTATCTTATCAAGCATACTCGTAATATTCAGTTCCTGCCGTACATCGACATTTTTTTGCGATATTGAAGAGTAGGCTGTAAAACGTGCCTGACAAATCTCATTGAATATGAGTGGCGTGCGATTTCGTTAAAGTCTAATGCTCAGACCCACAGATAAGTGTGGGGAGGAGCTGTTGTTGATTTTAGAGTTCTCCTGATGGTTGCACATACTGTATATAGCTGATCACCACAATGCAAGATATACTGAGCTGCTCGACCTG